>JARNME010000284.1:0-59703 GCA_030179655.1 Scaptomyza flava
AAAATATGTAACGTTAACAATTGTACGTATTCACATAATGCACTATTGCATAAACAAAAAAGACAAGTTTAGACAGAGCAAAGTCCAATAACACACGAAATGTCGAATCAGCAGAATGAAATTGAGAAAAATTGTAACATTAATTACAACCAAAGTAATGTTTTGTTAAAAATAGTCCCAGTCACTCTAGTGGGACCAAAGACGACAGTTAATACGTATGCTCTTTTGGATGAGGCCTCAACAGTTACATTAATAGATCACCAGTTAGCCAATGAATTGGAGTTGGATGGGCCAACGATTCCCTTTAGAATGCAATGGACAAACAATTAAATTTATAAACAGGAAGATTCTAGGGTAGTGAGTCTACGCATTAAAGGTAAACAGAATAACTCTAAAACCTATTTAATGCGTAGAGTTAAAACAGTGTCTACTCTAAACTTACCCTCACAGACAGTAGCGATAAATCATATAGCCGAACAATGGAAGTTTTTGAAAGACTTTGATTCTTGTTCTTATCAAAATGCACAACCCAAAATACTAATAGGTCAAGACAATTGGTCTTTAATAGTAACGCGTAAGCTAAAGCATGAGTCCTATAATGGGCCAGTTAGTAGCAAAACATTATTGGGGTGGGTTGTACATGGAAACATAAATTTAGACAGACGATTCAATCAGACACATCATATGTTTCATGTAAATGTTCCAAATAACGACAAAGAAAATGACAAGCATGACTTAAATGTTATACATGATCTGGTAAAATCCTTTTGGGCTGTTGAAAGCGAACTAACTTCCTTACGAGATAAGCCAATATCATTAGACGACAAAAGATGTATGCAAATAATTGAGACAACACTTAAAAGAACAGAAGGTAGATTTGAATCCGGATTATTTTGGAAGGAAGAGAGTGTAAAGTTACCAGAAAGTTACAACAATGCTTTCAGTAGACTCTTAGTACTGGAAAGGAAAATTGACAAAAATCTGACATACGGAAGAAAATATCAAGAAATGATTGAGTCATATATATCAAAGGGATATATAAAAAAATTAAGTGAGGATCAAGCGGGCGTATCAACACCATTAACATATTATTTACCTCATTTCGGTGTAGTCAACAGCAACAAGCCAGAAAAGTTAAGAATTGTGTTTGATGCAGCAGCTAAATCTCACGACAGGTGTCTGAATGACTATCTCTTAACGGGAATGGATCTTTATAATGAGTTGTCAACAGTATTGATGAATTTTCGAACTAATAAAATAGCATTTGTGGGAGACATAAAAGAAATGTTTTTGCAGATAAAAGTAATAGAAAAGGATAGACATGCACAACGAATATTATGGCGAGGATATGATCGCCAGAGGATTCCCGATGTATATGAGATACAAGTAGTCTTCTTCGGTGCGAAGTGCAGCCCAAGCATCGCACAGCATGTTAGAAATCGAAATGCACTTGATTTTAAAGATCAATTTCCAAAGGCTTGTAAGGAAATTATTTCAAATCATTATATGGATGATTATCTCGGTGGAGCTGAAGATATTTATAGTGCAATTAACTTGATAAAAGATGTTTCATATGTACATAGTCAGGCAGGATTCCAAATGTGCAACTGGATTTCCAATTCAAAAGAGGTAGTCGAACAGGTAGTCGACCAAATATGTGACAAAAAAACTGATAGAAAAATTAAAAATTTATCGGAAGATCGAGTTTTGGGTTTAATGTGGGACGTTGAAAAGGATTTTTTTGCCTTTAATTTGAAATTTATCAATAGCCTTACTAGCATCTTATCTCTGGGAAAAAAGCCAACCAAACGTGAAGTACTAAAAATCACGATGTCAGTTTTCGATCCGTTGGGTTTTCTCTCCAATTTATTGATAGCAAACAAGATTTTGTTACAAATGATTTGGGACAGTGGCATAAATTGGGATAATGAGATAACGGATGAACAACATGATATGTGGAAAAAATCTTGTAACAATTTGCAAAAACTTAATGATTTTAAAATTCCACGACAAATGACTGACATGTCGATTGGCAACTGTAATATACAGCTTCATATGTTTTCTGACGCATCCAGGTTAGCCTACGCTTCTTGTGCTTACCTGAGATTTGACAATGGGAACGTGGTAAATTGTGCTTTAGTATTAGCAAAATCGAGAGTTGCACCTCTCAAACCAATGTCGATACCGAGACTCGAATTGCAGGGCGCTTTACTTTCTGCACGTCTGAGTAAAGCAATAAAAGAAATGCTTAAAATAAATATTGACAAGACGTATTTCTGGACTGACGCTGAAACTGTGCTGTACTGGCTTAAATCTAGTAGCAAACGTTTTAAAGTCTTTGTGGCACAGCGATTGGGTGAGATTCAGGAGTTGACAACAGGTCCACTATTTCTTAGTAAAGATAGTGTTGAATGGCCCAAACGCAAATTGTGTGAGCAAACAGATAATGAAAGTGTGACATTAGAATACGTAAACGCTACCACAGACGTAGAAAATGGGATAGTATTACCTGATCCCAAAAGATTTTCTAACTGGATGAGATTTCTTAGAACAACTGCTTGGGTTCTCAAGTATTTCGAGCGACTCAAGAAACCAAAAGACATTGAACAAAACCCAAATTGTTACCCCACCACCTTGATAGCGCCGAAAAACTAATTTTCAAGGCAATTCAAAGAAATTGTTATAGACGGGAAATCAGGTGTTTGACGAAACACATTCCCATCGACAAAAAGAGTAATTTACAATCACTTTCTATATTTATAGCAGAAGATGGATCGTTGCGTTTAAAGGGACGACTGGACAATATTGACGATGACCAATTTGATTTCGATTCAAAGAATCTAATTATTCTACCTAAAGGACATTTAATAACAGGCTTGATTGTTCAGTATTTTCATGAAAAAAATCATCACTTGGGCACTGAAACAGTAATAGCTAATCTCAGGAAAAAGTTTTGGATAATTAACTGTCGCAACACCGTTAAGAAATGTATTCATAACTGTCAATTTTGTAGAAACATAAAAGCCAAACCTAAAGTACCAATTATTGGCCAGTTACCGATATGTCGACTGGAACCAACTAACAGACCTTTCTTAAAGGTAGGGATTGATTATTTTGGACCCATAGAGGTTTTAGTCAATCGTAGTCATGTTAAGAAATACGGAGTTATTTTTACTTGCATGTCAAGTCGAGCCGTACATCTGGAAATAGCCGAAGATTTATCAGCCAATGCCTTTATTCATGTGTTGCGACAGTTTTCTGGTCGCAGAGGGTTTCCTGAAGAAATATATTCTGATAATGGAACGAATTTTCAAAAAGCAAGTAAGGACATTATGGCTGTAATAAGACAATGGTCATCAAAAGAGTTGACACAATACCTGACCACAAAAAAATGTAAATGGATTTTCAATCCACCATTGAGTCCTCCTATGGGTGGAGCGTGGGAAAGACTCATTCAGTCAATAAAGAATTTTTTATCTAACATGTTGAAGGAGCGATATCCAAAAGAGTACGTTTTGAGAACATTATTTTGTGAAATTGAATTTATGATGAATAGCAGACCGCTTTTATATATTCCCTCAAATGCATTAGACTTCGAGCCGTTAACACCAAACGACATTGTAATCGGTCCAAATTTTAGAGACTCATTTTATGCAGACAGTTCGGACAAGGATTTAATTTACCTAAATATGTGGAGAGCTTCCCAAAGATTAGCGGATATTTTTCGGAATAAGTGGAAGACCGAATACAGGCAATACTTGTTATGTAGTCGTAAGTGGTCAAAGGATGAAGATGCTGTTAAAGAAGGTGACATTGTTTTGTTATTGGATTCTAATCTGCCAAGAAGTTACTGGCCAAAGGGTATAATATCTAAAATCTATCCAGCCAAGGTCGGCAAAATAAGAATAGTAGACGTTAAAACAAAAACCGGTATATATAAGAGATCAGTTGCTAATTTAATAAAACTTCAAATAAAATAATGTGAAGTATTGCTGAATGCAATACTTGGGTGGAGAATGTTGATGAAGATATGTTAATTTAAGTTTCTTTATCATTTTTTGTTATCAATGATCAGAGACGATCACATGAATGTATTTTGTATTGAAGTAATAGTATCGATAATGTTAAATTTAAGCACGATAATCGATAGTCCAAGAGACTTCTTCCTCTTCTAATTTTTGATCTCGCGGCAACAACACGGAAGCGAATGCCATTGAATTTGTATTAATTTTAATCTTTAAAAATATAAGCCATCGTTTGAAAATAAAGAATAAGCATATGAAAATAACTGAGATGCTGACTTATTAAAATATAAATATCATGTATCTGGAAGTTTGGATACGGGACAAATGAGAAACCGGTCGTTCGAGCCGGATAGTAATATATTTGTGTCTCAGGTAATAGAAACAACAATATATTTTGAACTCATTACAACCAAATTATAGGCTCGGATAGGAGATTTGTGTGGTCAACTGCTGCAATACACACATTTATTGAATTATGGCAAGAAAATATTGACGGATTTCGTGGAGCACGCAAAAACTCACGGACACCTCAATAACAAAGACGCCTTCTCAAGCGACGATGGGTGGACAAAGTTGACAAGCTCATTGAAATAGAGGAGCGCAAGTTGGCGGTCATGGAGCGTATGGCAGAACGAGCTGAAAATTTTCAAAAAGAAATGATAGAAATAATGAGGGCCAATAACAGATAAAAATAAATGACCTTTTTTTATGAATTGAATTTATTTATCTAAATGGAATTATTGCTGAGGAAATTTATAGCCAGGGCTTGCCTAATTGTTTCAGCACTTTAATTCGTATTGCCAAGCAAAACCTCAAACTCTGGCTGATCATTTTGGTGTGCATTTTGAGCTTCACGTTGCCGAAGAGGCCCCTGCCATATTCTTTGCTCTCATCATCATAGCGTTGTTTTGCTCCATCGCAGATAAAATCATGCATCATTTCTTATAATCCATTACTTAATAAATTTGTTGAATTAAATTTTTTGACTTTTACAAACTCGAAGCAAAACACAGCTGTTGACGCTTAACGCAATAACTCACTTTTGAGCCAATGTAAACACCAATTCTGAGTTATTGCGTCGATGACGATATGGATGGCAAACTCACTGTAGTGTAAACATAGCATTATACGCTAATTTAACAATAAATTAAGAATATAAAACATTTTTTTATTCATTTTATAAATCAATAATAACGTATTATTTCAGAGGCGCAAACAGAGGAAGCTTCTGCGATCAATGAACAAATTGATTTTTCAGAGGACTGCCACATAAATGACGTGGGCCGCTATGTTGGACGAGCTAACCAACTATCAGTAGACAAAAAAAAGATATTCTGATACGTCCGTGGGTTCCAGATGTTAGCTACGACTTTAAAACTGATGCACAAGCTTTGCAAAGGAAATTTAACTACGATTGGCTAGACCAATATGCGCCGTGGCTAGTGTATTCAAAGCGTTTAAAAGGTGCTCTTTGCAAGCATTGTGTTCTGTTTCCGCCTGTCCCGGGATCGGTCAAAGGTGTTTTGGGATCATTCATGATCCGGCCATTCACTAAGTTTAAAAATATGCACGAGGACTGCAAAAAACATGCTAGAACAAATCTGCACATAGTCGCCACAGCTGCAGCGAAAGCTTTTATTGACGATGTGCCTGTGGATGTGCAAATACAAAATAGCCACGCCAAAATCATAGAGCAAAATCGAAATATACTAAAAGCCATTATATCATGTGTTGTATTTTGTGGTACGCACGATATGCCACTCAGGGGGGCAGAGGTGGATGGAGGCGTACTATTAGATCTCCTTAACTTGAGAATCGAATCTGGCGACGAGAATTTGAAGGATCATCTACAGAAATGCAGTCGCAACGCACTCTACACTTCACCAAAAATCCAAAATGACATAATAAAAATGTGTGGAGAAGTTATAACAGAACTAATAATATCTGAAGTAAAAAAGGCAAATGCTTACTCCGTTTTGGCAGATGAAACTGCTGACATATCCGGGAAAGAGCAGCTTTCAATCGGTTTGCGCTTTTATGACGAAAAAAAAGGACAAATAAGAGAAGAATTTGTAGGGTTTGTTGAGCTCACAGCACAAAATGCTCAAACCATTGCTGACGAAATTGATAAGTTTTTTATGAACCATGACCTCTCACCAGAATGTTGCGTTGGATTTGGCTTCGACGGCTGTACTACGATGTCTGGAAAAGAAGGTGGAGTTCAAGCCATTTTAAGGAGAAAATACACTCGGGCGCAATATGTTCATTGCTCTAGTCACAAGCTCAATCTTGTAGTTAACGACTTAAACCAGGTTCCAGAAATAAGAAACACTATTTCTACTGTAAAGGATGTTATAAACTTTTTCCGTGAATCAACTACTCGTAGGAACTGTGCGCCTAGTGTATCACGTTTGTGTGAAACGAGGTGGTCGGAGACGTACAAGGCAGTAAGAAAATTTTCTGAACATTTTCTTGAAATTGTCAAAGCTTTAGAAAAATTGCACACAGATGGAAACTCTGCCACAAGAAAGTCTGCATACCAGCTCCACTCCACGGTGACAAGACCAGGATTTATCGTTTCTTTGATGACAATCGCAAAATACTCGGCGGTATTGGAACCAACCGCTAACGTATTGCAAAATAAGGCAATAGATTTGATTGCAGTTGGTGAGCACATAGCGAAAATACTGGAACTTGTCAAAAACGATCGTACCAATGCAGATGAAATAACAAATTCTTTGCTTGAAAAGGCGCGGACAATTGCAAATGAACTAAATATAGAAATATCATTGCCTCGTATAGCTAGACAACAAAAACACAGAAGCAATCCTCCGTCAAATAATGATACTGAATATTGGCGTCGTTGTATAATTATACCATACCTTGATTCGGTAATTTGTTCATTGCAAGTAAGATTTTCCAGTGAAAATACTCCAGCTTTTGCGCTAACTCAGCTGCATCCATTGCATATGCTTAAATATTCTCTTGAAAAGCTTTATGAAAATTCAAAATTATTTGAAAAGAATTATGAATTAGATGTCAGTAATGAGGTAGTACTGTGGTACAATCTGTGGAAAAAAAGAATTTGCCAGATAATGATTTAAAGGATATTGAAGTTGTGGAATTATTCAAAGAGGCAAATGAATTTTTTCCTTCCATTCGAAACACATTAACAATATTGTGTGCTTTACCATGTACTACAGCAACGGTCGAGCGTTCCTTCAGTACGTTACGCAGAGTCAAAACGTGGCTTAGGAGCACGATGGTACAAGAAAGACTGGTTGGACTATGTCTGCTGAGCGTGCATCGCACAGTTTTAAAAGAAAACACACAGCTTATTGAAGAGCAAATATTGAATAAATTTGCAGAAAACCCTAGACGTCTATTATTAGCATAAAAATTTGTAAGTATTAAAAAGGTATATTAACATTTAAAAAATAATAACTTCTGCCCCCCCCCCCCCCCCCCCCCCCTATTCAGATCCTGGTTACGCCCTTGTCTTCAAGGCAGGTCTTATGCAATATATGTCTACATGCGAGAGAAAAACATAGATGAGTGTTATCCATAACTCGATCACATAAAGCACATTGGTTTGCCGTACTAGCTAAATGTGCTAAAGGCATAAGCGTATTTATAGGGTTTTTGTAACTGGAATGTTTAAATCAATATATCCTGAATTCGGCATACAGTGGTAAAAAACAGGTCGACAACAACTAACTTACTAATAACGCAAAAAAAAAAAATAGTTGTGAAAATATAATTAAGCTTTAAATGTTTGGGCTATTGAAAAAAAATCAAACTAAATGATACTCAGTCAAATTGTGAAATTTGGCTAAGATATTTTAACTTGTTATACAAGAACTACATGTCAATCAATTTTGGTATGCTCCTACGGCAATAACAACAATATTCTGCAATTGTTTATGACAGTTGGGGTGTTCAACAGCTCTGTTCCATCGTTTCATGTTTCAAACTTGAAACGATTAACTCGTGAACGGCATTTTGGGTGTCAATGCGTTTCATGTTTGTGCAGTCAGCTGTTGCTTGTTGACATTTCTTATTCTTCAATTTTTGTCACTGTTGCTGTTTACTGCGGTTATACTTTATTTGTAAAAATGCCATTTGAAAGTGCTAAAGATATCCTATGCGATGCTTTAGCAGAGCAAGATATTAGGGAAATAGAGGATATGGAAGGTGAGAAGAGCTCGTTGTTTGAATTAGTTGCTCAATTACATGCTTTTAACATTTGTAGATGTTTCACGGCAAGACAAAGTTGATTCTGAGATTGATGAGGTCATGGATGACTTCGATGACAATGTTGTAGCAATTTATTCGTGCCGTCGCACAGTGGGGCCATATGAGTTTTTTCATATCAAAAATCATAACTTTTGAACCAAATGAGATAATCGAACAATTTAAAAATCATATGATAGATAATTAATCAACCTATAAAATGAGCGTTTGAAATGAATTCTACGATTTTTCTGTGCCTATTTATGGGTATATTGAAATTTGTGGAAAAATCAACTTTACGGGAAGGAAAAAAAATATTTTTTAAATTTTTTGATTTTTATTGTTTCGTTTTAATGGTTTTTATAATCTAAAATTAATATTAAAATAATTCAAAATAATTTTTTTTTTTTTTTTATTAATTTTTTGTAAAATATTCATCACAATCCGTAAAAGATGGTATATCTAAAAGAGAAATCATCTCTGAACTATAAGTATTTTCTAATTCTTTTCGTGACTTAACATGCCTCAGTGATGAAATAGTGGATCTGAAGATGCTGCTAGCATGTTGAAGAGGTCCTCATTTGTCTCACCCTTGAAGCTTTGAAAGTGTTTAGCAATCTGTATTTTTTATAAAACTTATTAAGGGACTCTTGTGCTTCTTCAGAGAGCTCTCCAATTGGCAAAGACTGATACTCAATTATATCCTTGCCATGCGCCAATATTTTATGGACTGTCGGGGTCAACTTTTTCTGCGGATATAATTCTGCTAAAAGTGATGCAGTTTTTGAAGCATATTCTCCATATTTGGCAGAATCAACTTTTTCCTTGCAGTTCAAAACATTTAAGATCGTTCCCAATCTCTTAACGATTTGGTTGTTTATCCCTGTGATTTGAGTTACAGCTTCATCATTCTCAAAAAATCTCCTTGAAGTGTTTCCATCGTTTGAGTTTCCGTATCCGTACTTGGGGCAGTCTACTTTAAGTCCAACTTGTTTGAAAAACGCATCCTGTATTCGCTTCTTTCTGATATTTTCCTTATCTTTGTTTGATGTGTTTTCGTCAAAGTTGTCATCCTCTTGTGGAAGCGTATACGCTAATTTCAGCAAGAACTCCATACACCTTATTCTTGCATGCAAGGGTGAGATCCCAAACTCATAATTTTCTTCATTTGCAGAATCACTTAAATTGTCGAAGTTTTTTTGCGTCTTTTTGCAAATTGGGCATGACAAAGTTGACCTTCTGTTTGTCAGTTCGTTGACCACTTTTCCGTCAACCATGGTTATTTGGAACTCGTAATTACATTCAATGTATTTTCTGTATTTGGTGCGTACCTGGTAATTTATTTGTATATCCTGTAACTGCACCTTAATTTAGGGACCAGGATTTGACAAATGATCTCAGGTAAGCATTACAGAATGAAAAACAAAAGTCAAGTATCTTCACAATAACGAACGTAACAACAACAACAAAAATGGGTTTTCACGGTTATATGTCATAAATTGCCCAAAAATGCATGCAACACATTTTTTTCCTATGACTTTTTTCACTTTTTTTACATATAAAAAAAAAAGGGGCAAAAACGGGCACATGAAACTTTTTGCATTTATTAGAGGAATAATCAAAGAAATTAATTTAAAAAAATAGCCGATATAATGTGATATAATTTTTTTTTATTTTCCATCAAAGTTGAGAAATAGTGAAAAAGTGGATAGTTGGTAAATATTGAATTGCCTAGCCAAACGCAAAGCAAACAGTATAATTTTTTTTTTATTCTTTTCTTAATAAATAGATCTATCAATAGAACCAAAAATAATGACGATCCGTAACTTAGTTTTTGAGATATTGTATCTCAAAGCCGACCAAATTACCTTAAAATTGTGATTTTTATGTAACACAAAAAATCAGACAACTTTGAAAAGCTATATCTTCTAAACAAAAAAATCCGGTTACATTATGGATTGCAGATTTGAAATCGCTGGAAAATTTCCTATAAAGTAGGTTCATTCAATATTTTTTAGAGGCACATGCAATTTTTGATTTTTGACACTTGACTTGTTCTACGGGCGCCACTGTGCGTCGGGGAGAATGCTTTAACGTGCCGATATCCATCGATTGGCGCACCAACATTCTCAGCACATTCGACGACAGGCGATTTGAACAAATGCTTCGTGTGTCAAGAAGCCAGTTTGTAAACTTGGTTAACCTGATAAAAGATGATGAAGTGTTCAAGACGTCACTGTACCAAAAACAAATTGAGGTTGATTTGCAGCTTGCAATTGTGCTTTTTAGGCTGGGCTCATCCGGAAACAGTGTGTCAGTAAGAAAGATATGCACAGTCTTTGGTGTTGGTGACGGTGGAACTTTGGCCAACATTACTGATAGGGTTTTCTTTGCAATTTTGCGACTGATGCCCAGATATCTGAATTGGCCTGATGTAGCCGAGCGCCAGCAGATTGTGGAGCGCACTTTTCAAGAATTGCCACACTGCGTGGGCTACATTGATGGCAGCGAAATAAAACTTTTCGAGAAGCCGGCCAAAATGCATAAAATTTATTTTTCTCGCCAGCGCACATATTCTATAAAGCTGCAAGTTGTATGCGACGACAAACTGCGCATTCGAGATGCCGTTGTTGGTAGTCCGGGAAGCTACCACGATTCAAAAGCGGTATATGTCGGGAGAGCAGTGGATTGTAGGGGACTCTGCATACCCCCAGTCGACTTTCGTTGTAACCCCCTTTCGCAGTAACTCCCGGATCATGGAGATGGCAGCTGCGATTTAATAAAAGGCATAGCCAAACTGCGTGAGAGTGGAGAACTGCTTTGGAGTCCTTAAAGGAAAATTTGGCAGTTTAAAAGAAATACGCGTCAGATTAAAGGACTCGAAAAGCCAGCGTTTCGTATGCAATTGGGTTTTAGTGTGCTGTACTCTGCACAATATTTTACTGCAGGGTAATGAAGCAGAAAATGTACAGGGAGAAGTTGATGGAAGCTCTGTTGGACAAATTGATGAAGACTCTAGCGGTGTTAGCTGCGTGGCGGCAGACACGAAAGGGCAATTTTTGTACAATATGAAGTTTAATTAAAATACCATTTATTAATTATTATTTTATGTCTATTTATTTGTTATTATTATTATATTTTAGTTCCAGCTCAAGCTTTTGAATTCGCTCCTTACTCTCTAGCTCCTGTTTCTTTACCTTAAAATCATTTTGTATTTTAAGCTCCTTCAAAGCAAGCCTCCTTTCTTCCAGTTCCTTTGCCCACAAAAACTGCTTCTCCTCTAGCAGCAGTCGCTTCTCGCGAAACTGCCTGCGCTCTGCCTCCATCATCGCAACCTGCGCCAACGAATTATTCGGCTTTCTTTTTTTTTTGGCTTTTTGCACAAACGATGCGTCCGAGACGTCTGTGGAATCGTCCACCTCAAAAAATAAATAGGCGTTCATCGAAGATTCCTCCTCGCAATGCGTCTCTTTGCTTGTCAATTTAGGGCAGCCCTGGTATTCGCCCGACTCCAACACCACTACTTCCATTTCCTTGTTGCCCGTGAAAATTTCTTCCAGCTGCTCATAATGCGGGCAAATCTTCAAAATTTTTACTGTTAATATAAAATGCACTCATTAACTTAAATAAAATAAGCCAATTTAATTTTACTTAAACTCGTATGGTTGTTACAGCGTCTTCCACTCCAGCACCTGTTGACTTGGTAAACTCGTTTTCCCTCTGCCAGCCGAGTTTTAGGTTACGAACTTTGTGTCGGACAGAGTTCCATGTCGCAGCAATGCTGGTTTTGCTAATTAGCTTGCTTTAATAAATTTGAGCGGTAGGTTTCTGCAAGATTTGTAAGAATAAAGTTATTTATATACAACTAAATTGAAATGTTGGTTATTTCTTACCTCCACGTATTTATGCATTCGCATGTAATTTAATATCTCCATCACTTCTGCTTCAGACCACTTCCCTTGCTGAATTTTCCGCTCGGGAGTCTTGCGCTTCAAATTATTTGTTGTTTCCACTGTATAGAAAAAAAGAAAATTAGTTTTATCAAACAAAACCTCTTTTATCATATTTGTTCATACTTTGCACAAAAATACACCAAATATACTAAAAAGTACTGAACATCGATAGCAAATATCGAAAAAATATCGTGCTCTTCCCATCTTTACTTTGTTGAAACTTCAAACACTTTTTGTAAACATATGCTGGGGTGTTTCAACGTTTCAAGAAAATTTCTATTTTCAACTTTGAAACGTGAATCGATGAAACGAGCTGTTGAACACCCCAAGTAATTCATGTAAAAAACTAACTGCAAACATTTTTGACCTAAACCAAACGAAGGCAAGCGAGCAATCTGCAAAAGTGGAATTCATTTATAGCTGATGTAAATTGCAAACTTTCGATTTGTATTAGTATATTAAAATCTTTTAATTTTACTCGAAAGGTATAAAAAACAGAACAACCAACATTCGTAGAGCTAAAAATACACCAACAGATTCTTAAGCATCAATTTAAGCGAAAGCTAGACTATCTGTCTCAGCAACGTCAACAAACCTGACTCTCAAAATAACAAAATACATAAATTCCGTCTCTTTGCAGAGGGTTTTTAAAGCAAGCGATTCAAATAATAAGCTTATTCTTTAACCAGTTCTATGAAAATTGCTTGCGTAACTCGCCCCACGTTGGGCGCCAAAAAATAGAATGTGGGTGCTCTGCATGAACTTTTCCTCACGTTTTGGCGCCACGTATTTATAAATATAATGGCACTGAAGCCTTACGAGTGGCCTACCAAAAAATATATATATAGCATTCTACTTGGCAACAATAAGGACTCATACACTGGGATAGTAAAAGTTTTTGTCAAGGTGTTGGCTGCGGGGTAAGCCTAACCAAACACCGTATTCTGGGCAATTTGGAACACTGGCGGTCGAGGTCTCCTTGACCGTGCTCGTCAGCGAGAGGAATGGGTTTTTCCAGTCCAAGAATCGCAATGCACACAATATTTTTAATTATAAGACCTTTAAAGATTCGAACTATCCGGACGCAACCGACTGCGGCTTACTCGATACCAGTATTAAAACCGGTTAAAAGAGGCCTGATTGCATAGAAGTACGGATGCGGCAGGGGTGCACGCTGCCTTGAAGATTCTCCGATGCAGATGGGGATGCCACCAATTATCTTCCTACCAAATTTGGTGGCTCTAGCTTCACATCTCTGGAAGATACACGCATTCCCGTTTTTGACGAAGCGTTGGGGCGGCTAGGGCCGTATTGGTGGGCGTGGCATCCAAACTTTTGATGCAGATTTTGGGGGTCATCATCACCTATCTTGGCACCAAATTTGGTGGCTCTAGCTAAAAAACTGTGGGAGATATAGCCATTTCTGATTTCAAAATGCAGGGGGGCTGGTGGCGGAATGGGTGGGCGTGGCTCAAAAATTGATGCAGTTTTTTTGGGTTGATAGTAGCTATCTTCTTACCAAATTTGGTATTTCTAGCTGTAAGGATGTGCGAAATATGTAAATTTATCGGTTTTGAGTTATCGAATTTATCGATTTGCCAGCCCCCCAGTTATCGTAGATCCCCAATATTGACACTTTAATTTATTATCCCATAGATTAAGAGATTTGGAAAGTTTCCAGTCTCTAGCTTGAAGGGTGTGGAAAAAAGTTTCGTTCATACAGACGGACAGACACCATGACGGACATTTCACAAACTCAATATACCCTTTACCTTCGGTATCGAGTATAAAAACTTTCTTAAAAAAAAATTAATAGGCCTTTATCATTAGTACATAGCTATAAGGCGAAGTCTCACCCAACCATGATATTCAGCGCGGAGTTTTTGTTTGAATATCCCATATAAAACTTTCCCCTACATTATTATTTACCATGCCATCAATAAAAATTAAATCTTTATCGAGTCATTATTCATTAAATTTTTCTTGACACAAAACATTTCGCTATATTTTTCTTTCATATCGGCAATATTATTTTGCAATTATTTATATAACTACAGAATATCGGCAAAGTCATAATTCAAGAATTTACAAATTAACAAAACTATACAACTAAAGTTTTTTACCTTTACACAATTTTATTGAATCGTACAAAATTATTCATTAACTAGCTTTAATAAAACAAACCAAAGTAGGCGGGAAATTTTTCTGGCCACGACTGTAATTGGCACACCGCGTGCGCAAAGGTTGACCACGAAAAACCGCTAGTCAGACTCGCTCTAATGTGGTTGTTGTAGGCGTTTGACTAGGTGTATGAATGAATTTAAATGCAGGTTTATTTATATTTACACGCGTGCAGCTATGTAAGTATATATGTATAAGGGCCAGAAACGCAAAACCCAACCGCTGTACGCCTATACATACGTACACGCACACCCATACATAAACGAAATACTGCGTCGGCGCAAAGTTATGCAAAAGCATACAACAAAGGAATATTAGGGTAAATTTTATTAATCAGAGGGATTATATTAACTAATACCTATGCACATTTTGACCATTATGTAAACCTTACATGAATCTCTCCTGGTTGAAAGGCCTTCCAGCGATGGAGATGATTTCTTTGATGTTGCAGCGTAGTGTTAAGGTATTTTTTTATTAATTGTTAATGTTCATATAATGGTTTTGCATTTTTTGATATTGGGGTTACGCGATTTTTATACCCTGAACCCATAAAATGGGTAAAAACGGTATAATGGTTTTGTGTAAAAGTATGTAATAGACAGAAGGAAGCATCTCCGAACCCATAAAGTATATATATTCTTGATCAGCATCAACAGCCGAGTCGATACAGCCATGTCCGTCTGTCAGTCTGTCCGTCTGTATGAACGCGTGGATCTCAGAGACTACAAAATCTAAAGTCTTCAGATTTTGAATATAAGTTCGCCTATACCATAAGCAGAACAAGTTTGCTTCAAGTTATCGATAACTATTCTGGTTTCCGATATACACATGTTATCGACAAAAAAAAAATTTGGAAAATGTATAAATGAGGGTTGAAGTAATGGGTAATGATAGAACTTTTCTGAAAATTTCGTCAAAATCGATTAAGAAACACCGGAGATATCGCATTTAATCGATTGAAGTTAAGTCAGTATATCAAAGTCTTCTATAAATTGAATATATTTATTGCAACTGGGTTCAGGTTGGTATCTTCTACTCGGGCTCTCCCGACCGAAGCCTTCTTACATGTTTTTTTTTTTTTTTTTTTTTTTTAAAGGGCAAGATAACTATTTAAAATCAACAATTCGAGTTTGTCTTTTGCCAATTGTACAACAACACTAGTTGTTGCCGCTTTGCAGTGAACTACTTTGCACTATTTTATAACCTTATTCAACAAAATTTTACTATTGCTGCAGTTTGGCAGTCAACTTAACAATTTTCTAACTTATTTAATAATGTTATATAAAAAAAAAAACATACGTGAAACTTTTGGCGGACGATCGAAACTTCGTTTGGACAGCGGTCCAAGACAACTGAATGAAAAAGCTTAGATAAGCTTTCGCGCACATGTGCTTCTCCAACGGAGGTTATCAAGGGCAGTATAAAAAGATTCCGAAACTTTATGTTTGCTGGTTATGGCGTTTTATTTATGTTGCTTTAATCATCTTTTGGGTCGGCTAATTAACTAATTAGCGAATTTTTTAACGCCAAAATACCTTTTATTGTGCACTGCACAAAAAAGTGGACGGCAAGCTCTTTGCGGGATCGGTAGAGGTCGATGTGTCCAGAATAAACTCTCGAGACTTGTAGAGATTATACTTTATACATAAAACCGATCAGCATAAGAGGAAAATAAAACAGCGTTGCACTTATGTATATAGGGCAAACGCTTCATGCAGAAACGCTTGAACGCTGAAGTGGGTTGCGTTACAGAATTTAGAGTGCGGCTTAAAGAAATGTTGCAAGCCTTATTTATAAAGCTTTTATTTATAAAGCTTTCGCACATCCTTACAGCAGAGCTATTTATACTCGTTACCGAAGGTAACGGGAGGCCTGCCAAATCGATAAATTCGATAACTCAAAACCGATAAATCCACATATTTCGCGCATCCTTACAGCTAGAACTACCAAATTTGGTTAAAAGATAGCTACTAGCACCCCCAAAAAACTGCACCAAAAATTTAGGAGCCACGCCCACCCATTCCGTCCCCAGCCCCCCGAATTTTTAATTAAAAAAGCCTATATCTCCCACAGTTTTTTAGCTATAGCCACGAAATTTTGTGCCAAGATAGGTGATGATGACCCGCAAAAACTGCATCGAAAGTTTGGATGCCACGCCGACGAATTTAGTATGAAGTTAGCAATTGACATCCCACATAGATCTCCAGCGAAAATTTGGATGCCACGTCCAACCATTACGCTTCCAGCCCCCCCCCCCTCCCCTCTTTCCCCATCTTTTTAAAACTTTGAGCTAGAGTCACAAAATTTGGGAGAGAGATACCTGGTGGCATCCTCATCGCCATTGGAGAATCTTTAAGGCAGCGTACACCCCTTCCGCATCCGTACCCCTTTGCAATCAGGCCTCTTTTTTACTGGTTTTAATGCTGGTAACGAGTATACCGCAGTCGGTTGCGTCCAACTGCAATGTTTCCACTTGTTACTATCTGCAGCAGGCGCTTATCGCGACAGTTGTAGGCAAGGCCAGCAAAATTGTTGCGAACGCAGACCGAATGTTGAGAGCAAAAGTTTCGCAACATGTTAGCTTATGCTTTTCACAAACGTAGCAACACCAGATGTTTTATCGCCAAACAGAAATGCGATAAAAAGGGTAAAACCTGACGAAATTTAAAACTCTCTGCAGCGACCATTATAACATTTCTATAGACTCATTTATTTGACTAATGCGACAACTGACATACAATTGAACATCATCAGCAAACTTATGTTCTTCACAATTGGACAGGGTACTCGGCAAATCATTTATATAAATTGAGAAAAGGAGAGGTCCAAGTATAGAGCCCTGCGGGACACCACGTGTTAATGACATTAAGCTTGAAGTCGAACTCTGAGTTGCAACGGCTTGTGTCTTATTTTTTAGGTATACGGATATTCGTTTTATTGCGGTTGACGATAGTACATATTGCTAAGCTTTGTCAATTAAATTGCGTGATTTACCGGGTCGAATGCTTTGCTGTAGTCTAGTAGTGTAAGCAGCGTTGCGTCACCATCATCAATTCTTGTCCGAATGTCCTCAACTACGTTTAAAATCGCACTTGTACAACTCCTATTAACCCTAAAGCCAGATTGGTTTTTTACTCAGAAGTGAGTTTGTATTAATAAAGCCATTAATTTATCCTGCCAATACTTTTTCAAATACAGTACGACCTCGGTTAACGCAACCCTCGTTACACGCAACTCCTCGATTATTGCAACACCCGAATTCTTAACATTGTTGACTCTGTTAACGCAACTTTAAAAAAAAAATTACCTTATTTGACGCAACTTCCTAAGGAAAAGTATGTTTTAGTTCGGTTTTACCACTTTTCTTTCGTTCTCTTTTTGTTTTTTTTTTTACATGCTTGCGAAAATGATAATATGGAGAAATCATTGTACGCGTGGTTTCTAAAACAAAGAGAGCGTAATTTTCCCATTTCTAAAGAAATTGTAAAAAAGTACAGACCCGAATTTCTCAATTTTTTAAAAAATAGGTAAAACAATATGAAATTCTTGCTTTAAACAAAGTCTTATTCGATAAAATTTAATTTTAAAGGTAAGCGAAGGCATCTTTTATTTAAAAAGGTCGCGTAGCCACCAGAAAATTTCACCTCAGTTTTCGCAACCACCTCAGTTTTCGCAACTGGCCAAATTTTAATAGGTTGCGTTAACCGAGGTCGTACTGTACTTTACATAAGAATTGCAGCATAGCAATTGGCCTAAACTCGTGGTTTAGTTTGGGATGGGTATACTTTTTGCCAGTTTCCATCACATTGATTAACACATTTAAATTCAAAACAATTGCTACAGTTGTTTAACGGGAATTTATAGGAATATTTAAGTCGACAAATTTGTTGTTAAGTACATCTACGTCTTCGTCATCACATATCACAGATTTTACTTTTCCAACACCCATACTGTTTAATGTTTTCCAAGTTTCTTAGTTGATATTACTCTACTAAATTTATTACTGAAGAAATTTCGCTTTGCATTTTTAGATTGATTAACGTCTATTAGTTTTAAAAAGTCGATGGTAATAGTCCGTTGTGTATCGTTTCCATTTATCGCAAACCTCATTCCTCTGTTTAAATGCACTTTTATTAAACCAGGACTTAAGTGTTAGTTTTGCAATTTTAGTTTTCAGTGGAATAAACTTGTTGTATAGCTAATCAATATTATGCTGAAGCAGGGTTATTTGGTCGTCAACAGAATGGAGGTGGCAAAGGCCATCCTAGTCACAATTGCAGCATGCTTCATATAGTGAGTGTTGATCAATATTTTTGAAATCTCTAAAAGTAATTGTTTGTTTTGAATATTTGAAATGCATATCATAAATCAGGAAGATAAAGTCATGCTTAGAGAACGCCGGTACAAATAGTTAGTCATATAGTAATATGTTGTCTTTATTATTATTAACAAGTATGAAGCTCTTATAGAGTCGTCATGAGCCCAAAATCTCACAGCCAGTTGGAAAATGAAATCGTCGCGACACCTCTCTCACAGAACGCTTTTGTGGACTTTTTTCTCTGCCAGCGCATTTTGTGACCGATTTCCAAGTCACTCTGCTTGCCGACTGTGCTATGCCTTTTTTCCCTCATAGCACAGCCAGCCAGCCATACTGTGTGTATGCGCCCGTAGCAAGCGATATTGTAGCGAGCAGTTCCTTGTTTTATGAGCGCGTGTATTCTTCATATGATCATATGGTATGCCTCCTTCCTTTTCGTTTTAGTGCCCTAGCTGTAAAGCAGCAATACACAAATGTGTATTCATATCAACATACATATATATTTATATGAATGTGCGTTTTCATATGTTTGCAGATTTAGTGGACCTGGGATTTGAAGTGATTTTTGATATTTTGTTTGGGCTTGGTACCATAATCAGTTTTGCGACGTTGCCATAGATTCATAACACTATATCCACATACATATATATTTTCATATGTTTGCAGTTTTGCTGGGATACAGGCTTTGTAGTGATTATAGTTATTTTGTTTGGGCTGGCTACCATAAGCATGTGCGTTATTGTATATCTACATGTGCACAATTGCGTTCATTGACCTTTCACTACTATTACCAATTAAATTTGGTGCATAATTATGTTTTTCCTACTAAAATCTACAAAACAAGACTTCCAAGGCAGACAAATATCACATTTTGTGCTGATTGACCATTTGCAGGAACAGGCGAACAGCAAAATAATCAAGCGTCTAGTAAAATAGGCAGGCATCAGTTTTTCAATGCTGGTCATACATAGTCTTTCTGCAAAACATATGAGTAGTAGGGAGCTGGTGGTTCTAGACCAAAGGGATGCCAACAATTTATGACCCCATTAAATCTTATTACCCTTTTTTCGACCCTTTTTTTTTACCCCCTACAATATTATAATTTATAACTCTTTTTTCCCATGATCGTGTCCCTCCTTTGATAAGACTAGGGTGGAGAACAAAGGATTGACATTCCTAGTCCACAACTTTATCAACAGCATCTGTGAGAATCAGTGCTCATAGGATCTGGAGTCAATTGTGCACTTCTTAAACGTGCGCTGCATTGTACACCTGCAAGCAAGCCACAAACATAGGTGACATTAATAAAACAAACCAAAGTAGGCGGGAAATTTTTCTGGCCACGACTGTAATTGGCACACCGCGTGCGCAAAGGTTGACCACGAAAAACCGCTAGTCAGACTCGCTCTAATGTGGTTGTTGTAGGCGTTTGACTAGGTGTATGAATGAATTTAAATGCAGGTTTATTTATATTTACACGCGTGCAGCTATGTAAGTATATATGTATAAGGGCCAGAAACGCAAAACCCAACCGCTGTACGCCTATACATACGTACACGCACACCCATACATAAACGAAATACTGCGTCGGCGCAAAGTTATGCAAAAGCATACAACAAAGGAATATTAGGGTAAATTTTATTAATCAGAGGGATTAA
Source organism: Scaptomyza flava (assembly GCA_030179655.1). NCBI lineage: Eukaryota > Metazoa > Arthropoda > Insecta > Diptera > Drosophilidae > Scaptomyza > Scaptomyza flava. The sequence goes on from JARNME010000284.1 coordinate 20,369, forward strand.
TATTAACTAATACCTATGCACATTTTGACCATTATGTAAACCTTACATGAATCTCTCCTGGTTGAAAGGCCTTCCAGCGATGGAGATGATTTCTTTGATGTTGCAGCGTAGTGTTAAGGTATTTTTTTATTAATTGTTAATGTTCATATAATGGTTTTGCATTTTTTGATATTGGGGTTACGCGATTTTTATACCCTGAACCCATAAAATGGGTAAAAACGGTATAATGGTTTTGTGTAAAAGTATGTAATAGACAGAAGGAAGCATCTCCGAACCCATAAAGTATATATATTCTTGATCAGCATCAACAGCCGAGTCGATACAGCCATGTCCGTCTGTCAGTCTGTCCGTCTGTATGAACGCGTGGATCTCAGAGACTACAAAATCTAAAGTCTTCAGATTTTGAATATAAGTTCGCCTATACCATAAGCAGAACAAGTTTGCTTCAAGTTATCGATAACTATTCTGGTTTCCGATATACACATGTTATCGACAAAAAAAAAATTTGGAAAATGTATAAATGAGGGTTGAAGTAATGGGTAATGATAGAACTTTTCTGAAAATTTCGTCAAAATCGATTAAGAAACACCGGAGATATCGCATTTAATCGATTGAAGTTAAGTCAGTATATCAAAGTCTTCTATAAATTGCATATATTTATTGCAACTGGGTTCAGGTTGGTATCTTCTACTCGGGCTCTCCCGACCGAAGCCTTCTTACATGTTTTTTTTTTTTTTTTTTTTTTAAAGGGCAAGATAACTATTTAAAATCAACAATTCGAGTTTGTCTTTTGCCAATTGTACAACAACACTAGTTGTTGCCGCTTTGCAGTGAACTACTTTGCACTATTTTATAACCTTATTCAACAAAATTTTACTATTGCTGCAGTTTGGCAGTCAACTTAACAATTTTCTAACTTATTTAATAATGTTATATAAAAAAAAAAAACATACGTGAAACTTTTGGCGGACGATCGAAACTTCGTTTGGACAGCGGTCCAAGACAACTGAATGAAAAAGCTTAGATAAGCTTTCGCGCACATGTGCTTCTCCAACGGAGGTTATCAAGGGCAGTATAAAAAGATTCCGAAACTTTATGTTTGCTGGTTATGGCGTTTTATTTATGTTGCTTTAATCATCTTTTGGGTCGGCTAATTAACTAATTAGCGAATTTTTTAACGCCAAAATACCTTTTATTGTGCACTGCACAAAAAAGTGGACGGCAAGCTCTTTGCGGGATCGGTAGAGGTCGATGTGTCCAGAATAAACTCTCGAGACTTGTAGAGATTATACTTTATACATAAAACCGATCAGCATAAGAGGAAAATAAAACAGCGTTGCACTTATATAGGGCAAACGCTTCATGCAGAAACGCTTGAACGCTGAAGTGGGTTGCGTTACAGAATTTAGAGTGCGGCTTAAAGAAATGTTGCAAGCCTTATTTATAAAGCTTTTATTTATAAAGCTTTCGCACATCCTTACAGCAGAGCTATTTATACTCGTTACCGAAGGTAACGGGAGGCCTGCCAAATCGATAAATTCGATAACTCAAAACCGATAAATCCACATATTTCGCGCATCCTTACAGCTAGAACTACCAAATTTGGTAAAAAGATAGCTACTAGCACCCCCAAAAACTGCACCAAAAATTTAGGAGCCACGCCCACCCATTCCGTCCCCAGCCCCCCGAATTTTTAATTAAAAAAGCCTATATCTCCCACAGTTTTTTAGCTATAGCCACGAAATTTTGTGCCAAGATAGGTGATGATGACCCGCAAAAACTGCATCGAAAGTTTGGATGCCACGCCGACGAATTTAGTATGAAGTTAGCAATTGACATCCCACATAGATCTCCAGCGAAAATTTGGATGCCACGTCCAACCATTACGCTTCCAGCCCCCCCCCCTCCCCTCTTTCCCCATCTTTTTAAAACTTTGAGCTAGAGTCACAAAATTTGGGAGAGAGATACCTGGTGGCATCCTCATCGCCATTGGAGAATCTTTAAGGCAGCGTACACCCCTTCCGCATCCGTACCCCTTTGCAATCAGGCCTCTTTTTTACTGGTTTTAATGCTGGTAACGAGTATACCGCAGTCGGTTGCGTCCAACTGCAATGTTTCCACTTGTTACTATCTGCAGCAGGCGCTTATCGCGACAGTTGTAGGCAAGGCCAGCAAAATTGTTGCGAACGCAGACCGAATGTTGAGAGCAAAAGTTTCGCAACATGTTAGCTTATGCTTTTCACAAACGTAGCAACACCAGATGTTTTATCGCCAAACAGAAATGCGATAAAAAGGGTAAAACCTGACGAAATTTAAAACTCTCTGCAGCGACCATTATAACATTTCTATAGACTCATTTATTTGACTAATGCGACAACTGACATACAATTGAACATCATCAGCAAACTTATGTTCTTCACAATTGGACAGGGTACTCGGCAAATCATTTATATAAATTGAGAAAAGGAGAGGTCCAAGTATAGAGCCCTGCGGGACACCACGTGATAATGACATTAAGCTTGAAGTCGAACTCTGAGTTGCAACGGCTTGTGTCTTATTTTTTTAGGTATACGGATATTCGTTTTATTGCGGTTGACGATAGTACATATTGCTAAGCTTTGTCAATTAAATTGCGTGATTTACCGGGTCGAATGCTTTGCTGTAGTCTAGTAGTGTAAGCAGCGTTGCGTCACCATCATCCATTCTTGTCCGAATGTCCTCAACTACGTTTAAAATCGCACTTGTACAACTCCTATTAACCCTAAAGCCAGATTGGTTTTTTACTCAGAAGTGAGTTTGTATTAATAAAGCCATTAATTTATCCTGCCAATACTTTTTCAAATACAGTACGACCTCGGTTAACGCAACCCTCGTTACACGCAACTCCTCGATTATTGCAACACCCGAATTCTTAACATTGTTGACTCTGTTAACGCAACTTTAAAAAAAAAATTACCTTATTTGACGCAACTTCCTAAGGAAAAGTATGTTTTAGTTCGGTTTTACCACTTTTCTTTCGTTCTCTTTTGTTTTTTTTTTACATGCTTGCGAAAATGATAATATGGAGAAATCATTGTACGCGTGGTTTCTAAAACAAAGAGAGCGTAATTTTCCCATTTCTAAAGAAATTGTAAAAAAGTACAGACCCGAATTTCTCAATTTTTTAAAAAATAGGTAAAACAATATGAAATTCTTGCTTTAAACAAAGTCTTATTCGATAAAATTTAATTTTAAAGGTAAGCGAAGGCATCTTTTATTTAAAAAGGTCGCGTGGCCACCAGAAAATTTCACCTCAGTTTTCGCAACCACCTCAGTTTTCGCAACTGGCCAAATTTTAATAGGTTGCGTTAACCGAGGTCGTACTGTACTTTACATAAGAATTGCAGCATAGCAATTGGCCTAAACTCGTGGTTTAGTTTTGGGATGGGTATACTTTTTGCCAGTTTCCATCACATTGATTAACACATTTAAATTCAAAACAATTGCTACAGTTGTTTAACGGGAATTTATAGGAATATTTAAGTCGACAAATTTGTTGTTAAGTGCATCTACGTCTTCGTCATCACATATCACAGATTTTACTTTTCCAACACCCATACTGTTTAATGTTTTCCAAGTTTCTTTAGTTGATATTACTCTACTAAATTTATTACTGAAGAAATTTCGCTTTGCATTTTTAGATTGATTAACGTCTATTAGTTTTAAAAAGTCGATGGTAATAGTCCGTTGTGTATCGTTTCCATTTATCGCAAACCTCATTCCTCTGTTTAAATGCACTTTTATTAAACCAGGACTTAAGTGTTAGTTTTGCAATTTTAGTTTTCAGTGGAATAAACTTGTTGTATAGCTAATCAATATTATGCTGAAGCAGGGTTATTTGGTCGTCAACAGAATGGAGGTGGCAAAGGCCATCCTAGTCACAATTGCAGCATGCTTCATATAGTGAGTGTTGATCAATATTTTTGAAATCTCTAAAAGTAATTGTTTGTTTTGAATATTTGAAATGCATATCATAAATCAGGAAGATAAAGTCATGCTTAGAGAACGCCGGTACAAATAGTTAGTCATATAGTAATATGTTGTCTTAATTATTATTAACAAGTATGAAGCTCTTATAGAGTCGTCATGAGCCCAAAATCTCACAGCCAGTTGGAAAATGAAATCGTCGCGACACCTCTCTCACAGAACGCTTTTGTGGACTTTTTTCTCTGCCAGCGCATTTTGTGACCGATTTCCAAGTCACTCTGCTTGCCGACTGTGCTATGCCTTTTTTCCCTCATAGCACAGCCAGCCAGCCATACTGTGTGTATGCGCCCGTAGCAAGCGATATTGTAGCGAGCAGTTCCTTGTTTTATGAGCGCGTGTATTCTTCATATGATCATATGGTATGCCTCCTTCCTTTTCGTTTTAGTGCCCTAGCTGTAAAGCAGCAATACACAAATGTGTATTCATATCAAATACATATATATTTATATGAATGTGCGCGCCCCCTCCCCCACTTACACTCTGGCTTTGCGCAGATTTAAAGGGGTACTGCCTGGGTACTTGTATAGTGATTTTGGAGTACTATAGTTTTCCGTTATGTGCTTGGAGTTCGCTACTCCCGATGAATCACGTTTGCTGCCTCGAGCAGAGTTGTCCATAGGTGTCACTCGACTAGCCACTTATATGTGCTCAGAGGACTCTAACTATGTTCTTCGTTATTCTTAATCCCTCATTTGCCTTCCCCGCTTCCCCCTTCTGCTCACACCCTTTTAGGCGTTTCTCTGCCTACATTCTTGCATTGCTGAGTCTCTATCATCTCGTTTCCTGTCTGTGGTATCCTTAGGCTTTTGCTGTCCCCGTGTCCGCTTCTTAGCTTATGATTGTTGATGGGCTGCGCCTTCGCCTCCCCTTGCGTCGGTGCTTGATCTTGGTCTGGGCTACTGACAGGCACCATTTTAGCGATCCCTCTCTGCCTGACTCGCGCATGGCCCTCACTTCTTTACACTGGTCACGAGTCTGCGTGCCCGACTTGTGGTTTTTCCTATCAACCCGTGACCTCGACCGACCCCCGCCCTCGTTCCAAGGCCTGTCGAAAATCCTACTCATTGTGAGCCTTGACGCATCTTTGCATGACTGGAGACCTGATTCGCCCGTACAGTTCACAGCAGCTCCTCCTATCGAGGTCTGTTCCCCGGTAGATATTCTTCTCCACGAGCTATGGCCTCCAGTTTCGCCCCCTTTTCAGCCCTCGGTCTCTTATCGATAGTCTTTTTGCGCCCCCTTACCATTCCATCCCCTATCTGTCGATTGTATCCACAGCTCGGAGCTATGGTGGGTCATAGTAACACGAAGGAGATGACCGACCCTTCTTTGCTCCGACCTATATTTGAATCTTGTTCCCCCTGCTTTCTGCTTCCTCGTCTTTCCGGACCTTATTCAAACCGCCGGAAGTTCTATATTATTGTAGGCATCGCAGCGCTCCCCTACGTTCATACAGATCAGATGTATAGATCTAGCCCATGAGGTGGCCGGTAACGCGTGTAGTTTTAACCAGGCATGTGTCCGCCCATATCGCTCGTAGTGCCACTACTCCTTTGCTTGTAAGTTTACGTGAGATGCTCTTCTGCTGGTAGCACTACCTGTATGCACCCCCAGACACTGGTATCTGACCTTTTTCTATCTACTCCCATGTTCCAGATGTTCAGTTTATCCCCCCAGGTCATTCAGACAGCACTCCTTCGCTAGATTTGTACCTCATCCAAGCTGCCTCCTAGTTCACCTCTCGTGTATTCCCCCTTTTATGGGTTCCTTGTTCGTATACCCTATTCGCTTGCGTCTTTCTCACTTCCACGCTTACATTGTCGTTCAGACTCTCCCCCTGCGCTTAGCCATAGTCACATCGCAGTCGCGACGCCTAGGTCTTCTTCCTCCCCGAACGATAGCGTGACCATGTCCCTTCCGGAAGATCGGGTACACGTCCCTACGCCTTCTGCCGATAATGTCAATGATGTTTTAGGAACCCCCCTTTGCAGCAGCTGATGTACTGAAGCAGATTCTTGGGACTCTACCGACTCCTACTGTCCTAGATCTGTAGGTGATCCCGTCAGCGCTGCATCCTGGAGTTCTAGTTCTAGTCACTTTTGCTCTACCACTCGCCATAGTCGCAGAGCACACACTAGCCAGCCCCCCAGCGCTATTGATGCTTTTGCCTTGTCTCGCTCTGCGCGCGCATTCCACAAGGCTGATTACCCCACGGCAGGCGCCCCCCCGCATGGAGCTTTGCAAAGCGCGTTTGCGTTTATTGATCTGTTCACACGGCTGTATGATGTGTCATTCGCCTCCTGCTTATCGGTTTCAACATAGGCAACCGACTATAAGCTCTGCGTGTTCGGTTCTGTTTGTAGAGCAATTTTTGGGAGTATGTAGAACTTCTGTCATCTAGTTAAATCAACTTTGGCGAACATCTTCACGTGCAGCGGCATCTTCTCTTCGACGAGGACATTTTTTACGCCCGCCCCCATCACGCACAGCTAGTCAGATCAGCTAGACTGTGTGCTCCTCATACTACAGATTGAGTGCTCGTGACTGGCGTGACTGTTGATATTGTCTGGACAGTTTGCGATTCAAGTCGTACCAGTATTTTACACCCCATCTATCGGGTTAGTACGGTCTGCACGTAGTGCTCTCTGTTCCCCGCCGCTTCATGACGCGCTGACCTTGCTTAGCACGAGGCGATTATCATTTTTCACCCTATTGCTCCCAACTTCAGCATCGCTAACCTTTGTCGCGGCGGCGTCATCGTCGTGGGTCCCCCTCCGTGCCTGGGCTCTTCCCAACCTCCCCCCCGCTTCTTTTCCTTTTCCGTTCCCTATCTCCATCGCTTTCGTACATTGGACCACCCCCTCCCCTCACGCTCTTCTCAACCGCCCACGGGTTCGCTTTCTTTCGTCCCACATTTCACTGGTGCGCGTCGATCCCGCTCGCTGCCGCGGCTTTGGCGACAGGGCAGCTTCTATTATAGACTTGTCTTAGGGGTTACCCCCATTTACCAGTATTCGCTCACTTCGCCTAGCTGTAGCCGTATAAGCGCGCTGACCGGCTAGCTCAGCCGGTGTCTGTAGTAGATGCGCCGTGCGCGGGGAAGAGGTTGACGGGGAGGAAGGGAAAGGTGGCTTTTGGGAGGGTTTTTGGAGGGGATGTCATGTGTTCTGAGAGGTAGACGTCGATTTCAGAGTATACCCGGCCTGACGCTACCGTAAGACATCGTTGCCTGTCTGTTGACCCGCGTGGCTAGCTACACCTGAGCCCCCCTGTCCAGATCCCATTTTCACCTCGGACCCTTGCTGTGCTTCGCTCCACGTCCTGTCGGCGGTCCTCAGTCGACGTTCACAAGCGTCTCGCCCTGCCTCTTTGCTGTTGTCATATTGTTTTTTCTTTTTTACTGCGTGCCTCGTGTTCTGCAATTAGCCTTCTAGCTCTCGCATGTTCGTCCGATGCCGATCGTACGAGCGAGGGCTCGACAAATGGGTACCTTTGCGGGTCTTCCCCCTTTGCTACCCATGAAGAGTCTTAACATAAGGGTAGCAGGGTGTTTTGCTGCTTGTCCGCCCGCTTGCCTTTCCCAGATTCTAGCCACCGCACTACCTTCACCATCACTGACGTTCAGCGAGGGCACTCTTCAGGCTTTTGTGTGTGGCTGGCTCCTGGCTGTAAGAGAATTTAGACACACGCGTTGTGCATGTTGCCAGTATTGCGTGCTACAGCCCCATCTCAGGGCGTTTATTCTGGTTAGCACGGCCTCGTTCTTCTAGCGTTCATCCTCCAATCTGCCCTTGCACTCGCCCCTCATCTGTCCTATGATCCAACTCATTTAAATAGCTATAACTACATTTCTCTTTTCAACTCCCCCACCCCATGAGTACGACTTATTATCAACAACAGTTTCGTCTGAAGGTGATATTTAACCGCCATAGTGGCTGGAGGATATTTTTTTTCGCGCCGCAGCCGCCCCAGATCAACCTTAATTTTAATAAATATTTGTACTTTGTCGATTAAGATTATAAAGAGTTAGAGGGAGGAAATGTAGCAGGAGGAGGGAGAAGGTCTAAGAGGGGGGGGGGGGTAAGTACGTGTTTTGTTAGAGGCCAAAGGCTGTTTAGCTGGAGGCAGTGAGGCGGAAAGTTACGTGTTTAGAAGGTGGGGATGGGTAAGTTTTAGAGGTGGAAAGTTTTAGGGGGAAAGTGATCCTCCTTGTGTTAATTTCATAAGCCACGCCCCCTTATACGATTTTATACATGAGCGTCTATGTAACGCACATGGGAATGTTAATTGATTGGTCCCCTTCATCCTTAAGAGAAATACTATCATCAATTCATTTGGGCTTGACATTTAAATGTTTAGCGCCATCCCTTTCTAACCTTTGTTTTTATATATATCTGCTTTGATTTGTTTGTCAAATGTTAGGGAAATCTTATTTAATGCGTTGACTTCAAAATTAATAAAAGAGATAGTTTGGTTTAAGTTGTGTAGATTTTTCATTTTTCATCTTTCTATGTATGCTATTTAATATTTATTTTTAAATCTAGTTTTCAAAAAATTTATTCCTTATTGGCTTGAACGTATTTTCTATATTCTTTTGTTTAAATTTATATATTCTGCAATTAGACATTCAAGTCTTTCGAGCATCCAACTGTAGTAAAAACAGGCACATGTGTCAATTCCCTCTGTAGCTAGATCAGATGACCAGCTGCACGTTGAAAGATGTTCGCCAAATTTGGATTTAACTAGATGACAGATTTCGTACTCCACTAAAAATTCTCGGTATTCTTCAAGCAATTCATAATGTTCGGAAAAAATCATTTCTCCAAACTCTTTTAAATAATCATCGATCTTCGTGGCAATTGTTTTAAGTCCAAAGTCAGAAGTCAGCTTCATTTTGCAGTTTTCTCGACAAACGTTTATTAAAGACTGACTAAATGATTTTTTCACTTTCCTCATAGTATTCAATTTTTTATTAAGTTTCATAATCTGGTGAAATTGTTTCCTAAAAGTATTGACATATCGTTTTATTTCTTTACCCATCTTTTTCGATCAAGTGCTAGGAAAATCTTATATTCTGCATTGACTTTTTATTCTTTTATAGAGTTAATAAATTTAACTTTTTAATAAGCCAATGAAATTTTTATACCATTAACCCATAAAATGGGTAAATAAGGGTTTAATGGTTTTTTAAATTTTATTATTATTTCTTAATTACTCTTTTTATACCCTTAACCCATAAAATGGGTAAAAAAGGGTACAATGGCTTTGTGCAAAAGTATGTAACAGGCAGAAGGAAGCATCTCCGACCCCATAAAGTATATATAAGACGATATAGCCATGCCCTTCTGTCCGTCCATCTGTGCGTCTGTCCGTCTGTATGAACGTATGGATCTCAGAGACTACAATAGCTAGAGACTTCCGCTTTTGAATATAAGTTCTCGTATACGATGAGCAGAACAAGTTTGCTTCAAATTATCGATAACTATTCTGTTTTCTGATATACACATGTTATCGATAGCAATAAAAATAGGGGTTGAAGTAATGGGTAACGATAAAACTTTTCTGAAAATTTGGTCCAAATCGGTTAAGAAACACCGGAGATATCGAATTTAATCGCTTGAAGTTAAGTTAGAATACCAAAGTCAATTATAAATTTAATTTATTTATTGCAACTGGGTTCAGGGTATCTTCTAGTCGGGCTCTCCCGACGAGAGCCTTCTTACTTGTTTCAACGTATCATTGATTGATTTTCCGTTAATCACTACTTATTCAATCCTCCAAGTCTCTTATGTACCCTAAGATCGGACCCGAGCTACGTTAATATAACAGAGTACAAGAAGATTAGCAAGCAAGCAAGAATGTAAGGCAGAGAAACTCCTAAAAGTGTTTGAGCCGAAGTGTGGCTTAGGAAGAGGCAGAATAAGATAGGGACTAAGGAACAATGAGAGTCTCTAGCAGAAAATGAGCTGGCGGTGACACCTGATCTCAGGCAAGCCAAACGTTTCTCGGGAGTGAGAATCCTCACATAACATTTTAACAGTATGCGTAGCCTTAGCAAGGAAACGAAGTTTCTTTTTGTAGAACAACACATGAACCATATAAGAAAGAGGCTTAGAAAACCACGACCCATCAAAAATACATGTTTCGTACAGGACCTAGAGCTGATGGAAGAGTTATAGAGCAAGAAGGGAGGTGGCACAATAGACCTTTCAGGTACCAGTTCCATCATCAACGGTTAATGTTTTTACAAGCATTAGACATGTTATTCTATTACTAATTACCGTATATATTTTTATTAATAAACGAACTTATCAATTAAATTGTCACTTTTTATCTCACTTATATTGATTTTTTGTTACAATAGAGTTTAAATCTGTCAGCAATATCAATTCGTGATTTTTCGGTGGCCAACTGGCGTTCCCCAGGCAAATATTTTCTCTTCCATCCAATAACCTTGAAAAGAGGTAAGCCCAGGAAACATAGAACTGATGGCAGTTTTGCAGTTAAAAACAGGTTTTTCGGTTTTAGGAACAGGTACTTTTTTTTTGCTGTTCAAAACAGGGATCTGTTATTTTTTCCGGTTTTAAAAACCAGGGGCTGTTTTGGTGCTATTTTTTTTTTTGTGGTTTTCAAAAAACAGGTTGTTGTTTAACTGTTATTGTGCTGTGGTTTTTACGAAACAGGTTGTTTATTAGCTGTTATTTTTTTGTAGTTTTTAAGAAACAAGGTGTTGTTTTGCTGTTTAAAACAGAGAGCGGTTATTTTTTTTCGTTTAAAAAAACCGGGTGCAGTTTAGCTGTTAAAACCAGTTTTTTTTCGGTTTTAGAAACCGGCTGTTGTTTAGCTGTTTAAAAAAGAGAGCTGTTATTTTTTCTGGTTTTAAAAATAGGGGGCTGTTTAGCTGTTATTTTCGTGGTTTTCAAGAATCAGGCTGCTAATAGCTGTTATGATTATATGGTTAGCATTATTCCTCTTCGTTCTTGTGACCTAGCTGTATAGCAACAAAACACAAATGTGTATTCATATAAACATTCATATATATTTTTATAAGAATGTGCGTTTTCATATGAGTTGTAGGGAACTGGTGGTTCTAGAACAAAGGGATGCCGACAATTTATGACCCCATTAAATTTTATTACCCTTTTTTCGACCCTTTGTTTTTTGACCCCCTACAATATTATAATTTATAACTCTTTTTTCCCATGATCGTGTCCCTCCTTTGATAAGACTAGGGTGGAGAACAAAGGATTGACATTCCTAGTCCACAACTTTATCAACAGCATCTGTGAGAATCAGTGCTCATGAATGAATGTTTATGGTCATGAGGAGAAGTGTGCAATAAAGGATAGATAATAGTGAAAAGCGAGCGCTTGTTCGATGTACGTTGCATTGTTATGGTCAACAGCAAAAACAATAACAACAAGTAAGAAGGCTCTAGTTGGGGGAGCCCGACTAGAAGATACCTAGAACCCAGTTGCAATAAATAAATTAAATTTATAATTGACTTTGGTATACTGACTAAGCTTAAATCGATTAAACTCGATATCTCCGGTGTTTCTTAACCGATTTGGACGAATTTTTCAGAAAAGTTCTATCGTTACCCATTATTTCAACCCTCATTTTTACATTTTCCAAATTCGATATTTTATTGTTATCGATATTATGTGTATATTAGCTTTATTGTCATTAATAAGACAATAGATTAAACTTTGCACTGATGAATGCTGATGAGTTTCACTGAGTTAACTGAACAACGTTTACTCCACAAGAGGCGATTCGCCGTGCTTTATTGGTATATGAATTCAGACCCATTATTATACTTATGTCAAGCTTAACCTAGCCCTACAAGTCATCGGCCACGCTGTCGGCGTCATCGTCGCTGTCGCTCTGCAAGTTGGCTGCGCGTGTGTGGTATTAGGTTGCATCCTGCGCAGCTGGCCTGCTTATGCACTGCACTCGCTGTTGCTGACCGATAATCCGCCTAGATCAGCGTTTTATTGGTAGGCAGCCGCATGGCGTGATGCATCCACACAGTGGACAACCGTTATGGGATAACTACTCCCCCTCTCGAAGACAGACCGTCCTCGGTCGTTTTTAAATTTTTGATGATCTCCGAGATTCTTTCGGCGTTGCGGCGAGCCATGAACAGTCGATGAAGCCAGAAAATTCCCACTCCAGCAGTGCATGCTAATACGATAACGCCCAAGAAGAGCGCTGCTTTATTTCCGATGTCGACGTTGTTACTGACCTCCTTGGTATAGTTTAGGTTCTCTTCGCTCAGTCGGTGGATATTGGGGAAGCTAAGAACTGCATTGTGTCCACTGATGTTTAATAGCGGGGATGCTGCAACTACCGGAAACCGATTCTGCACACTGTTGCGGTTGAAGAAACGCGTACCATTAATTTCGGCGTGAGTCTCAAATGTGACGAGGCTCGTTCCTTCAACTCTAAACGCTGAGTGATTGTCGTAGGAGATTATTGCATCGCGGTCATTTATGATCACGATACCATCGTCCACTACAGTAACGGGATCGAGGTGACTTGGTTGCGTCTGGCAGTGGGCGGTGCCTCCCGAGTGAAGCCCTTGCGCGTAGCTAATAGTATCCGCCTGTTTACAGAATGTCGCATCTGGCCGTCGCAATCAGCCACTAAGTTATCGTGTAGCTGGAGTATGGTACCATTGTGGGCGACTGGGAATATCGTGATTTTCTTGCAGAGCTTGCTTATTAAAGGAAAACGGACTACAAAGCTTATTATGTTATCCTTACGATCTACTTTAATGCTAGATACTTTTAATATATCGGTAACAGTGGTCCCTGTGGTTTGGTTAGTGAGAATGTTTGCAAGATCCGAATGATCCAAGATTGCCAAGTTAATTACGTTAATCTTTTCCAAAGTTAAGGTGAGCATGAGGTTACTTAATTCAGTTATTAAAATTCTATTTCGTGTTGTGAGTGTTTCAAAGAACCGGCTAGTGTCGGCCTGATTATTCTTCGTGGAGTTTAGGATTTTGTTTACGGTATCTGTAATCTGGTTTATTTTAACTTGCAATTTTGAGTTTATCTGATACTGTCTTTTGCTTGCAGTGACCAGCTGCGTCTGTGCTATGTCAAGTCTCTTAAAGTCATCTGCGTCCGGAGTGCCAGCTACAACCTTAAGGGCTGTGCCCAAGAAGTCAAGGCTCCTAACCCTGCGATGATGCACATCGAGAGCGGACATTATGTCCAGTACGTGCCCGATGTCAATTTCTAATAACTTCCTCATGTGAGAGAGTGGGAATAAATTCGTCAACTTCCCTGTCTCGTACATTGTCGCCAATGTCCTGTAATCCGTGAGGTTAGTAGTATGTCGCAGGTACCCATAACTGTCCCAGAGAAGTTTTTTTCCGTCCTCGATCGGTATGTAGTCCGCGTGCGTGTAGTCTGTCAGCCGTGCCGTCGTTGTTGCCAATATTTAAAGTATGTAAAGTCTAATCCTAAAAAAAGTTAAATTTAAATTAAAAAAAGGGCATGTAAAATGTCAACGGAGGTTGTCCTATGGACCACCCTCCCCTCAACGAGGACTGTTGTCCCCAAGTCCGCCTTAACTTTTTTTTCTACGCAAAGGGGTGTCAATTTGTTACCCAGTCTCCGGTTGGTCCTTAACAAAACCTTTTCGCCTACCTCGAAGTTTCTGTTTTGACGCTTCTTGTTCTCTCTCGCATTCTGTTCAAGCTGGGCCTTTTCAATTTTGTCCCCGACATCGCGGACGCATTCCGGTGAAGGGGAGATTAATATGTCTCTTGGTCTTGTCTTGACGACCGAGTGAATGGAACCATTATATTCGATCGTCGCCTGCAAAATCAAGTCGACTGTGTCGAAGATCCCCCTTTGAAGTTTCAAGCACTTGGATATCTCTAGAATTGTGCTATGAAGCGTTCTACCTGCCCATTGGATGTTCTGTGGAGGGGGGGCGCGTTTACGACGCTTACGTCATAATTGTTTGATAGCAGGGACCTTATAGTTTATGATTTGAATGCGAGTTCGTTATCGCAATAAACCTGTTTCGCTAGTGGGAAGATGTTCATCAACACCAAAAGAGGTGGTCTCGTAACTTCTATGGTACGAGACGCAATCGGTTGAACCACTGCGAATTTCGAAAATTTGTCAATGCAGGTAAAAAAGTGTTTTTTGTCAGTGGAGAAAATGTCAATGCGTAACATCTCTCCTGTTTGTGAAGGTACTGGCGTCTGGCCGAGTTCCTGTTTTTTTGGGGTGCCTGTCGTATTTTGCCTTTGTACAAATCCTACAATTCATTACCACCTCATTCGCCAGCTTCGTCATTTTCGGGAAGTAATATTCCGACAATATTCGTCTGAAATTTTCTTGTGCTGCTCTATGGACCCGATTGTGCTCCTTAGCAGTTCACAGGCTTCTCTGTGGATTCGATTGTGTAGGAAAGTGACAGCTCGCTATGAATCGTAGCCGCATCGGATTCTGGCTCGTCGCGGTTTCCTTCGAGGGCATTTACGTTTTGGCGCGACAGCGCGTCAGCTACGTGATTTTCTTTTCCAGGCTTGTAGAAAAGTTTGGCCCCTATTTCATCAATACGCGTCTTCCAGCGCTTAATTTTTCGTAACTTTCCTAAGGCCCAAACTATGGCGAGCAACTCCCGTTCGTTCGTAGCGTAGTTAGCTTCCCTATCTTTCAGCCCTCTAGATATCATGGTTATAGAACGGCCGTCTTGTGACAAGACCGCACCTATTCCATATGCTGACGTGTCCGAGGTTAAATCAAAAGGCTTCCTAAAATCGGGGTACATCAGAATCACGTCTTCGGACGCTAAGTTATTTCTCAATTTCTCGAACGCGTTGCGCTGAGCTTCGTCGAATTTTACTGGAACTTTTTTCGACTTGTATTTGCTGATAGATGCATTCTCTCCTTTGAGGATGCTGGAAATTGGTTTAGCAATTGCAGCAAAGTCTTTTATGAAACATTGATAATAGTTTGCCAAGCCCATGAAGGACCTGACCCCGAATACTGAGGTGGGTTCAGCGTATTACTGAATAGCTTTTACTTTTTCTGAGTCGGTTTTTGCTCCATCTTTAGTCACAATGAAGCCGAGGTAACCTACACTCTCTTTAAAGAACTGTGACTTCTCGTATGCTACCCGCATATTTGCGTCCAGCAGGCTCTTTAAAACCCAGTCCACGTGTTTCACGTGTTCCGACTCGTTTTCGGAGAAGACGATGACGTCATCTACATAAACGTAGCAAGATTTTCCGATTTGCTCCCGAAGAACATCATCTATTGTTCTCTGGAAGATGCTGGCGGCATTTTTTAAACCCAATGGAAGTCGACAGAATTCGTACTTCCCGCCATTCACGGAAAAAGCCGTTTTTTCGCGATCTCGCTCTGGTGATAACATGCTTTCAGGTAAAGCGTCTTGAAATACTTAGCTTTGCCCAAATTTGCTAAAAATCATTTTGATGCTTGGCATTGGGTATTTGTCGGAAATTGTTTTGCTATTGAGCTTCCTTAATCTATTACCAGACGTTTATTTCTGTTGCCCAATTCATCCGTGCCTTTTTTGTCCACCACCCAAAACGGGCTGTTGTAAGGTGATCTAGACTTTTGGATAATGCCTTGTTTCAAGAGACCGTTAATCTCTAGATTAACAAAATCCTCAACGCCACGAGGATAAGGGTACCACTTTGAGTAGATGGCGTTTTCATCGCTCGTACGTATGGTGGCTACGACAGCCGCGTTTTAAGGCAGCGCCTCGTTAGAGTTCGCAAAAGCCTTCTTATTCCGGTGAAGCATTCGCAGAAAATCTGCCTTCACCGCAGGTGGTGCCTGGAATTATTCTATGTGTGGTTGACGTTAGTACATTTAAAATACTGCAACGCCTCAGAAGTTGCACCAATGTTCAGTTTACCCTCTTTGAGGCATAAAACTGCGCCTACCTGTTTTATCAGGTCGAGGCCAATGATTCCATCAAAGGTGGAGAGGGAATCAAGAAGAAAAAAAAGGGTGTCGCTCCCAAACATAGACAACTTGCATTTTTCGGCAATTTTGTTGGAGCCATGGATGGAATGGACGCAGAGCCTTGGGCTTGCTGATAGTTTGTAGGTTGTCTTAACTGGAGGAAGACGGATCTACTTCCATGGGTACCGGAGCGTTCTACGCTGCAGATTTATGCTGGGGCTTGTCAGGCCATTTACCGTTCTGTCTCTTGAAATGCGGGTTTTTGCCCTGATTACCCTGAGGGTACTGCTGCTGCTGTTGCCTGACACCCTGCTGGCGTTGGTCATACTGATGTTTCCTATCCTCTTGCCCTTTGGCGAAGCTGGCCGCGAAAGCATAACACTCGTGGTTTGCTTTGACCTCTTGAGCCAGCGCTTGTGCCGAAGGCAAGTCTTTAGGTAGGGCCGCAAACAAAACGTCGGTCAAGTTGCGCTTTAATCCCGAGATGAACACACGAAGTGCGTCACCCCTGAATTTTTCACACATGCCTAAGGCCAAACTTTTATCGTACGTCATATGGGCCTTGTTGTCAGTAAAGTGAGCTTCTTTTCCACCTCATCATAATACTGTAGGATTGACAGGCTATCCTGCCTAAGAGTGCCCACCATTTCTTGTTCGATGACATGCATCGGTCGTTTGCCGTTAAGTGAAGTCTAGTCTCTATAATGGCCTCGAAACTTAGCGGAGTATTGAAAGAAGCTAGAACTGCATCCGCTGGGCCTCTCACCTTACTTCTTATAATGACCACAGCTTGATAGTGGCGGGAACTGAAAAAATTGAAAATTTTATATGCTGCGTGTGCGGCCTGTGCGGGTCCGTGTCTAATGCATCTTTTTTACTCTTTTCGCGGGGCCTAACGGTTTTTGACACCCGCAAGGTGTCAAAGTTTCCTATTAAGCTCGTCAAAATGCTATCGTCAGTATCGTAGTGCTCCTGAGTACTTTCGACGGAATCAGAGTCACTCATTTGTCCGTAACCAAAACCTTACACGATATCGCACGTCATGTGGTGCGCGAGAGAAATGCAAAAAAATTTATCTTCTTCTCTCTATTATTTTTATTTTATTTTTTTTTTTCTTTTTATTCAAGGGCGTTTCTCAAACAGCAGTCCTCTTACTTAAACTTCACCTTGGAATTGTGTTATGAAAGGGTTACGAATTTTGGCACAAAATATTACTTTTAACTTCTATTTCTTTTTTTATTTATTTATTTTTTTATTTTTGGGGTGCCATTTAATATTTCTGTTATTATAATTTTTAACAACTTAAATTATGCTTAAAATTACGTGTGCTAAGCAACTTATAATACAATGAAGTGTTTGACGTGTACACATATAAGCTATAACTCTGTTGGGTAAGTCGATGGGGTGCACCCTTCTAAGACGTCTTCTTGAGCGTTGCCTGAGGAGCCTTCTAGCTAGTGAGTTTGGGTGACCACTCAAACGTTGGTGGTAGGCTGCCGATTGCCGGGCGATTATGTCGCCCACTTTATCTACATTTAGATCTCTCTCTATCTGAGTTGTACGGACGTACCATGGGGCACCAGTGAGCATTCTTAAGGTTTTTGCCTGCAGGACTCTCACCTTGTTAAGGTGTGATTTTGCGGCGATACCGTAAACTTGAATTCCATAACGCCAGACTGGTGACGGTCTTGTAAAGCAGTACTTTATTTCTAAGAGACAGTTTGTTCTTGCAGGTTAGTAGCCAGTACAGTTTTTGGATTCTTTTTTTTAGACAGCTTGTGGCATATGTGGTGTGCGCATTGAACGTGAGCCGCCTGTCTAAAATAACACCAAGATATTTGTATTTTAAAAGGTGGGGTACAAGTTCTCCATTTAAGTAAACGCCTGGACAAACAAGTGGTCGAAGAGCATACGTAACCTCAGCGCATTTGCTGGCATTTATGCCAATGTTCCAGTTCGTGGCCCACTGAGCATACCTGGTTAAATATTCTTGTAACTCATTTGTGGCAGCTAGACTACATCTGTCCTTAGATAAATTTCTTTTCTCACTAATCAAAACACTTACATGAAAATTTCCATTATATTTTAATTCCGTGGGCCTTGTTGATGTTGCGGCTAATGATATTGTTATACTTCTACTACAGTTTTGCGTCTTGGGTGGTTCTGTGCAATCCTCACTCGTAGTTTGGTTATTGTCTTTGGAGTCGTTCTGTCAGCCTCACTTTTTATTTTATTTAACACTGCAAAGGGTCAGAGGCACCCAAACTATTTGGGTATGAGGCCTATACTGCCAATGATCCCAGCGCTGGCAACGCTAAAGGTGGTGCAGCGATCATGATCAGGTCAAGCCTGGTCCACTTCCCGCTAGAACCAACAGCCACTAACAAAGTGCAACTAGCGTCAGCAGCTATCGAGACGGCACTCGGATATATAAAATTTGGAGCGGTATACTGTCCCCCGAGGTTTATATGGACAACGGATGAATTTAAGTCGATTTTGGAACAGCATCGTTCCAAATTCATCGTTGCGGGCGACTGGAATGCGTCCCACTGGCTATGGGGAGCAGGAAGGTGCAACCAAAGAGGTCATGCGCTTGCAAATCTCGTCCTGAATTCGGAGATAAACTCGCTAGCAACAGGTGGCCCAACGAGATACCCGTACGGCAGCAGAGGCTCACCAGGCTATATTGATTTTGCGTTGACTAGGGGGATCATGGGCATTCATGCTGATATACGGCCGGTTGTTGAGCTCAGCTCCGACCATCTACCCCTTGTCATTACGCTGAATGCGTCAGCAATATCTTACCCCAAGACGGAGCGGCTAATCACCAGGCGTACTAACTTGGAATGGTTCCAAGAGCACCTCGAATCCTCACTGCAACTTAACTCTGCGATTCACACCGAAAAGGACATCGATGACGCTATCGACTCGTTCACCCACTCAGTCCAGGCAGCAGCTAGAATGGCTACTCGCACTGCATCTCGGAGGCCCGCAGCAGATAGGATACCGTTAACCGGGGAGATTCTTCTTCTCATCACTGAGAAGAGGCGCTTACGCGCGAGGTGGATGAGGTCTCGCCATCCGTTGGACAAAGCCGATTGGAACAGAGCGCAGAGTAGGCTCCGTCGTGCACTAGTGGAGCACAAATCTGCATGGTTTGACGAAAGGCTAGCCAACACTGGGGTTGCAAGCGAAGCGACGCACTCACTCTGGAAAGCCACGCGCGCTATTAAAAGGCGTTGCGCAAGAAAAGCGCCACTGGTGGACAGTAACGGGACATGGTGTCGTACTGACTTGGAGCAAGCGGAGGTGTTTGCTGTGCACCTTGCCGAGCGCTTTCAGCCGTTTAATCTTGCAAGTCTGCAGCATGTCGAGGAGACACACGACCAGCTGACTCAAGCTCTTCAAATGGACCTGCCTATCAAGCCATTTGCCCCTAGTGAGATAGCTGATGTCATTGCAAGCCAGAACATAAAAAGAGCGCCAGGTCATGACGCCATCTGCAATGCTACTTTGAAGGCACTGCCCAGCCGTGCGATTCGCTACATAGCGATGGTGTTCAACGCTATTGTGAGGCTGCAATACTTCCCTCCTCAGTGGAAGCTCGGGATAATCTCCATGATCCACAAATCAGGCAAACCGGAAAGGGAACCCGCTTCCTACAGGCCGATAAGCCTCCTCCCTTCGATCTCAAAAGTGTTTGAAAGACTGATTGCCGCCCGGATGGCCAGGATCATGGAAGCTAAGGGGATTATTCCTGAGCATCAGTTCGGGTTCCGCGCTGGCCATAGTACTGTCGAACAGCTTCATCGGGTTGTCGAGCAAATTCTGACGGCCTACGACAATAAGGAATACTGCAACGCCCTCTATCTGGATATCCGGGAAGCGTTTGACCGAGTTTGGCACACCGGAATTCTGCTAAAAATTAAGCATACGCTGCCTGCGCCATATTTCGGCCTTCTTAAGTCATACCTCGAGGGAAGGAGATTCGCGGTCCGTTTTCATTCGGCACTCTCTACCCAACATGATGTGGCAGCTGGAGTACCACAGGGAAGTGTCCTTGGCCCCCTGCTTTACTGCTTGTATAGCTACGATATGCCGATACCAGATTATAGCCTGTACGGGACATCAATGCTAGCCACATTTGCTGATGATGTGTGTGTCACCTACACGTCCCGATGCGAATACGATGCAGCCGATGGCATCCAGGACTACGCATCAAAGTTTGCGGAATGGGCAAGGCGCTGGAATATTGGCATCAATAGCGACAAATCGAGCAATGTTTGCTACACCCTCAAGAGGAGAACGCCACCGGCCGTGTCTGTGGAAGGGGCCCCTGCACCGCAGTCGAATACAGCAAATATCTTGGAGTAATCCTGGATCGCAGACTCACTTTCTCTAAGCAAGTGACTGCCATCAAAACGCGCATACGTGCTTCAGTAAAAAAGCATTATTGGCTTCTCTGCTCGCGAAGTAAATTGTCACTCTCCAATAAAATGACAATTTATAAGCAGATCGTGGCACCAATCTGGAAATACGGGTGCCAAATCTGGGGCCTGGCATGCGACAGCCAAATCCAAAGAGTGCAGGTCGTCCAGAATAAAGCATTGAGGATAGTTACTGGTTGCGAGTGGTTTATCCGGAACACCACGCTACACAGAGACCTGAAACTGACCACTGTCTTCGACACAATCAACCAGCACTCGAGTCGTTACCATGATAGGCTAGAGCGACACCGAAATCGGCTAGCAAACGGACTCACCAGATATCGCCCACCTAGGAGGCTCAACCGGCGACAACCGAGGGACCTAATACTTCGATCTCCTGTGACGAGGGTCAGAAGAAGCTGACGCATCTTTGCAGCATTTGTATATCTGTGATATTTGTTATTTTATTGTTATTGTTATTATATTGTTACTGTTATTATAATTGTTACAGCTAACTTATGTTAGCCGGCGCGCCCAAATGGGCTGAATGAATAGACACCAAGGACACAAAGGGGCTCCTGGATTGCCCTGTATGCCTTAATAAATAACAAGATAAAAAAAAAAAAAAAAAAAAAAAAAAAAAAAAACTTTTTATTTTGCTTCAAACGTGAAGCATACTTTTATCTGTTTGTTTGTGTCTTGGGTTCACTTTTTATGTAGTACACTTTTTCTTGTTGGTTCGTGTCTTATCTTCACTTTTCATGTAGTATACTTTTTCTTGCTGGTTCGTGTCTTATCTTCACTTTTTCCGATCGTTTTAACTTTATTTCCACTATTTGTTTCAAACGTATTCTTGTTTTATTTTATTTTTTTATTTTTTATAGACTTGAAGTTAGTTTTAATTTTCACTTTTCATTGAAGATTTGCTCTTGTTGTGATATTCACGTCTCTTCGCGGAGTAAATTTCTTGAATCGATATTTTTTGCGTGTTACGCGTTTAAATGAGTTGCGTTAGGTTTCGTTAACATCGGGCGCCAATTAGCTTTATTGTCATTAATAAGACAATAGATTAAACTTTGCATTGTTGAATGCAGATGAGTTTCACTGAGTTAACTGAACAACGTTTACTCCACAAGAGGCGATTCGCCGTGCTTTATTGGTATATGAATTCAGACTCATTATTAAACTTATGTCAAGCTAGCCCTACAAGTCATCGGCCGCGCTGTCGGCGTCATCGGCGCTGTCGCTCTGCAAGTTGGCTGCGCGTGTGTGGTATCAGGTTGCATCCTGCGCAGCTGGCCCGCTCATGCGCTGCACTCGCTGTTGCTGACCGATAATCCGCCTAGATCAGCGTTTTATTGGTAGGCAGCCGCATGGCGTGATGCATCCGTACAGTGGACAACCGTTATGGGATAACTTGTATGTCACAAACCAGAATAGTTATCGATAATTTGAAGCAAACTTGTTCTGCTCATGGTATAGGAGAACTTATCTATATATATAATCGAGTTTGTCCTGATGATAATGGAAGAGCCACAGCCTAAACGAAAAGAGCTAGAAGGCTGAAATTTTCACACAATTTTCCATGCAGGTAGGAGGTGAGCACTAAGAAGGGAATTTTTATTTGGACAACTCCTTCAAGTACCTCCCATACGATTTGGAGCACTTTTTACAAGCTGAGGGTTTGATCGCGAGCGAGAATACAAAAACAAAACAAATGCGCAGTGACGCCTTCGCGTCGCACAAGCAAAGTCATAAAAAAAGTTTCTTACACTTGCGAAAAAGAAACGGATTTCCGCTTCTTAATGAATAAGTGCATACACAATTAAGTGAACAATGCGCTTGAAAAAACTTTTCATAATTTTATGTACATTACTTCACACAGTGCATATTTTTATACTCGATACCGAAGGTAAAGAGTATATTGGTTTTGTGCAATGTCCGTCATGGTGTCTGTCCGTCTGTCCGTCTGTCCGTCCGTCCGTCTGTCCGTCTGTCCGTCTGTCCGTCCGTATGTGTGCAAGTTTTTTCCACACCCTTCAAGCTAGAGACTTGAAACTTTCCAATTCTCTTTTTCTATGGGATAGTAAATTAAAGTGTCAAGATTGGGGTTCTACGATAACTGGGGGGCTGGCAAATCGATAAATTCGATAACTCAAAAACGATAAATCCGCATATTTCACACACCCTTACAGCTAGAACTACCAAATTTGGTAAGAAGATAGCTACTAGCAACCCCCAAAAAACTGCATCAAAAATTTTGGAGCCACGCCCCCCCATTCCACCCCCAGACCCCCCGCATTTTAAAGTCAAAAAAGCCTATATCTCCCACAGTTTTTGAGCTAGAGCCACCAAATTTGGTGCCAATTTAGCTGATGATGACCCCCCAAAAACTGCACCAAAAGTTTGGATGCCACGCCCACCAATACCACCCTAGCCGCCCCCAGATGCCCCAACGCTTCGTAAAAAACGGCTAGAACTACCAAATTTGGTAAGAAGATAGCTACTAGCAACCCCCAAAAAACTGCATCAAAAATTTTGGAGCCACGCCCACCCATCCCGCCCCCAGCCCCCCCGCATTTAGAAATCAGAAAAGCCTATATCTCCCACAGTTTTTTAGCTAGAGTCACCAAATTTGGTGCCAAGATAGATGATGATGACCCCCCAAAAACTGCATCAAAAGTTTGGATGCCACGCCCACCAATAACGCCCTAGCCACCCCCATCTGCCCCAACGCTTCGTCAGTAACGGGAATGCGTGTATATTCCAGAGTAGTGGAGCTAGAGCCACCAAATTTGGTAGGAAGATAGCTGGCAACGACCCCCAACAATCTGCATCAAAGTTTTGGAGCCTAGCCCATCCATTCCGCCCCCCTTTCCCCACCTTATACAAACTTTGAGCTAGAGTCACCAAATTTGGTATGAAGGTAGCATTTGACATTCCACAAGGACCTGCAGCAAAAATTTGGATGCCACGCCCAACCATACCGCCCCCAGCCCCCCTTTCCATACTTTATACAAACTTCGAGCTAGAGTCACCAAATTTGGTATGAAGAGAGCAATTGACATCCCACATGGATCGGCAGCAAAAATTTGAAAGCCACGCCCACCCATACAGCCCCAAGCCCCATAGCCCCCGTGTCACCACCATTTACATGCTTCGAGCAAGATTCACCAAATTTGGTATGAAGGTAGCATTTGACATTCCACAAGGATCTGCAGCAAAAATTTGGATGCCACGCCCAACCATACCGCCCGCAGCCCCCCTTTCCCCACTTTATACAAACTTTGAGCTAGAGTCACCAAATTTGGTATGAAGGTAGCATTTGACGTTCCACAAGGATCTGCAGCAAAAATTTGGATGCCACGCCCAACCATACCGCCCGCAGCCCCCCTTTCCCCACTTTATACAAACTTCGAGCTAGAGTCACCAAATTTGGTTTGAAGATAGCAATTGACATCCCACATAGATCGGCACCAAAAATTTGAATACCACGCCCAACCATACCGCCCGCAGCCCCCCTTTCCCCACTTTATACAAACTTCGAGCTAGAGTCACCAAATTTGGTATGAAGATAGCAATTGACATCCCACATAGATCGGCACCAAAAATTTGAATACCACGCCCAACCATACCGCCCCCAGCCCCCCTTTCCCCACTTTTACAAACTTTGAGCTAGAGTCACCAAATTTGTTATGAAGGTAGCATTTGACATTCCACAAGGATCTGCAGCAAAAATTTGGATGCCACGCCCAACCATACCGCCCGCAGCCCCCCTTTCCCCACTTTATACAAACTTCGAGCTAGAGTCACCAAATTTGGTATGAAGATAGCAATTGACATCCCACATAGATCGGCACCAAAAATTTGAATACCACGCCCAACCATACCGCCCCCAGCCCCCCTTTCCACACTTTATACAAAATTCGAGCTAGAGTCACCAAATTTGGTATGAAGGTAGCATTTGACATTCCACAAGGATCTGCAGCAAAAATTTGGATGCCACGCCCAACCATACCGCCCGCAGCCCCCCTTTCACCACCTTTTACATGCTTCGAGCTAGAGTCACCAAATTTGGTATGAAGGTAGCATTTGACATTCCACAAGGATCTGCAGCAAAAATTTGAATACCACGCCCAACCATACCGCCCGCAGCCCCCCTTTCCCCACTTTTACAAACTTTGAGCTAGAGTCACCAAATTTGTTATGAAGGTAGCATTTGACATTCCACAAGGATCTGCAGCAAAAATTTGGATGCCACGCCCAACCATACCGCCCGCAGCCCCCCTTTCCCCACTTTATACAAACTTCGAGCTAGAGTCACCAAATTTGGTATGAAGGTAGCATTTGACATTCCACAAGAATCTGCAGCAAAAATTTGGATGCCACGCCCAACCATACCGCCCGCAGCCCCCTTTCCTCACTATATACAAACTTCGAGCTAGAGTCACCAAATTTGGTATGAAGGTAGCATTTGACATTCCACAAGGATCTGCAGCAAAAATTTGGATGCCACGCCCAACCATACCGCCCGCAGTCCCCCTTTCCCCACTTTATACAAACTTCGAGCTAGAGTCACCAAATTTGGTATGAAGATAGCAATTGACATCCCACATAGATCGGCACCAAAAATTTGAATACCACGCCCAACCATACCGCCCCCAGCCCCCCTTTCCCCACTTTTACAAACTTTGAGCTAGAGTCACCAAATTTGTTATGAAGGTAGCATTTGACATTCCACAAGGATCTGCAGCAAAAATTTGGATGCCACGCCCATCCATTCCGCCCCAGCCGCTTTTTCCCCACTTTTACAAGCTTCGAGCTAGAGTCACAAAATTTGGTATGAAGATAGCAATTGACATCCCACAAAGATCTGCATCAAAAATTTGGCTGCCACGCCCACCCATTCCGCCCCAGCCCCCCTTTCCCCACTTTTATAAGCTTCGAGCTAGAGTCACCAAATTTGTTATGAAGATAGCAATTGACATTCCACAAAGATCTGCATCAAAAATTTGGATGCAATTCCACCCATACCGCCCCCAGCCTCCCTTTCCCCACTTTATACAAACTTCGAGCTAGAGTCACCAAATTTGGTATGAAGATAGCAATTGACATCCCACATGGATGGGCATCAAAATGTTTAATACTGGTATCGAGTATACCGCAGTCGGTTGCGTCCGACTGCAACGTTTCCACTTGTTTTTTTTTTTTTCTAATTTGTGTGCCTTTGACAATTGATTTTATTTTATTTTTATTTTATATATTAGTGTTTTTGTTCCTAACGCTACAAGTTTACCAACTTATAATTTAGAGCGCTAGTCATTACAATCTTATAATACTTTTCTTCGCATTTTTCTATAATTATTATTACTATTATTATTACTTACTATTATTACTATCATTATTGTTATAATTATTATTATTAATATTATTATTATTATTATTATTATTTTTAATATTATTATTATTATTATTGCTAACATTTCCATTAATATTATTATAGTTTAAATATATTATTTATACATTACTTCTCTATTATTATTATTATTATTATTATTATTATTATTATTATTATTATTATAACTTTCATTTCCATTAATATTATTATATATTAAATATATTATTTTTACATTACTTCACTATAGTGTGCTTTTAACTTATTACTAAATTGAGATGCGTCTCTAATGGTCTTTAATTGAGTAGGTAACTGGTTCCAAAGGCGAACAGCCCAGATGTAAAACTGCCTTTCAGAACAGGCAAGTTTTGTTCTTAAACAAACTATGTTATTGGATCTCTGGGACGTGCTAAATCTAAGATTGCTAAAAAGATATTCAGGCTGCTTGGTATATATAATCTTATGGAGAAGAATTAAAATCTTATAGTTAATTAGGTTGGTTAAAGACAAGTCAAATAATTTATTTGCGTGGCTGGTGATGTGTTCGTTTCTTTTTAAATTAAATACATAGCGAGCTATGTTATTTAGCGCCACGGCAGTCGGCCGACAGTCTGTGTAGGGGGACTAAGTAGGGGTGGTGAACCATGCTCCGTGATCGACCAGTCGATCGCGGAGTGTGGTGCCCCGCTTCTACTCCGTAACTGCCAGACTGCCGGTAGTGCAACTTATACCTCCTCGTGGTGGCTGCTGGTAACAGGGTCCTGTGTAGGTCATGTCTCTGGCAGGATACCTGGCTAAATTAAGTTGGGCGAAAGAGAGTAAACTCTTTTTAATAAAATCCCCAATCTAATGGTGGAACAGCATATGCCAGGAGATGCGTGGCTAGGGGGGTGCCTAGTTGCTAGTATGCGGACTTGGGGTATGGTGGCGCGGCCTCATTTTAATCTGCCACACTACGGTACGGCACGGCGTAGTGTTTACCGGTTGCCATCTTACTCGTGGGATCAAAATGAACGATTTACAAAACAAAAAAAACCGATGTTGAAGAGGAGAGTGGCCCCCAGGGACACAAAACAGAGGTGGCAACACCTCAAAACGAGCAACACCAACGCGGTAGTGCCTCAGTGGTGGACCTGACACCACAAGGCACAAGCACACCAACCACCGACAGTGTTGTAGGCCCTACACTGCCTAAACTGAGCGGCGCTGGCAAGAAGCGACTGGCTTTCTTTCTGCGGCAGGGGCTTAGCAAAGAAGAGGCTTACTCCAGAGCTAGGACCCCAATGGAGAAGAAAGGGGAAACAGCATGCCCAAAACGCCAGCGGTCCACAAACCACAGCTCAGAGGTAGTCGCCACTAAGAAGATGAGGGATGACATGCCCTCCACCTCTAAGGCTGCAGGCAAGGGTAATGAAAGGCAGCCCTCTGCCTCACATCACCCAGCCAGGGCACAGGTGCATAAGGAGCGTGGCTCTATTCCGGTTAGGGGGACAACAGGTACCCAGGCCGACAAGAAACAGCAAAATGCTAAAATAAATGAGGCTGGTATAGGAGTGAAGTTGGCGGTATTAGCAAGGGACTACCCAACAACGGCCCTAACGACCGCGCAAATGGACTCCATATCAGCCGCTATTGAAGACAAAGTGCTGGAGCTGATGGATGGGCAGATACAACCGGCCTTCCTTGGCTCTACCTACAAAGCTGGGTATCTAGCACTTCACTGCAAGGACTGCGTTACAGCGGAGTGGGTGAAGGCGACGGTGGTCAAAATGACGCCGTGGGACGGCGCCACACTCTGGTCGACAGAGGAATCAAAGATTCCTCACCCCAGAATTGTGGTCGGCTACTTCCCCAAGTCTGCAGCCATGGAGACAGGCAAGGTCCTCACTTTTTACAGGCACAAAACAAAGGCCTAAACACCTCGGCCTGGAGGGCCCTAAAGAGAGTGGAAAAGGGCTCAAACGCCATGCTTGTGCTAGCCGTTGACCAAAAGTCGGCAGCCACAATTGAGGTAACGAAGGGAAGGATGAACTTCCGCCTTGGCCAAGTTACTCTCAGAATAAAAAGTGATGATACTACAGAGGATGAGCTCATCAAACAAGTCAGCGTTATGGAGATTGAAGAGAGTAGTTTAAGCTCTCCAAATGTCTCCGGTGCTGATCCGCCGCCAAAATAAGATGTTTGCAGGCAAACCTTCACCACGCTAAGGCGGCGACGGCTGAAATCAGCAGTAGGTTTGCTAGCAACACCAAGGACATCGGGCTTCTACAGGAGCCCTGGTTCTTCAAAGGTCGCATTAGAGGCCTAAATACCAAAAACACACAGGTAATATATGATAGGAAAGCGGCCAAACCTAGGGCAGCAATTATCATTAACACTGACATAAGATTTCTGCCTCTCACAGAATTCATAGACACCGACACAGTGGCCATACTACTGGAACTGGAAATCGAAGGGGGTAAGAAAGAGGCTGTTCTGGCCTCGGCTTACTTCCCTGGTGACTCCGAAGCTGTTCCAACGGATACTATCAGATCTTTAGTGGAGTACTGCAGAACACACCGGAAAGACCTGATAGTTGGATGCGATGCAAATGCTCACCACCTAGCATGGGGAAGCACAGACACGAACAACAGAGGTGAGTCTCTCTAAACTATCTTATATCAACTAACTTATCAGTAGCAAATAGGGGAATGAACCAACTTTTGTTAATTCTATAAGGAAGGAGGTTTTAGATCTAACACTGGTTTCTGACAGGGCCATAGACTTGGTGAAAGAATGGAGAGTGTCCGAGGAGGCCTCAATGTCTGATCATAGACACATTCTCTTTGACCTTGAGGGACCGGTGAGGAGCGTTGTGCTCTACCGCAGCCCAAAAACCACTAACTGGACGAAATACTCCGAAATCCTTACAGGAAAATTATCGGGTAATAGACCACAAATAACGAATACTGAGGAGCTAGAAAGGGCAGTTAATACCCTGACGCACGATCTAGTCTCAACCTTCAATGACTGCTGCCCACAAAGGGCTAAGACCTCTAGCAAGAGGGTCCCCTGGTGGAATTCACGACTTGAAGAATTACGAAGAGAAGCTAGGACAGAGTTCAACAGGGCCAAAAGGTCCAACAATTGGGATCTCTACAGGACATCCTTAACTAATTACAATAGGGAGTTAAGGAAATCCAAGAGATCCTCATGGAGGAATTTCTGTGAAGATCTTAGGGACATACCCTCAACTGCAAGGGTCCATAGAGCCCTATCAAAAGCCAGTGGAGGACCGATTGGGACACTGATGGGCCCGAACGGTGTATACACCAGTGACTCACAGGAAACTTTAGAGGTTCTTCTAAAATCTCACTTTCCTGACTGTTCATTCTGTAGCACAGAGGGAGACCCTGACACAGAAGAACTGAGGCACACAAGAATCATAGACCCAATAATAAAAACATAGTTAGCTACGAAAGGGTAGAATGGGCAATTAACTCCTTCAAATCCTACAAATCCCCTGGTCCAGATGGCATATTTCCAGCCATGTTATCAAAGGGCAAAGGGATCATCATTAGGAAAATGATTCCTATATATCGAGCCAGCCTTTTGCTGGGATATATTCCAAAGACCTGGAGAGCAGTAAAGGTAATATTCATTCCTAAGGGCGGGGACAAGCCACCATGCTCTCCCAAATCATACAGACCAATCAGTCTCTCCTCTTTCATGCTAAAGACCATGGAGAAACTGATAGACTGCTACGTCAGAACTGACATTTTAGAAGCCAACCCGCTTCACAAACTGCAATTCGCCTACCAGAAGGGTAAATCCACGGTGACGGCACTGCATCATTTGACAACTGACATAGAAAAAGCAATTGACGCAAAGGGGGTCGCCCTATGCGCCTTCATGGACATAGAGGGTGCCTTCGATAATGCAAACTTTGACTCAATGAGCCGGGCTCTGACAAACAGGGGGGTAAACCCTAAGGTAGTAGCCTGGGTGAAGGCAATGCTATGCCGCAGACTGATAAAGGCCGATCTTGGACTTGCCTCGGCTAGCATACATGCCTCAAAAGGCTGCCCACAGGGTGGTGTTCTATCTCCTTTACTGTGGTCACTCCTAGTAGACAACTTAGTTCTGTCTCTCAATGCAAACGGATGCAAAACGATAGGATATGCAGATGACATATCCGTAAT
The DNA here is from genome assembly GCA_030179655.1 of Scaptomyza flava. NCBI lineage: Eukaryota > Metazoa > Arthropoda > Insecta > Diptera > Drosophilidae > Scaptomyza > Scaptomyza flava. The sequence goes on from JARNME010000284.1 coordinate 50,364, forward strand.
CATCAGGGGCAAAGATGAAAGGATCCTAGCAGACCTCATGCAACGTGCTCTCGATCAAACGGTAACATGGTGCACCTCAGAAGGGCTCTCTATCAACCCTAGTAAGACCATCATAATCCCGTTCACCAATAAAAGGATTCTAAAATTCCCAGACATAAAGGTTAGTGGCACAGTTGTGACTCTGAGTACAGAGGTAAAATATCTAGGGGTAACTCTGGATAGCAAACTCACTTGGAACGCACACCTGAGAGCAGTAACCACAAAGTCAACTCGATCTCTCTGGGCTGTCAAGCAGATGCTTGGCAAATCATGGGGGCTTTCTCCACGAATGGCCCACTGGGCGTACACCCAAATGGTAAGACCAATGATTCTGTACGGGGCGGCAGTATGGTGGGAAAAAGCCACACAAAGCACCGCTATCAATAAACTCAACAAGGTACAAAGGCTAGCTTGCCTAAGTATCACAGGGGCACTGAGAACGACCCCGACAGCAGGTCTGGAAGCAATTCTAAACCTAACTCCCTTACACCTAGCTATAGAGGAAGAGGCTGTAAAGCAGGCTCTGGGGCTCTATGTAGGTAACAAATACCAGAAGGGCAACCTTAGAGGACACCTAGGTATATTGAATAGGGTAGAGGACATCCTTGATAAAACAAAAACCCTAGACCAAATACAAACCATCCATAGTTTCACGAAAAATTACAAGGTCATTTTTCCAACAAGAGAGCAATGGACTTCAAATCCATCTTGGCTAAATGACGATGCACAAAATTGGTTCACAGATGGATCCAAGACAGCATCAGGGGTAGGAGCAGGCATAGTGGGTCCTCGCACACACATCTCTCTCTCACTTGAGGCCGAATGCACCGTTTTCCAGGCGGAGCTCTTCGCTATTTTACAGGCGGTATATAGACTGAATAGCAGACGATTGGTAGGAGTTAACATTCGTATACTCTCCGATAGTCAAGCAGCTCTTAAAGCACTAAACAGCTATAGCTATAGCTCAAACTTCATACATGAATGTCACCGTGAGCTAAATGCACTGGCAACCAATAATAGAGTTTCTCTGGTTTGGGTCCCAGGACATGAAGGTCACTCAGGTAATGAGGCCGCGGATGTAAGGGCTAAATTAGGAGCGGAAGCCCCGTTTATAGGCCCAAGTCCAATGTTTGGTTATTCAAACAACAAACTCAAATCTGACATACACAATTGGTTAGAAAAAAAGAAAATAATGCACTGGAACAATCTAGAGGGTCTTAGGCACTCAAAAAGATATGTTTGCCCTGATGCAGCAAGAGCAAAGGTAGCTCTATCCTTAAACAGATCACAACTTAGGTCACTTTGTGGGGCGTTAACAGGCCACTTTCCCTGCAACGACCATCTACATAAGATGGGCCTTGCTAGAAACAGAACTTGTAGATTCTGCGAAGAGGATGTTGAATCAATGGAACACCTAATCACAAACTGCCCCGCCCTGGCACGTAATAGAGCAAAGCTGTTAGGCAACTACACTCTCAGAGAGGAAGACCTGATGCATATCCCACAGACTGGTCTGACTCAGTTCCTGAGAACATTAAAAATGAACTAGTGGTAAGGGGGCACAATAGATCCTTGTGGGTCGCAGTGCCGAAGGGCGCAAGCCCACCCTCGTTCGACATTACATTACATTACATTATTTAGCGCCACTTTTAATTTATTTTGGCTAGCTTAACTTCCATTGCCAAAAATTTCAATACCATACATTAGTATGGTTGCAACCATTGCTTTTGCTATGGTTGTCTTAATGCTGACTGGCAAGAAGCGTTGGGTTAAGGAAAGTTGCCTTAGGGTACCGTAGACTTTACCAACAGTTTTATTTACATGATCGGTCCAAGAAAGTGTTTTGTTCAATGTGACTCCTAAATTGTCTGTTTTGTCTACATAATTTATTTCAACTCCATCTATATTAAGCTTGTTTAAATTATTTGTGCTCAAAGGTTTCTTATATGTTACAAGGCATTTCGATTTTGTCGGATTTAAGGCCAGCCCGTTTTCTCGTGCCCATTTACTAACAGATATTAAACCATTATTACACATATTTATACATTCGTTAAGTTGGCATAATGGACGATTCACATACATTTGAACATCATCAGCATACATATGGACTTCACATCTAGTCAGGACATCAGGCAAATCATTAACATATATTGTAATATTGTTGCAGTGAAATGCATTAACAACATTTCGGTTAATGACTGATTTGACCGCTTCCAAGAGGGTGTCTTTGTCGGTGAAGTTGATGGAGTGCCGAGTTTTCTCGCTGAAAAGTTCCTTTTTTTAAAGGGAAACGTGCCTCCTCTAACACAATCTGATTCCGGAAGCAGTTCAAAGGCTTCTCTGTGGATTCGATTGTGTAGGAAAGTGACAGCTCGCTATGTATCGTAGCCGCATCGGATTCTGGCTCGTCGTGGTTTCCTTCGAGGGCATTTACGTTTTGGCGCGACAGCGCGTCAGCTACGTGATTTTCTTTTCCAGGCTTGTAGAAAAGTTTGGCCCCTATTTCATCAATACGCGTCTTCCAGCGCTTAATTTTCCGTAAAGATATTGATATCACGAACGCCGTACAAGAAGTGTCGTAACTTTCCTAAGGCCCAAACTATGGCGAGCAACTCCCGTTCGTTCGTAGCGTAGTTAGCTTCCCTATCTTTCAGCCCTCTAGATATCATGGTTATAGAACGGCCGTCTTGTGACAAGACCGCACCTATTCCATATGCTGACGCATCCGAGGTTAAATCAAAAGGCTTCCTAAAATCGGGGTACATCAGAATGACGTCTTCGGACGCTAAGTTATTTCTCAATTTCTCGAACGCGTTGCGCTGAGCTTCGTCGAATTTTACTGGAACTTTTTTCGACTTGTATTTGCTGATAGATGCATTCTCTTCTTTGAGGATGCTGGAAATTGGTTTAGCAATTGCAGCAAAGTCTTTTATGAAACATTGATAATAGTTTGCCAAGCCCATGAAGGACCTGACCCCGAATACTGAGGTGGGTTCACCGTATTACTGAATAGCTTTTACTTTTTCTGAGTCGGTTTTTGCTCCATCTTTAGTCACAATGAAGCCGAGGTAACCTACACTCTCTTTAAAGAACTGTGATTTCTCGTATGCTACCCGCATATTTGCGTCCAGCAGGCTCTTTAAAACCCAGTCCACGTGTTTCACGTGTTCCGACTCGTTTTCGGAGAAGACGATAACGTCATCTACATAAACGTAGCAAGATTTTCCGATTTGCTCCCGAAGAACATCATCTATTGTTCTCTGGAAGATGCTGGCCATTCACGGAAAAAGCCGTTTTTTCGCGATCTCGCTCTGCCAGGGTGATCTGGTGATAACATGCTTTCAGGTAAAGCGTCGTGAAATACTTAGCTCTGCCAAAATTTGCTCAAATCATTGTGATGTCGGAAATTGTTTTGCTATTGAGCTTCCTTAAGTCTATTACCAGACGTTTATTTCTGTTGCCCAATTCATCCGTGCCTTTTTTGTCCACCACCCACAACGGGCTGTTGTAAGGTGATCTAGACTTTTGGATAATGCCTTGTTTCAAGAGTCCGTTAATCTCTAGATTAACAAAATCCTCAACGCCACGAGGATAAGGGTACCACTTTGAGTAGATGGCGTTTTCATCGCTCGTACGTATGGTGGCTACGACAGCCGTGTTATAAGGCAGCGCCTCGTTAGAGTTCGCAAAAGCCTTCTTATTCCGGTGAAGCATTCGCAGAAAATCTGCCTTCACCGCAGGTGGTGCCTGGAATTATTCTTTGTGTGGTTGACGTTAGTACATTTAAAATACGGCAACGCCTCAGAAGTTGCACCAATGTTCAGTTTACCCTCTTTGAGGCATAAAACTGCGCCTACCTGTTTTATCAGGTCGAGGCCAATGATTTCATCAAAGGTGGAGAGGGAATCAAGAAGAAAACAAAAGGGTGTCGCTTCAAAACATAGACAACTTGCATTTTTCGGCAATTTTGTTGGAACCATGGATGGAATGGACGACAAAGGGGGATTCGACTGGGATCACTCCCTTGAGGCGTTTAAGCGGCTTGATGTAGTTTTTTGCCGATCCGGTGTCGATTAAAAAGGTCATGTCTGTTCCCGCTATTCTTCGCCGAATGAACGGCAGCAGGGATTCACCCCTAAAAAATTGGCACTGTCACTTTCATAGTCCGGGCCATTTTCTTCGTCTACCTCGGTTGCTGCCGCCTGCGCTTCTTCAGCATAGCTCGCTTCTTCCGTGCTTGCCTGAACGTGGTCGACTCTCTGTAGCAGGGCGTTTGTTACCGTGGCCTTGGTTATTGTTAAACTTCGCAGAGCCTTAGGCTTGCTGATAGTTTGTAGGTTGTCTTAACTTGGAGGAAGACGGATCTACTTCCATGGGTACCGGAGCGTTCTGCGCTGCAGATTTATGCTGGGGCTTGTCAGGCCATTGACCGTTCTGTCTCTTGAAATGCGGGTTTTTGCCCTGATTACCCTGAGGGTACTGCTGATGCTGTTGCCTGACACCCTGCTGGCGTTGGTCATACTGATGTTTCCTATCCTCTTGCCCTTCGGCGAAGCTGGCCGCGAAAGCATATCACTCGTGGTTTGCTTTGACCTCTTGAGGCAGCGCTAGTGCCGAAGGCAAGTCTTTAGGTAGGGCCGCAAACAAAACGTCGGTCAAGTTGCGCTTTAATCCCGAGATGAACACACGAAGTTCGTCACCCCTGAATTTTTCACACATGCCCAAGGCCAAACTTTTATCGTACGTCATATGGGCCTTGTTTGTCAGTAAAGTGAGCTTCTTTTCCACCTCATCATAATACTGTAGGATTGACAGGCTATCCTGCCTAAGAGTGCCCACCATTTCTTGTTCGATGACATGCATCGGTCGTTTGTCGTGAAGTGAAGTCTAGTCTCTTTATAATGGCCTCGAAACTTAGCGGAGTATTGAAAGAAGCTAGAACTGCATCCGCTGGGCCTCTCACCTTACTTCTTATAATGACCACAGCTTGATAGTGGCGGGAACTGAAAAAATTGAAAATTTTATATGCTGCGTGTGCGGCCTGCCTCCAGGACACATACGCCTCCTAAGTTCCGTTGAACTCAGGGATGCACTTAACTGCATCGAGGGGTTCATTGCAAACGATGTTGTCATTGAGTTGAGCATCCTCAAAAACTTTTGGCTCAGGCACTGAAAGTTGAGTACTTTTCAATCTAGTAGATATCTGTGTGATCTGTTGTTCCAATTCTGCCTTAAGCACACCCTCTCTCTTAGCAAGCTCTTGCGCTTGTGCCGGGAGTGCGTTCTGCACAGCGGCTTTTATCGCCGCGCGTAGCTGATCCGGGTCCATGTCTAATGCAGCTTTTTTACTCTTTTCGCGGGGCCTAACGGTTCTTGACACCCGCAAGGTGTCAAAGTTTCCTATTAAGCTCGTCAAAATGCTATCGTCAGTATCGTAGTGCTCCTGAGTACTTTCGACGGAATCAGAGTCACTCATTTGTCCGTAACCAAAACCTTACACGATATCGCACGTCATGTGGTGCGCGAGAGAAATGCAAAAAAATTTATCTTCTTCTCTCTATTATTATACTCGATACCGAAGGTAAAGAGTATATTGGTTTTGTGCAATGTCCGTCATGGTGTCTGTCCGTCTGTCCGTCCGTATGTGTGCAAGTTTTTTCCACACCCTTCAAGCGAGAGACTTGAAACTTTCCAATTCTCTTTATCTATGGGATAGTAAATTAAAGTGTCAAGATTGGGGTTCTACGATAACTGGAGGGCTGGCAAATCGATAAATTCGATAACTCAAAAACGATAAATCCGCATATTTCACACACCCTTACAGCTAGAACTACCAAATTTGGTAAGAAGATAGCTACTAGCAATCCCCAAAAAACTGCATCAAAAATTTTGGAGCCACGCCCCCCCATTCCGCCCCCAGACCCCCCGCATTTTAAAGTCAAAAAAGCCTATATCTCCCACAGTTTTTGAGCTAGAGCCACCAAATTTGGTGCCAATTTAGCTGATGATGACCCCCCAAAAACTGCACCAAAAATTTGGATGCCACGCCCACCAATACCGCTAGAGCTAGAGCCACCAAATTTGGTAGGAAGATAGCTGGCAACGACCCCCAACAATCTGCATCAAAGTTTTGGAGCCTAGCCCATCCATTCCGCCCCCCTTTGCCCACCTTATACAAACTTCGAGCTAGAGTCACCAAATTTGGTATGAAGGTAGCATTTGACATTCCACAAGGATCTGCAGCAAAAATTTGGATGCCACGCCCAACCATACCGCCCGCAGCCCCCCTTTCCCCACCTTATACAAACTTCGAGCAAGATTCACCAAATTTGGTATGAAGGTAGCATTTGACATTCCACAAGGATCTGCAGCAAAAATTTGGATGCCACGCCCACCATACCGCCCGCAGCCCCCTTTCCCCACTTTATACAAACTTTGAGCTAGAGTCACCAAATTTGGTATGAAGGTAGCATTTGACATTCCACAAGGATCTGCAGCAAAAATTTGGATGCCACGCCCAACCATACCACCCCCAGCCCCAAAGCCCCCCTTTCCCCACCTTATACAAACTTTGAGCTAGAGTCAACAAATTTGGTATGAAGATAGCAATTGACATACCACAAGGATCTGCAGCAAAAATTTGGATGCCACGCCCAACCATACCGCCCCCAGCCCCCCTTTCCCCACTTTTACAAACTTTGAGCTAGAGTCACCAAATTTGGTATGAAGGTAGCAATTGACATTCCACAAAGATCTGCATCCTTCTAGCTAGTGCGTTTGGGTGACCACTCAAACGTTGGTGGTAGGCTGCCGATTGCCGGGCGATTATGTCGCCCACTTTATCTACATTTAGATCTCTCTCTATCTGAGTTGTACGGACGTATCATGGGGCACCAGTGAGCATTCTTAAGGTTTTTGCCTGCAGGACTCTCACCTTGTTAGGGTGTGATTTTGCGGCGATACCGTAAACTTGAATTCCATAACACCAGACTGGTGCAATGACGGTCTTGTAAAGCAGTACTTTATTTCTGAGAGACAGTTTGTTCTTGCAGGTTAGTAGACAGTACAGTTTTAGGATTCTTTTTTTTAGACAGCTTGTGGCATATATGGTGTGCGCATTGAACGTGAGCCGCCTGTCTAAAATTACACCAAGATATTTGTATTTTGAAAGGTGGGGTACAAGTTCTCCATTTAAGTAAACGCCTGGACAAATAAGTGGTCGAAGAGCATACGTAACCTCAGCGCATTTGCTGGCATTTATGCCAATGTTCCAGTTCGTGGCCCACTGAGCATACCTGGTTAAATATTCTTGTAACTCATTTGTGGCAGCTAGACTACATCTGTCCTTAGATAAATTTCTTTTCTCACTAATCAAAACACTTACATGAAAATTTCCATTATATTTTAATTCCGTGGGCCTTGTTGATGTTGCGGCTAATGATATTGTTATACTTCTACTACAGTTTTGCGTCTTGGGTGGTTCTGTCCAATCCTCACTCGTAGTTTGGTTATTGTCTTTGGTGTCGTTCTGTCAGCCTCACTTTTTATTTTGCTTCAAACGTGAAGCATACTTTTATCTGTTTGTTTGTGTCTTGGGTTCACTTTTTATGTAGTACACTTTTTCTTGTTGGTTCGTGTCTTATCTTCACTTTTCATGTAGTATACTTTTTCTTGCTGGTTCGTGTCTTATCTTCACTTTTTCCGATCGTTTTAACTTTATTTCCACTATTTGTTTCAAACGTATTCTTGTTTTATTTTATTTTTTTATTTTTTATAGACTTGAAGTTAGTTTTAATTTTCACTTTTCATTGAAGATTTGCTCTTGTTGTGATATTCACGTCTCTTCGCGGAGTAAATTTCTTGAATCGATATTTTTTGCGTGTTACGCGTTTAAATGAGTTTTGTTAGGTTTCGTTAACGTCGGGCGCCAATTAGCTTTATTGTCATTAATAAGACAATAGATTAAACTTTGCATTGTTGAATGCAGATGAGTTTCACTGAGTTAACTGAACAACGTTTACTCCACAAGAGGCGATTCGCCGTGCTTTATTGGTATATGAATTCAGACTCATTATTATACTTATGTCAAGCTTAACCTAGCCCTACAAGTCATCGGCCGCGCTGTCGGCGTCATCGTCGCTGTCGCTCTGCAAGTTGGCTGCGCGTGTGTGGTATCAGGTTGCATCCTGCGCAGCTGGCCCGCTCATGCGCTGCACTCGCTGTTGCTGACCGATAATCCGCCTAGATCAGCGTTTTATTGGTAGGCAGCCGCATGGCGTGATTCATCCGTACAGTGGACAACCGTTATGGGATAACTTGTGTGTCACAAACCAGAATAGTTATCGATAATTTGAAGCAAACTTGTTCTGCTCATGGTATAGGAGAACTTATCTATATATAAACGAGTTTGTCGTGATGATAATGGAAGATCCGCAGCCTAAACGAAAAGAGCTAGAAGGCTGAAATTTTCACACAATTTTCCATGCAGGTAGGAGGTGAGCACTAAGAAGGGAATTTTTATTTGGACAACTCCTTCAAGTACCTCCCATACGATTTGGAGCACTTTTTACCCATTTTAAAAAACAAATTACAATTACAACAAGTACCCATTCCACTACTGTCGCCTGATTGTCGCACAAGCTGAGGGTTTGATCGCGAGCGAGAATACAAAAACAAAACAAATGCGCAGTGACGCCTTCGCGTCGCACAAGCAAAGTCATAAAAAAAGTTTCTTACACTTGCAAAAATGAAACGGATTTCCGCTTCTTAATGAATAAGTGCATACACAATTAAGTGAACAATGCGCTTGAAAATACTTTTCATAATTTTATGTGCATTACTTCACGCAGCGCATATTTTTTTTTTTCAAATTTGTGTGCCTTTGACAATTGATTTTATTTTATTTTTATTTTATTTATTAGTGTTTTTGTTCCTAACGCTACAAGTTTACCAACTTATAATTTAGTGCGCTAGTCATTACAATCTTATAATACTTTTGTTCGCATTTTTCTATAATTATTATTACTATTATTATTACTTACTATTATTACTATCATTATTATTATAATTATTATCTCTATATATAAAAGAGTTTGTCCTAAGTGATTGTTGACATTGCCACAGCCTAAACGAAAAGAGCTACAAGGCTGAAATTTTCACACAATATTTTATGCAGGTTGAAAGTGAGCACTAAGAAAGGAATTTTTATTTGGACAACTCCTTCAAGTACCTCCCATACGATTTGGAGCACTTTTTACCCATTTAAAAAATCAAATTACAATTACAACAATTACCCATTCCA
>JARNME010000285.1:0-53657 GCA_030179655.1 Scaptomyza flava
GATTCACATATAGTAGCACTCACGGAAACCTGGTTAAAACCTGATATATCTGATTATTCCATTTTTCCTTCTAAATATAACTTGTACAGATGCGATCGCACTTCCCGCAAGGGGGGTGGTGTTCTCATTGCTGTTGACTCCTGTATTTCCTCTGAACAGATTCTTTCTCAGCATCTTCCGGACATAGAGTTTTATGTGTTAAAATATTACTAAACGGCCGTTCACTTTATGTTACTTGCTCTTATTTTCCTCCTCAATCTGATATTAACATTTACTCGTCCCATCTGAGTGCTCCGTTGCTTTCGTAAAACTAACTTTACTAACTTAACTTACTTCAACATACTAATTGGTCGCGCCTTTATTCTTGTAGTGATATAGAAACTGCTATAGCCATATTTTATAGGACCTTGAATTCGCTTTTGGATATTTGTGTTCCCCTCACTTGTTCTTCAAGTGACAATAAACCACCTTGGTTTACGAGAGAACTATCGAAGTTGAAAAACGCAAAGACAAGATCATATAAAAAATTTAAAAAATCAGGAACTACTTTAGATTTATCTTCGTATTTAGTAGCAAAATCTAGCTTTATTTCCGTTAACACATCTTGCTATAATAATTATCTTAATTGCTGTAGATTAAACTTTTCACGTGACCCTAAACAGTTTTATAAATTTGTTAACTCTAAACGTAAGTCTTCTTGCTTGCCTTCCTCAGTATACCTTGATAATACAAAAGCAAGTTCTGATCAGGCAGTAGCCGATCTATAGTAAAGTCAGATGTTAAATAAAGTACTATTAGACTGGCACGTCCGTGCCTTGCGACTTTGGTTTCTTGAATGTCTTTATTGAATAATTTTGTGTTTCTTATTCTATGTTTAACATTGATAAAGCTTATGCTGTTATAGTTTAACAGCTACAAAGAGAGGGAGAGCGAGTGTACATATATATGCGGAGAGTGGCTTAAGTGCAAGCGCAGCGTTTCCCGTAGGGCAACGGTCTCGCGCTTGCTTGGCCTTCTAAAGAGGCTTCATATTACCTACACGCGCAGACCACATGTATGCATGTGCTTTGGTATGCGCATACATATATATGTTTGTGCTGAGCGTGTTTAGGTTTATTCAAAATTGCAACAAAGTGTTACAAGTTGTATTTAATATGTGTTTTGACATTAAATACATATATGAATACACTACACCTCCCCTTTTAAAAAAGTAACGTAATATTATGAATATGTAGTTATTTATAGTAAACATGATTGTAATTGTTAGGAATATAAATATTGAATAATATAAAACTATAAATGTATAAAGATTTAAAAGTGAAAGGTTTTTTGTTTTTTTTTTTTTTTTTTTTTTTTATGGTATATAAAATATGGCTGATCAGACCGTTTTAAAAATAATTTTTTTTTCTAGGTATTTATTTTATATTAAACATATATATTTTATTTTAATTTTATATTTTAATATATATATATATATATTTTTTTATTTATTTTTTTTTTATTATTATTATTATTTTTATTTTATTTATTTATTTATTTTTATTTTTATTATTATTATTTTTTTTTAAGTTGGATATTAGAGTAGCTTGAAACCTATTATGCATTAAAAATTTTTAATCTATCCTTATGAACTGTTTGTTTTTTTCCTTTTTTGTTTTTTATTATTATATTATCTTTTTCTATTATGGATACTACTGAGTATGGTCCAATATATTTATTTTCTAACTTATGACCTGTTTCGTTTTTTAAAAGTACTTTATCTCCTATGTTCAGATTAAAATCTATTGTTTTTCTATCATAATATTCCTTATTTTTAGCCTTATGCTTTTCTAACATTATCCTTGCTCTTTTAAATGCTTGTTCTAATCTAAACTTACTTTCTTTAGCGTAATCTTCTATGTTATATAATGGATTAATATTATTTATTTTATTAAAATATTGGGGCAAATTACTTTGCTTACCAAAAACTAATTCATATGGACAATAATTATGTGCTATAGAGGGGGTCGTGTTGAAACAGTATACGAAATATTTTTGCCACACATCCCAATCAGTATTTGTCGACTGAAATGTATGAACGGATATATTGTGAATGTAACTTAAGGTTGTATTTCCTACATTTGTCAAAAACATCTGTTAAATTTTTGAGCATATGTTTTTCGGAACAACCAATAACTATTAAATCATCCACATAAAGGAATGCTTGGGAAGATTCAAGGCCAGAGAATGCAATAGTCATCATTCTCTGAAATGAATTTGGGGCTATTTTTAAGCCAAATGGTAATCGCGTGAAGCGATATGAGCCATTGCTCGTTGAAAATGAAGTTATATCCCTTGAACTTTCTTCAAGTTCGATTTGATGAAAACCTGACATTAAGTCAAGGCATGAAAAGTATTTTGCTCTGCCTAGTTGATCTAATATGTCATCAATTCTAGGCAGTGGGAATTTGTCGGACAGTAATTTTTTACTTATTTGACGATAGTCAATTACTAATCGCCATTTTTTATTTTCTGAGCCTGGAAGGGCTTTCTTTGGAACTAATAAAAGTGGGCTATTGTATTCTGACACAGATGGTTCGACTATGTTGTCGTTAATCAACTTTTCTACTTGTTTTTGGATTTCATCTGTTTGGCTGTGCGGGCTTCGATAGTTTTTAATATACACTGGTTCATTGTCTTTTAGTCTCAAGTGTTGTTTATAGAAATTATTTGTTGTAATCGATTCGGTTTCGAGACCGAATACGTCACTATACTCGGTGCATAACTTTTTTAGTTGAGGTTTGAATTGAGGTGGAAAATTTTTGGCTAGCTGAGATAAGACGTTTTCTTTTCTACTTTCTGGATTTGTTTGAACTACATCGTAGTTCGAAAGTGATTCATGTTGCAAATTATTAATTGTAACTAATTGATCTGAATTAGTTGTATTTGGTAAACGGACAAACGTATTTTGGGATGTTGCAATTGTGTTTGCAACATATACACCAGTCTGGATTTCCTGGTTTGGAATAAATATGCTATCTTCTTTTGAAGTTAGCGTGATTTTTCGGACAATTTGAGATCTTGCTGGTAGAAGTATTGAGTTTCTACCAGAATCATATGTTATGGGAACATGAATTGGATATTGTAAATTATTGGGTCTAATTATAAACCAATCTTCTGATGGTTTGAAGTCCAGTTGGCAATTGTATTTTTTAATAAAATCAATGCCTAGTATTCCATCACATGGTATAGCGAAATCTAAATCAACTATATGAAAGTTGTGTGGAATTATATATTTACCTGTCTGTATCTCAATCGATGCTAGTCCTTTGGATTTTAAAATTTCTTTACTAATGCCTTGGATGTTTATAACATTATTAGGCTGGATGTCGTGAAAGACATCAGAAGTTTCTTTAATTATTGAAATGTCTGCACCTGTATCTATTAAAAAGGTAAGTTTTTTACCTGTTGACACGTGGTCAAATGAAACAAATATATTGAGACTAAAATTTATTGCATGACCTTTAGTGTTTTCTATTGCTGGGTATCTAAAGGTTGCTCGGAGTTTTCCGAAACATCTTGGGTTACTCTGACATTGTTATGATCTCTGTTTGAATTGCCATGGCCTCTAGAGTTTTGGCCTCGAGTGTTGCCTCTGTTATTATTGTAGTATTGTCCTTGACCGCCTCTGTTGTAAGGTCAGCCTTTAAAATTACCTCTTCCGCGATTTCCGCCACGTTGAGAGTAATTTTGGTAGAACAATACAGCGTTGGATTGTCCAGTTGCCTCTGTGCAACTGTTGACAAATTTGGATATCGCATCATTCATGTTATTGAATGTGCCAGCCTGCATGATAAGTTTTACCTTATCGTTAGCACAGTTTTTGGTCATTGCCTTAACTGCTTCGGCTGTACTGTATTTACTGGCCAGTTCCGGCGTTAAACCATCGTTTATATATGCGCCTTCCAAAGCTCTTGTTAACTGCTCAACCTCTTGTGTATACTGGTTGGCAGTTTTGCTTCGTTGTTGCAAGTTGAGTAATTTGGCTGACAATACTTCTACTGACTCGCCTTTTACTGTGCTTGATAGTTTTGCAATAATTTAAGCGATCGTTTGCTCTTTGCTAATCAAGTTTTTTGTGTGGCCTCTTAATTTTGTCTTTATAAGTTCTATGGCCGTTGCTTCGTGGTCACCTTTAATTGTGTCTAATAGACTTAAAGCGTCTTTGAAGCTTTGTAGATTTTCTGCTTTGCCATCGTACTCAAATAGAAGAGACGAGGCTGTTTTCAGAAAATCTACCACTGTTTGGGTCATTTTTATTGGTTTAATTTCTTCTTCAGAATCAGAATCAAAATCAATGTCGGTTTCTTTGTCTGGCATCCGGTCGTCTAATACGGATGGATCGAATGTTACCGGTACACTTAGTACCGAAGGAAGAAATAGATGTAGGTCCTGTTTTGTGTCCAAGGTAATTAACGCTGATCTTAATTTGTCGATAATTTCCCTTGCTTGTAATTTGTGTAGACTATTTAAGTTGTCATAATTGAAATGTATAAGTTCCCGACATTCGTTGTACGTTTGTACTAGTATTTGGGTATGCTTGATTATAGTTTCAATTCGTATGGGAACTTTCTTATTTAAGCACTTATACGATTTAATGAACTCAACGCGTTTTTGTATTATAAGCTCTCTGAATTCTGTCCATTCCATGAGTTACTAATATTTATCGATGCAGTCGCACCATTAGTTTAGTAACTGGACCCAAGAAGACGTTATCTTCTGTTAGTTCTTTTACCATCACATATGGCAAAGTGAATAGCACTATACCTTTTTCTTTTATACTGCAGTGGCATAGTGGGCTAGTAATTCTATTATACGAGTCCACGTAGGCGTACTCAAAATCAGATATCGAGATTAATTCGTGAAATTGATTTAGTACACAAATTGCTCGTGTAATGAACTCTGGGTCTCTTTCGAATGCTACGGCTATTGCCGCATGCATTTTGAAATACTTATTATGTGATATGTTTCTTGTGCATTCAATATGTCTGCGTATATGTCAGATAGTTGTCTGGTACCCATTGGCTCCATATATAATATTGCTCATACTTTGTTTGGGAAATCTGGGTCTTTGTTAGGCATACGTTGTAACAGAGTTTTTATTCTGATACTTGAGGTATATCCATCATACAATAATATATATATAAATATAAATTTAATTTAGTCAAAAATTGTTATTAGTATGTATAGTTTTTTTTTTTCATTCGATTCTAAATTTTATCTAGATCGTTAGCCTTGCTTTTGTATTTTTTCTTGAGGCACTTATTGTGTAGCTTGTATAATTTAAAGAACATATTTGCGCTTAGAATAACAACGATAATTATTAACAAAGTATTTGTTATTCCTAAATCTACACTACTTGATTCTACTTTATTTATAACATTAGCCGGCTGGCTAGAGAGCTTGCGGGGAGAAGAGTCGTTAGAAGACTTAAGCGCAGGTCATTTGGAAACCTAATACAATAGCCTGGTGACGATCCAAAGGAAGTCAACCTAATCCACAAGACCTACAACTACGCCTGAAGTCAACCAGGCTTGCCGAATTTACTAATGAAGATCACTGTGTTGTAATAAAAACTAACTGTGTTTTTGGTCCAATACATTAAATTTACCCCCCCAAAAAAAAAAATAATTATTAACAAAGTATTCGTTATTCCTAAATCTACACTACTTGATTCTACTTTATTTAAAACATTAGCGGTGGAATCCACCGTTTTTGTGTCTATGAGGCCCATTTTGGCCGATTCTGTGTCATAAACGTTTTCCGCTTTAGATATTATATTATTATTTACATTTCCTATTTTGAAATTATTTGTAATTTATTTATTTTTATGTATCGTACAATATGAAATATGTTATAATAATTTTATTGGCATAACTGTGCCGTATGTTTTTAGTTTTGGTAATATTGTCTACAAACCTTTTTATTTTATTCTTATATGATTACATATATATCAATACGTTTATAAATTTCTTACTTTATTTATTTATTTTTATAATTTTAGTAGTTACATAAATTTCAGTTTTTGCCATTTCTTTGATTGCTAATGGCTATTTAAGTTTAAATTATTTATTATTGTTTACATAGCACAAAAAAAAAAAAACTGAGACTGAAAATTTTGATTGTTTTTACCAATTCAGTGTTTGCAACATTTTTTATTTTTATTTTTGAAAAGGTTGTACGCCAACTGGCGGAGAGAAGTTTAAAATTAATTCACATAAGGTGAATGTACATATTCTCCCACCTAGTGTTTGTTTGGCTTTGCGGGCCAGACGCTTACCGGGCGACTCAATTATCGCCGGGTATTACAAAAAAAATGTTCTCAGATAATAATTTTTTAAAAATATTCGTTGATTTGTAGTTCCTGCACCCTTTGTGATGCCGCCGGCTTCTGCATTCTTTGTAATGCTGTCGTCTTCTTATGGTCAACTTGGTACGTTGACGTTGCCGGTGCTGGTTCTTCGCACAGGCCTTATACTGGGGCGCCGTTGACGGTGGTCGTCTCCTGCTTGTTGTTGCCGCAAGTGTACTTGAATGTACTGAATATAGAGGTCCCTCGCAGTCGGCCGGACACTTCTTTTTAATGCTGGGTATTGGCTGAGGAGCAGGGCGATTAGTGATATGATTTATATTTTTATTTTGAATGGTACAGAGTGCGTGTGTTTTTAGTAATTGCTCTAAATGCTCGAGCTCATTGTTTAATTTAACAGCAACATCCCAAGTGGGGGGGGTGTTGCTTTTGTATAAGAGTCTTACTATCTCGGTCTTTCTCTTTCTGAGTCGCTCTTTAATGCCAGAACGTCTGGTCTTTTTCCGACACAGCATCTCTGTACTCACTCTGACATTTTGTGTTCGCCGAAGCTCATCAGCTCTATGGTCCACGACGATATCCTTTCGCAGACGCTGACAGAAGCCAGTTCAAGCAACTACTCCATAAAAGTTCTCCTTCCAGCTGGATATGGCTGTGCTTCCGTTAAGTTGTTAATGTTTGTGGATATGTGGGATTGGAATAGCCCCAAACAGCTTTGTCTGTCCAGTAGATGGCTTCATCGGTAATGGCCAGTTGACGTTCTTCTTACTGCTCCTGCAGTCTCGTGACTCTAGTCACGGTCGCCATATAGTAAAGTCAGATGTTAAATAAAGTACTATTAGACTGGCACGTCCGTGCCTTGCGACTTTGGTTTCTTGAATGTCTTTATTGAATAATTTTGTGTTTCTTATTCTATGTTTAACATTGATAAAGCTTATGCTGTTATAGTTTAACAGCTACAAAGAGAGGGAGAGCGAGTGTATTACCTACACGCGCAGACCACATGTATGTATGTGCTTTGGTATGCGCATACATATATATGTTTGTGCTGAGCGTGTTTAGGTTTATTCAAAATTGCAACAAAGTGTTACAAGTTGTGTTTAATATGTGTTTTGACATTACATATATGAATACACTACAGATCTATTTGCTGAGTATTTTCAATCAGTATACTCATCGAATATGTATAGTAGTAGTAATTCTTATCCTTTTCAAGTTCAAACGTCAAATTGCATATATGTCCCAGTAGTTACTGAGTCTATGCTCCCGAGTGAATTTAACTCTATTAAACCTGGCTACTTGCCTGGTCCTGATGGAGTGCCAGGTTGTATTCTTAGATACTGCGCGGATTCTCTTTGTGCGCCATTAAATAAATTATTTAACTTGTCTGTTGATTCAAACGTGTTCCCTGATATATAGAAGGAATCCTTTATAATTCCACTCCATAAAAATTCTTCAAAATCAAACGTTAAAAGTTATAGGGGCATATCCAAGTTGTCTGCCATACCAAAAGTCTTTGAAAAAATTATATGTTCTCAACTGCAGCACGGATGTAGTTCGATTATATCGCCTTATCAACACGGTTTTGTTAGGCGTAGATCTACTACCACTAACCTTCTTGAATTCACTTCGCTTGTTATCAAAGGGTTTCAGGAAAAAAAGCAAACTGACGTTGTTTACACCGATTTTAGTAAGGCATTTGATTCTGTTAGTCATCCTCTGTTGCTTCATAAATTAAATATTATTGGATTTCCATTAAAACTATTATTGTGGCTTTCGGAGTACTTGTGTGGTCGAACACAAAAAGTAGTTTTTAAATCGTCGGTATCTAAAACTTTTTTTGTTACCTCTGGTGTACCCCAGGGTAGTCACCTTGGACCTTTGCTTTTTAATTTGTTTATTAACGATCTTCCAGCAGTTATTACTAACTCTTTTGTGTATATGTTTGCTTATGATGTAAAGCTATGTTTCACCTATAATTAAGCTTCCCTGTGTAATTTTCTACAGTCGGATTTGGGTGCGTTGTCAGTCTGGTGCCGTACTAACTTACTCAATTTAAATTGTTCTAAATGTAAAGTCATGTCTTTTTGTAGAAGTACTCCTCATACTGCTCACTATTTGCTTGATGCTTCACCACTTGACCGCGTGTTTGAAATCAAAGATTTAGGCATTATTCTTGATCCTAAATTAAAGTTTGACGCTCATATTTCGTATATGGTCAATAAGGCCATTAATGTCCTTGGCTTCATCAAGCGGTGGTCGAAAGAGTTTAATGATCCGTACACCACTAAAACGCTTTATACATCCTTAGTACGTCCAATTCTGGAGTGTGGATCTTGTGTGTGGTCCCCACAATACTCGATTCACCAGGACAGAATTGAATCTGTGCAGAAGAAATTTCTTCTATTTGCCCTTAGAAGTTTTAACTGGGTTGCTGGAGTTGACTTACCCCCGTATTCAAGTAGACTCCTTTTGATAAATCTTCCCTCCCTGTTAAACCGTAGAACTATGCATGGAGTATTATTTATTACTAACCTACTTAATGGTGAAATCGACTCATCAGTTCTTTTGAGTCGAATTAAATTTAATGTCCCGGTTAGATCTTCACGTAACTTTTTACCCCTTAGCCTTGATCGTTGCTTCAGCAACTATTTAATTCATGAACCATTTCGTGTTATATGTTCTAACTATAACAAACATTATTCTCTTGTCTCCTTGGAGGCCTCAACTCCAGTACTAATAAGATCGATCCTTTTTGCTTTATCTAATCGTAACCACTAACTACTAATCTAACGCTGGTCTGATTGGGTTTTTCTGGGTTTTTCCCAATCCTCGCAACAAATGTTGGACTGCTCAATTTTTTATTGAATTTCCCAGAGCTTTGACTTTAAATTTTAATTATTTTTTCAGATTTATATATTATTCTATATTTTACTTAATTTAATTATTTTAATTATTTTTAATTTAAATTAAATTTTGATTCATTTTAATGTCAGCTGCTCTTAGCTGACTATAAATAAATAAATAAAAAATAAAAAAAAATATATATATATACAGTATAACTGAAAATGTTAAAAATCCTGTTTAAAGACGTAGTTGATTCACCGGCAAAACAGAAAAAAAGGTAAAAAAAAAAACGTTCATTTGAAAAAAAGTGATATCAATAGGGGTAAGCGCATAGAAGCATCAAAAAGATATCGTGTTAATAATCCTGATGTTATTAGAGTTGTAGTGAAAAGAGATCAGACTAATAATCCTGAAGCTCATAGAGTTGCAGTGAGAAGACATCCGGCTAATAATCCTGATGCACATCAAGAAAGGCGTTTGCGTGCATGGACTGTTAAAGCCATGTTTGGCTTAAACAATGATTTTGAAATAGCTTACAAGTCAGATAAAATTACTCAACTTGGTATTATGAATTTGATGTGCAGACATTGTAATGCTTTAAAATGGAAAAATGAGCCTTTGGGTATCTGTTGCAAGGCAGGAAAAGGTAATCTTTCACAAAATGAAAGTTTGCCTGATCCACTTAAAAGCTTAATAATTGGTGGACATCCCAAGCATTATCATTTCATTTATCGTATAAGAAAGTATAACAGCTGCTTTCAAATGACTTCTTTTAGTAGTACAAAAACTATAAATGAAAGTTGGTCAACCTTTAAGGTCCAAGGACAAGTGTATCACTTAATTGGTGTCCGACCTTTGCCAAATGAAGAAATGCAGTTTCTTAAAATTTATTTTGTTGGTGATGATGAAAAGGAAGCTCAACTACGTTGCAAAAATATTTCAAATGTTGATTGTAGCGTAGTAAAGGATCTTCAATGTATGTTTCATCAGCATAATCGTTATATTAAAGATCTAAAAATGGCTCTCAATAAAATACCAACAAGTACTAAAGACTATAAATTGGTTATACATGCTGATCGAACACCCGCTGGTACCCCCAAAGGGCTTTACAATGCACCTCAATCAAGCGAAGTAGCTTTAGTTATTGTTGGTCAATTTGAAAAGCGCGATATTATTATTGAAAGCCATAATAATAAATTACATCGCATAAGTGAGGTGCATCGAGCATACGATGCCTTACAGTACCCTTTGCTATTTCCTTATGGCGAAGATGGCTATTCAGTGGATATACCACAATGGAATCCATTATTAAAAAGGGAGGATCCAAAAAAAATGATATCTGCGTTAAGCTTCTACAGCTATAAAATAATGATTCGTCAATCCGAGATAAATCATTTAATTTACTGTCGTTCCCTTTATAGTTAATTTTTGGTTGATATGTATGCTAAAATTGAAACAGAAAGGTTAAATTATATTCGCTACAATCAAGCGAAACTCAGAGCAGATAGCTATATACATCTACAAGATGCAATAGGCCAACAAGATGTTGAAGCAGCTCAACTTGGTCAGATGGTAATTTTACCATCTTCTTTTACAAGCTCTGCACGATATATGCATGACAAGACTCAAGATGCTATGACATATGTTCTCCATTATGGGCGACCAGATCTTTTCATATCATTCACATTTAATCCACAATGGTATGACATCAAAAGTGTTTTATTACCGGGTCAAAAACCGCATGATCGTCACGATATTAAAGCTCGAGTTTTTCATTTAAAAGTTAAAGCTTTACTGTCACTGTTGACAAAAGGTTATTTGTTTGGAAGCGTGCAATGTTTCATGTACTCTGTGGAATGGCAAAAGCAGGGCTTACCACATATAGATATTCTACTTTGGTTAGAAAATAAAATAAGACCAGATAAAATTGATAAAGTTATCTGTGCCGAAATACCAAACGCAGATGAGGATCCTTTGTTATTTAACATTGTTAAGTCAATTATGATTCATGTGCCTTGCCGTGCATTTAATAATAAATCGTCATGCACGAAAAATGGAAAATGTACCAAAAGGTTTCCTCGACAATTACTTAAAGAAACTGTGACTGGAAAAGATAGTTACCCTCTATATCGTAGAAGAGCGATAGAAGATGGTGGTAATGCAATTAATATAAATGGTAATTGCATAGATAATCGTTGGGTTGTGCCTTATAACTGTGTACTATTGAGAAAATTTGAAGCTCACATAAATGTTGAGTATTGTAGTTCTGTAAAGTCTACTAAACACATTTGTAAATATGTTAACAAGGGCAGTGATCAAGCATCATTTACTCTTGAAGACCAACGTAATAAAATTAATACGTACGAAAGTGGCCGTTACATAAGTAGCTCAGAAGCGGTATGGAGAATCCTTGCATTTCCCATACATGAACGTTTTCCGGCTATTACACACTTAGCTGTTCATTTAGAAAATGGTCAACGGATATATTTTAACCCCAATAATCCGCAACACTTACTTGACAGATTAAGCACTACACCCAAAACCACTTTGCTAACCTTCTTTGAGCTATGCACACGTGATGAGTTTGCAAGAACGCTTCTACATTGTCAAGTTCCATCGTATTTTACATGGAACAATAAAAGATTTCAAAGAAGAAATCGGGGGCATGATGTGCCAAATTTTCATGGAGTTAAAAGAGATTCAGCTTTGGGAAGAGTTTACACTATTCATCCCAATAATACAGAATGTTTTTATTTAAGACTAAATTTAAAAACCGTTAATGGTATAGCATACGCATCATTTCAATTGGCGAAGCTCTAGGATTACTAGAAGATGATAAGCACTGGGATTCAACTATAGCCGAAGCGGTCATATGTCAAAATCCTACAAAACTGAGAGAACTTTTTGCAATAATGTTAGTATTTTGTCAAATTTCGGATGCTCTTAAACTTTGGAATGCTTATAAAGAGAGTTTCTCAGAAGATATTTTAAGAGTCTTTCATATTTCACAAGACAGAAATATTGATGAAAGTATTGTGAATAATGTATTAAATAAATGTTTTATTTACATTGAAGATATTGTACTGTCTATTGGTCAAAACTTGACTTATTATGGACTTCCACTACCAATTAGATCCGAGGAAATTGTTCCAAATATTGAATATCATAGAGAAACAAATTATGAAAATTGCAATAATTATGTTGTTAATAATGAGCTACTCCTTACTGCTGAGCAAAAACAAGTATACGAAAAGATACTACATAGCGTTGAAGCAGAAGAGGGAGAAATCTATTTTTTAGATGCACCTGGTGGAACAGGTAAAACGTATCTTTAAAATTTATTGTTGGCAAAGGTACGGCAAAGTAAATAAATTACATTGGCCGTTGCTTCTTCCGGTATCGCAGCCACTTTACTTAATTGTGGTCGCACAGCGCATTCTACACTTAAGATTCCATTAATTTGATTCATTTAGAAACACCACATTGCTCAATTTCAAAGCAATCTAATATTGCTGCTGTGCTCAAAGATTGCAAGCTTATTGTTTGGGTTGAGTGTACTATGGGCCATAAAGGTGCTTTTGAAGTTGTAGATCGATCATTGAACGACATTCGAGATAGTGAATACTTAATGGGTGGCATAACTGTTCTCTAAGCTGGTGATTTTCGACAAACTGTTCCAGTGATCCCCAGAGGAACAAGAGCAGATGAAATCAATGCGTGCTTAAAGACTTCAATTTTGTGGCCCAAAATACAGAAAATTGCATTAACGAAAAATATGCGAGTGCACTTAAAAGGTGATAGCATAGCTGATGAATTTGCAGAAATGCTTCTTAAAATAGGAAATGGATTATTTCCAACCCATGATGGCAAAATAACTATACCATCCACTTTGTGTCATGTTGTGAAAAGTATTGAAGAGCTAACTCTCAAAATATATCCGGATATTACAAATATCTCTCAAAAATCACTCGAATGGTTTTCAGAACGTGCTATTTTGACTGCGAGAAATGACAATGAATTGGAAATAAACGAGTTTTTATTAAAATCATTTCAAAGTGAAAAATTGACATATAACTCTATTGATTCTGAAATCGAAGATGCAGTTCATTACCCCGTCGAGTTTCTTAATTCATTAAATCCGGCTGGCCTGCCTCAACATAAATTAACTTTAAAGATTGGTTCACCTGTAATGTTGATTCGCAACTTGAAACCGCCGAAACTGTGCAATAGTACAAGATTGCAAGTTAAAGTCCTTCATAAGAATGTTGTCGAAGCAATTATCTTTACTGGCAATGGCATAGGGGAAACGGTTTTTACACCGAGAATTCCATTAATACCTTCTGATTCTGAACTGCCAATTCAATTTAAAAGATTGCAATTTCCTTTAAAAGTTTGCTTTGCCTTAACAATTAATAAATCACAGGGACAAACTCTTAATTTAGCCGGACAAGACTTAAGACACGATTGTTTTTCTCATGGCCAGTTTTATGTAGCCTGCTCAAGAGTCAGTTCACCAAAAAGTTTATTTGTATTAGTACCTGACGGAAAAACAACCAATGTCGTTTATAAAGAAGCTCTTAAAAGTTGATAATAATTGCAAATTAAATTCAATAAGTGGATGAGGCCTACTGGGGAAACCACAATAAAAAATGACGCGCCTGATTCTCTACCTCAATGGTGGCGTGGAAAAGAGAATATTAAATACTTTGTTTTAAAATTTTGTGAAATACTTTCTAATTTATTTATTTTGTATTTATCTTCTATTGCTAAAACTTATATAAACTATCGGCGCAGCGAAGTAAGCGGGCCACTTACTAGTTGTTAATAAAATAATAAACTCCCTACCAGTTGAGCTGCACATACCGGGATATCAGTTTTGTGGTCCAGGAACAAAGCTTTAAGCTCGTTTAGCACGTGGTGACAAAGGAATAAATCCCTTGTATGCCGCTTGTAGAGAGCACGATATAGCCTATTCTAAATATAAAGATCTGGAAAATCGTCATAAAGCTGACTCAATACTAGCTGAAAGAGCGTGGGAGCGTGTAAAAGCATCTGATAGTACTCTCGGTGAAAAATCTTCTGCATATTTCGTTAAAAACGCAATGAAAGCAAAAAAAAAATTTGGTATGGGCCTCCCACAAAAACAAAAGAAACAAAAGTCATGTAAAAACAAGAAAAATTTTATAATATCGTTCGAGACGCAACCCGAGTGTTAAAGAAAAAAAAAAACCACTTGGCATTCAAACTGCGATTAAAGTAGCCCGAAAAGCTTTGTCGAAGACCATTGGAAATAATAAAAATATGGGGGCATGCAATAACGCCTGCAGGCATTATTGCACTAAAAAAGTGCGATAGCGCCTGATCGCGATGTGAAATAACACCTGCACCATGAGGAAAAAAAATAATTCACCCGCTCTTTGTCCGTACTGTCGGCAAAAAATTAACATATACGAAAAAATTATTTAAAAAAAAAAATAATATGCAGTCGAACTTCCATATAACGAACGTCCGTATAACGAATTTTCCATACAACGAAGTCAGAAATCAGAACCCTGCAATTTGATTCACACAAAAACCCATTATTTATAACGAAATTTCTCTATGACGAAGTTATTTCTTGTCACCTTAAGATTCGTAATATGGAAGTTCGACTGTATTAAGCATTTGGAATGTCAAAAATTTATTTTTTTGTCAATGATTCATGTTTATATTAAAAATAAAATAAAATAAACTGAAATATCGTTATTTACAATTTTGTTGCTTTTACTAATAAAAATTATTAGTAATACAAATCATTTAAAATGTCGCAGGCAAAAATTTTTTTATACCTCGCCTAAGTCTTTTGCGCGCCCATATTTTCCCTACATACAAATTCTCGGAATACACCATTAATGATTTCGAGAACCAAAACAAGTTGTTAAAAAAAAAAAAAAATTATTTGTCGGAACTCACAACAGCTTGTTCAACAACATTGTAACTCTTTTTCTACCGACGCGTCGGTAGCGGACGATCTTTTTTTGGATCTAGCTTCTGCATATCAATTGTTGTTGTTTGTAAGTTTGTTAACTTAAATGTTAGGTGTAATATGTTTCTCTTAATTTTAGCTTTTAAATTTTATTTGTGCTTTTTGATTTTGTTTTTTTCCCAACGCAGTTTAGGTGTGCTGTTGGTAGGATTTTATTATCAACTTAGATGTTTTGCAATATGAATGTGTCCAGATCGAACAGCCAAGCAATGATTAGGGAATTAAGTAAACATAAAGCTGGTCTTAAGATATGTCATTTAAATGGTCAGAGTTTATGTAATAAGATGGAGGAGTTTCGTTTTATGTTTGTGAATTCAAATGTTGATATTGTGTGTGTATCTGAAACGTGGTTTGTTCCTGAATTGGAGAACTCGTCTATTGTTTGTCCTGGCTACAATTTATATCGTTCGGATCGTGTTTGTCACGCAGGGGGAGTTGCAATATTTGTCACAAATAGACTAAAATGTAAAGTTATATGTCGACAACCAGTTGAGAGTCCAATAGAGTACCTTCTTATTAACATTACTAATTCTATCTGTGACAAAAAATTGCTTATTGGCTGTATATATAGACCTAACGAGAATATTGACTACTCTAGGCTTATAGATGTGCTATCAAATATAACACTGAAGTATACTGACATAATATTAGCAGGTGACCTGGACAGTAATGTACTAAAAGAACAACATCTGACTGATGAAATGCAGTCACTTGGCTTATCAGTAGTAAACTCGACGGAACCAACACATGTCACACGCAACACAAGCACGCTTCTCGATGTAATATTTGTTAATAAAAATGACAACATATTTAGGGTATTCAGTAGCTATGCTATGTGCGTAAAGTGTTATATATAATACAGTGTAGCTAGTGAGTGCACTTTTTACGTTTCTTTTGTCGTATAAGTGCTAAGTCAGCTGTTTGCCAGTTCGATGACAATACAATCGATATTGAAATTGAATTGATTAATTGTTAAACTGAAAATAATAAAATAAAATAAAGCATTTTATATCATTCTCCCGCACTTTATTTGCTTTTGTCGCTTCTGACACTTTTAAAAACATCAGCTTAGTATTTTAAATTAATAATTAATAAAATTTACTTACTTTTACAACCAAAACTCGCCTAGTGTGACCTAATTTCACTAATTCAATAATCTCGAAAGCAGCTGTTTTTATAAATAGTCTGGCAACCACTCAATAACACATATAGTACAATAGTAGCAAACATACCCAGAGGCATGTTTGCTGTGTTAAAAATGCTTCTGTGTGTTTGTTGTAAAGCTTTCTATAACACTTTAGTACTTTACGCACATAGCATAGCTACTGAATACCCTAATTACATTATGACCAACTCTCCGTACCTGCGTTTTCTAAGCATGACCTTATCTTCCTGACTTATGATATGCATCTCATATATTCAAAACAAATAATAACTTTTAGAGATTTCAAAAATATTGATCAACTCTCACTAGTTGAAGCATGCTGCAATTGTGACTGGGGTGGCATTTACCACCTTCCTTCTGTTGACACCCAAATTACCGTGCTACAGCATAATATTGACTATCTCTACAATGAGTTTATTGCATTAAAAACTAAAATTACAAAACCAGCACTAAAGTCCTGGTTTAATAATGATATTAAAAGTGCAATTAAACACAGGGATGAGGCTTACGATAAATGGAAACGATACAGGACGGACTATTACTATCGACTTTTTAAATCCAACAGACGAAACGTAAATCAATCTATTAAAAATGCTAAGCGCAATTTCTTTAGTAATAAATTTAATAACGCAATATCAACCAAAGAAACTTGGAAAACATTAAACAATATGGGCGTTGGAAAAGATAAATCTGTGATATGTGATGACGAAGATGTAGATATACTTAACAATAAATTTGTCAACTTCAATGTTCCTATAGCTGTGAGTAATCCGTATGAAAATTGTGTACCGTTAAACAACTGTAGTAATTGTTTTGAATTTGAATGTGTTAACCAATGTGATGTCCTGCATGCAATATTAAAAATTAAATCTAACGCTATCGGCTTGGATAACGTAAACCCAAAATTCATTAAATTACTGTTACCAAACATAATCGGCCACATCATACACATTATAAATACTGCTATTATGCCATCCTCATTCCCTGAGAAGTGGAAACTGGCAAAAATAATACCAATTCCAAAATTAAACAACGAGTTTAGGCCAATTGCTATGCTGCCGTATTTATACTCGATACCGAAGGTAAAGAGTATATTGGGTTTGTGCAATGTCCGTCATGGTGTCTGTCCGTCTGTCCGTCTGTATGAACGCAACTTTTTTCCACACCCTTCAAGCTAGAGACTTGAAACTTCCCAATTCTCTTTATCTATGGGATAGTAAATTAAAGTGTCAAGATGGGGGTTCTACGATAACTGGGGGGCTCGCAAATCGATAAATTCGATAACTCAAAACCGATAAATCCACATATTTCGCACATCCTGACAGCTAGAACTACCAAACTTGGTGAGAAGATAGCTACTAGCAACCCCCAAAAAACTGCATCAAAAATTTTGGAGCCCCACCTACCTATTCCGCCCCCGGCCCCCCCGCATTTTAACGTCAAAAAAGCCTATATCTCCCACAGTTTTTGAGCTATAGCCACCAAATTTGGTGCCAAGATAGGTGATGATGACCCCCCAAAAACTGCATCCAAAGTTTGGATGCCACGCCCACCAATACCGCACCAGCCACCCCCATCTGCCCCAACGCTTCGTCAAAAACGGGAATGCGTGTATCTTCCAGAGTAGTGGAGCTAGAGCCACCAAATTTGGTAGGAAGATAGCTGGCAACAACCCCAAAAGAATTGCATCAAAGTTTTGGAGCCACGCCCACCCATTCCGCCCCCAGCCCCCCCGCATTTTGAAATCAGAAAAGCCTATATCTCCCACAGTTTTTTAGCTAGAGTCACCAAATTTGGTGCCAAGATAGGTGATGATGACCCCCCAAAAACTGAATCAAAAGTTTGGATGCCACGCCTACCAATACCGCCCTAGCCACCCCCATCTGCCCCAACGCTTCGTCAAAAGCGGGAATGCGTGTATCTTCCAGAGTAGTGGAGCTAGAGCCACCAAATTTGGTAGGAAGATAGCTGGCAACGACCCCCAACAATCTGCATCAAAGTTTTGGAGCCTTGCCCAACCATTCCGCCCCCCTTTCCCCATCTTATACAAACTTTGAGCTAGAGTCACCAAATTTGGTATGAAGGTAGCATTTGACATTCCACAAGGATCTGCAGCAAAAATTTGGATGCCACGCCCAACCATACCGCCCCCAGCCCCCCTTTCCCCATTTTATACAAAGTTCGAGCTAGAGTCACCAAATTTGGTATGAAGATAGCAATTGACATCCCACATGGATCGGCAGCAAAATTTGAATGCCGCGCCCACCCATACCGCCCCCAAGCCCCATAGCCCCCCCTTTCACCACCTTTTACATGCTTCGAGCTAGAGTCACCAAATTTGGTAGGAAGATAGCTGACAACGACCCCCAACAATCTGCATCAAAGTTTTGGAGCCACGCCCACCCATTCCGCCCCCAGCCCCCCCGCATTTTTAAGTCAAAAAAGCCTATATCTTATACAGTTTTTGAGCTAGAGCCACCAAATTTGGTGCCAAGATAGGTGATGATGACCCCCCAAAAACTGCATCAAAAGTTTGGATGCCACGCCTACCAATACCGCCCTAGCCACCCCCATCTGCCCCAACGCTTCGTCAAAAGCGGGAATGCGTGTATCTTCCAGAGTAGTGGAGCTAGAGCCACCAAATTTGGTAGGAAGATAGCTGGCAACGACCCCCAACAATCTGCATCAAAGTTTTGGAGCCTTGCCCAACCATTCCGCCCCCCTTTCCCCATCTTATACAAACTTTGAGCTAGAGTCACCAAATTTGGTATGAAGGTAGCATTTGACATTCCACAAGGATCTGCAGCAAAAATTTGGATGCCACGCCCAACCATACCGCCCCCAGCCCCCCTTTCCCCATTTTATACAAAGTTCGAGCTAGAGTCACCAAATTTGGTATGAAGATAGCAATTGACATCCCACATGGATCGGCAGCAAAAATTTGAATGCCGCGCCCACCCATACCGCCCCCAAGCCCCATAGCCCCCCCTTTCACCACCTTTTACATGCTTCGAGCTAGAGTCACCAAATTTGGTAGGAAGATAGCTGACAACGACCCCCAACAATCTGCATCAAAGTTTTGGAGCCACGCCCACCCATTCCGCCCCCAGCCCCCCCGCATTTTTAAGTCAAAAAAGCCTATATCTTATACAGTTTTTGAGCTAGAGCCACCAAATTTGGTGCCAAGATAGGTGATGATGACCCCCCAAAAACTGCATCAAAAATTTGGCTGCCACGCCCATCCATTCCGCCCCAGCCGCTTTTTCCCCACTTTTACAAGCTTCGAGCTAGAGTCACAAAATTTGGTATGAAGATAGCAATTGACATCCCACAAAGATCTGCATCAAAAATTTGGCTGCCACGCCCACCCATTCCGCCCCAGCCCCCCTTTCCCCACTTTTATAAGCTTCGAGCTAGAGTCACCAAATTTGTTATGAAGATAGCAATTGACATTCCACAAAGATCTGCATCAAATATTTGGATGCAATTCCACCCATACCGCCCCCAGCCCCCCTTTCCCCACTTTATACAAACTTCGAGCTAGAGTCACCAAATTTGGTATGAAGATAGCAATTGATATCCCACATGGATGGGCATCAAAATTTTTAATACTGGTATCGAGTATACCGCAGTCGGTTGCGTCCGACTGCAACGTTTCCACTTGTTATCTAAAGTGTTTGAAAAACTTAAGGCAGGACAGATTAATAACTTCTTAAATGTAAACTCGCTTTTGAGCAAAAATCAATCTGGTTTTAGGGCAAATATGAGTTGCACAACGGCGCTTTTAAAGGTAGTCGAGGACATTCGAGTGAGAATGGATAATAGTGAAGTAACGCTGCTTACACTACTAGACTACAGTAAAGCATTTGACACGGTAAATCACGAAATTCTCTTGACAAAGCTTGGCAAGATGTATTATTTTACGCCAACGGCAATTAAACTATTGACCTCTTACTTAAAAAATAAGCAACAAGCCGTTGTAACGCAGAGTGCGACTTCAAGCTTAATGTTGGTAAAACGTGGTGTCCCACAGGGATCTATACTAGGACCTCTCCTTTTTTCAATTTATATAAATGATTTGCCTAGTTTCCTGTCCAACTGTGAAGTACATATGTATGCTGATGATGTTCAAATGTATGTCAGTGGTCCTATTAGTCAAATTAATCAGAGTATTGAATTGTGCAATAATGATCTGTAACGTGTTAGCGTGTGGGCTAACGAAAATGGTTTGTGCATAAATCCGTCAAAATCTAAGTGTCTAGTTATATATAAAAAGTACATAAATACTAACGATCTTACTAACCTAATAGTAGGCAGTAAATCTATAGATTTTGTTGACAAAGCCGTAAATCTCGGGATAACTTTTAATAGAACCTTGGATTGGAATGACCAGGTAAATAAAGCTGTGGGAAGACGTATGGCGTTCTTCGACAACTCTCCCTGACCCAGCAATTTTTACCAGTTAAAATAAGGACAATGACTGCAAAAACTTTAGTAATGCCAATCCTGTTTTATGGAGTAGAAATTTTTTCCAAATGCGATGCCGCGAGCCAACATAAACTTAAAGTCGCATTTAATAATATTGCTCGCTACGTGTATGGGCTGCAAAGAACTGACCACATAACGGATTACGACAAGAAGTTGGTTGATCTCGAGTTTGCGCATTTACTAAACTATAAAATGCTCATCTGGCAGGTGTCTCTGATTTATCAGAGGATCTGGCCGAGGATGAGGACCTGGCGGAGATGACGCTCGATCCAGCAGAGCTGGAAGGGATGGATGATGAGGTGCCGATGTCCTCGCAAGAGCTCGCTGAGGAGCTTGAAACGGCAGAAGCTGACGTCACCATGACGGTCAGCGGTGATGTGGGCAGCTCCCAACCTACATCACCAGGAGCTAGAGCGGCGGATGAGTGATGGTGACATCAAACGTCACCGTCACTGGGCTAGCCCAGATAAACCTCCATCGTGCTAAGGCAGCCTCTGCTGTCTTGGCCAGGATGTTTATCACCCAACATCTTGGGCTAGCCCTGGTACAGGAGCCATGGATAAACAATGGTATAAAAGGCCTGTGCACCGCTGACTCAAAGGTAATCTGGGATCAAAGAGATCCTACACCTAGAGCATGCATTATGGTAAGGAAATGTATTAATTTTACTATTCTTTCAGAATTCCTCACTAGGGACTGCGTACCTATTGCCGTAAGGGCAATTGGAAACGCCCCCCCTATTGTGGTGGCATCTGCCTATTTTGCTGGTGATGTGGACTGCCCGCCACCGGAAATAGAAAAACTGATGGACCACTGCAGGAGAGAGAAGCTGCCGGTTATAATCGGCTGCGATGCCAATGCGCACCACTCCATATGGGGCAGCACGGACATCAACAAGAGGGGTGAGTGTCTTACCAACTTTATATTCAAGTATAACTTAGAAATTGGTAATGTCGGATCGACACCGACATTTGTAACTAGAGTTAGAGAAGAGGTATTAGACATTACTCTGATTAGTCGGTCTCTTAGGCCATATTTCAGAGAATGGCATGTCTCTTCAGAAGAATCCATGTCCGATCACAGGATTATCCTATTCAAACTTAAGGTTAATATGGATTGTAGTATACCAACTCGTAACCCCAGGAAAACGAACTGGGAAAAATTTAGGTCTACCCTAGAACTTAACCTAGCCA
Organism: Scaptomyza flava; assembly: GCA_030179655.1. Lineage (NCBI taxonomy): Eukaryota > Metazoa > Arthropoda > Insecta > Diptera > Drosophilidae > Scaptomyza > Scaptomyza flava. The sequence goes on from JARNME010000285.1 coordinate 22,068, forward strand.
CTGAAAACTCTGGAATACCCAGATGCACGAGTGAGCTAGAAAGAGTTGTTAGAAATCTAAATAGTAGCATTAAAAATGCATATGAAGAAAGCTGCCCACTAGGGAAAACGCGTAAAGAAAAAGATGCCCCATGGTGGAACGACGGTCTTGAGAGACTGCGTATCACCACACGTCACCTCTTCAATAAAGCTAAGAGAGACGGGTCATGGGATACATACCGCGAAAGCCTCACCTCCTACAGCAAGGAGATTAGGAAGGCCAAGCGCAGGAACTATAGGGACTTCTGCGAAAGCATAACAAGCACGAGTGAAGGTGCCCGGCTCCATAGAGCATTATCAAAGCGGGCGCCGGAGGCTAATTTAGCCCTGAAGCGTAAAGATAATACATATACGAGCACCAATATGCAAAGGTTAGAGCTTCTGTTTGAGACGCACTTCCCAGGAAGTATCCCCTGGGAACCGTGCGAATCGCTTGAAACAGGAGGTCAACACAGACCAACGGCCATTGACTGGGCATGTGCCAAGTCGGTGGTCACAGTGGAGAAAATAAAATGGGCAATTGGAACCTTCCAGCCTTACAAATCTCCCGGTCTAGATTGCATATCACCGGTATTCCTTCAGCAGGGACAGGGAATACTCCTACCCACTCTACGGAAAATCCTGGTCAGTAGCCTAGCACTTGGTCATATACCAAGCACTTGGAGTAGAGCTAGGGTGGTCTTCATCCCCAAAGTAGGGAAGACAGATACCACCAACCCAAAGTCCTTCAGACCCATCAGCTTAACATCGTTTTTGTTGAAAACGTTGGAAAAGCTGGTGGATTATAACATAAGGAGTACTCTGCTCACACAGAGTCCACTGCAGGCAACGCAGCACGCATACAGAACAGGAAGGTCTACGGACACTGCCCTGTATGAGCTGCACCGTACTCTGCGGGCGGCAGTAGTAAACAAAGAAGTAGAAGTTTGTGCATTTTTAGACATTGAAGGTGCCTTTGACAACACATCACATGATGCTGTCAAGGCTACCTTGAATAGAAGAGGGCTGGATAGTACAACTAGTAGATGGATTTCATCCCTATTAGGGTCCAGACAGGCTACGGCATCTATACAAGATAGTACCGTAACAGTAACAACCACAAGGAGCTGTCCTCAAGGGGGGGTTTTATCACCCCTCTTATAGAGTATACTAGTAGACGAACTGTTAAGTAGACTTGCGAACAGGGGTATTCAATGTCAAGGCTATGCAGATGACATTGTGATAATAGCTCGGGGCAAGTATGAATAAACTCTTTGTGATAATGTTCAACTGGGACTTAGGATTACGCATAATTGGTGTAGGGAGGTTGGTCTCAACTTAAACCCTACTAAGACAATCATCGTTCCTTTCACCAGAAGATACAAGCTACAAAGGATGAGGGAGATTAGGCTCGCGGGGAGTCCAATAGAAACAAGCAAGGAAGTTAAGTACCTTGGGGTCACTTTTGACAGTAAGTTAAACTTTGGCACCCATGTTCAGAATACGATCGCAAAGTGCTGCAGAGCGCTGTATACGTGTCGTAGCATAGCCGGGAAGTCATGGGGAACATCACCAAAGATAATAAGATGGCTATACCTTATGGTAGTAAGGCCCATGCTCACGTATGGAGTGATTGAACAGAAGCAGCTTCAAAAGCTACAAAGAATGGCATGTGTAGGAATCACGGGAGCGATGAGGACCTGTCCCACATCAGCGCTTGAGGTTCTATTGGAGATAACGCCACTCCATCACACAATTTGGCTGCAACAAAAGGCAACCCTCTTAAGAATGTCCGTTGAAGGAGTTGGGAGAGGACACATTCTTAGTCGAGTAGAGGCAGATATGCTATCGGGTGAACTTCCCCTACTGGCACAGCCAAGGGACGAAATGAAAGTCGAACACATGTTCGGCCAAAAGTTTCAAGTTCACCTCTGTAATAAAAAGGAGTGGACATCTCTGGAAGAGGTCCACAACATGAAGCCACACACCATAAAATGGTACACCGATGGATCCCTAACGCAACACCGGTCTTGGTGTGGTAGGCCCTCGGCTAATGTACCATGAGCCCCTAGGTATGCACACCAGCATATTCCAAGCTGAGGTATGTGCAATTGGGAGGTGTGTGGACTTTAATCTAAAGCGTAACTATCGGAATAGGGATATAGCCATTCTATCCGATAGTCAAGCAGCAATAATGGCACTTAGTAAGACCGAAATTAGGTCAAAGGTAGTTCGTGAGGTACGAACCAAGCTAGACACTCTGGGATCACAAAATAGGCTTGCCCTAAGATGGGTCCCGGGACATGTCGAAATAGCGGGGAACGAAGAGGCAGACAAGCAAGCAAGACTGGGGGCAGCGACACCCCTAATAGGACCCGAGCCGTACTGTGGTATAGGAAGAAGCACAATACGGCAAGAACTTAGGAATGAAGAGAGACTTCTGCGAAGAACGTGCTGGGCAAGGACACCAGGACTCAGACAAGCAAAGATTCTCTTGGGTAGCTATAACCTTAAACGGTTTAAGCAAGTAATATCAATGGGTAAAAATAGACTCAGGATACTCACCGGTCTCTTGACAGGACATTGTAGACTACGAGGTCACTTGGCAAAGCTAGGTATAGTCAGCAGCGAGATTTGCAGATTCTGCGAAATGGAAGGAGAATCCTCCTTGCACATTATAGCAGAATGCGTAGCCTTAGCAAGGAAAAGAAGTAGTTTTTTAGGAAAACATATTGTAGAATTTAGCGATTTAGAAACCATCGACCCAACAAAGGTACTTGCTTTTATGCAACACCTGGGCCTGATGGAAGAGCTATAGGCCAAGAAGGGGGCACAATAGATCTATTTGGTCGCAGTGTATTTACCCCCAATATAATAATATAATAATAAAACTATAAAATACTAGTTCTTCTCCTCAAAATAGTCTTTTCCAAAAAACCTGACTATTTGTTCGATATCTTAGATTTTACTACATCGGAAAGAGTAAACAACCTAATTAGTTTTCGTACCAAACTGGCCTGCTCAAGCAGGCAATTTTACGTCTCTGCTGTTCGTCTCAGGAACCAATTACCAACAGATTTAAAAAGTACCAAGAGCGCACCTCTGTTTAAAATTAAGTTGAAAGCACACTTAAGCACATAAAACAAACAAAAGTTCTATAGTTTTAAGACACAATTAATTGTTTAATAATAAAATAATAATTAAAATTATGTAATACCATAAATATTTAATTGAAAATTGAAAAGAAAATAATCTTTGACATGTTACGTATTGTGAAAAGAAAACTGCTATTGAAGAGTTAAATATAAGATAGGCTATAACATATAATATAAAGTTAATGATAAAACAATGTGACTAGTGCACTAATATATAAGTATGTAATAACACTTGTAGCACTAGGAAAATAAAAATAAAAAATAAAATAAATAAAATAAGAAAAGAGGTTGTGACACTTCGCTTACACTTGAGGCGCCGATAATGATTATTTATAATAATAAAAACGTGCGCTATCCACCCCCATTGAGCACTTTGAGTTCTACTACAGAAGGATACAGGTCGACGAAAAAAGTACTAGCACCTGAGAACAAATTATTTTTAAAATCTCTGGGTCTAAAAATAAAAAAAAAATGAGTAGTGTATTGAATGTTCGAGAGAAAGCCTATTCGGATGAGAGTATAATCAAAAAAGAATATCATAGTTACTCTCCCTATCTACAAGCATTTAAAAGCAATGATGAAGTTAGGATTACTATTCAGAATCAGGACTTATATGTATTGCCTTGTGAGAGTTTTATTAATGTTGAGGGCACAATTTGTTTGGCGGATAACTCGCTTGCTGTAGATGGAAAACTTAAAAACAATTGTATGAGTTATCTCTTTGACGAGGTTCGTTATGAATTAAATGGAATTGAAATTGACCGTACTCGATTTGTTGGTATTTCAACAACCTTAAAAAACTACGCTTCCTTAAACAAAACGGAGAGCTGCGTGTTAGAGAATTCTGGCTGGTTTAATGGAAATGATAGACAGTTGGCGAACGGATACTTTAATTTTTCTATACCTCTTAAATATTTACTTGGATTTGCTGAATATTATAACAAGGTCTTACTAAATTGTAAATATGAATTGATATTACTAATGACTAAACATATGGAAGATGTATACTACACTAAAATTGGAACTAAGGAGTATAAGCTAAATATTTCTAACATTGTATGGAAAATACCACATTTAACTCTGAGTGATGAAAAGAAGTTACAAATGTTTAGTCTGACTAAGAGTGGAGGCTCACTTCCACTTGCATTCCGCAGTTGGGATTGTTACCTGAATCCAACATTACCCGAAGGCACACAACATGTTTGGAATGTTAAGCTAGCAGCTAATAGAGAACGCCCTCGATTTGCGATAATAGCTTTTGTAGTGGACGATAAACTAACATATAATCATTTGAGGAATTTAAAAGGGTATCTAAACTCGGAGAACTTTCCGTACGATGACATGAACATTAATTTTAAGCATGAACGATACGCATTGATTTAATATTTCTTTGTGTATTCTACAATTTGTAAAGAAGTTTGGCTATTGCGCTAAGCTCTGTTCAAGATTTACATCTATTATTTTGTGTGTAAAAATTTACTTAAAAACTCTTTTTTAGCTCTTCCTCTTACTACTACAGTTGCGTAACTATTCAATGGCTTTAGTATTTCGCCAAGACTTAGATAAGAGATGTCACCTTCAGACCAATCTAAGCCGTCCACATACTGTTTGGTTATCTTTAAGGTTTTCCTAGTCACTTCATCCAGCTCCCTCATGTGGTAGGGTGGTTTAAAGTGAATAAATGCCAACTCTTTGACAAACATCTGTCTTTTGGTTCCAAATACATATTGAAAGTCAACTAAAATACATGAGATTCTATCTAGAATAACCATTTTACCTCTAGCGTTGATGATGTACTGAGAAATTATACAAAAATCAATACCTTAAATATTATGGTTTATCTTATTTTGCGTTTAGTTTGAAAAAGCACTTAAGAGAGGATGGATACGCTACACTTGAAAAAAACGAAAAACTCAAGGAAAATTCAAGATCATGAAATAATTTTTGGATTTGAGTATTTTGTTAGTCTAGAGCTTAAACTAAAGTGTGGGTTTTCTACGAGTAGAGATTTCACACCTATGGTTTGGCTGCAGCAACATAAACGTAACTTTATTGGATTGCAAAAAGAGGAGTGGATTCAATTATTAACTTTTAAGGAGTACATCCAAACGAAACTGGAGCACTTTGACTTCTTAATGCCAGATACAATAATTGAACATCCAATGCTTGAGACCGTTAAGTGTCATTTTAAAATTCGAAAATCAGATAGGCAACGAATATTAATACTCAATCAGTATGGTAATAGAGTTGAATTTGATAGTGACTCATGGAGGACGCTTATAAGATTAGGAATTTTTTTAACAACATTTTTGTGTTGGAACGCATTATTGAAAAATCAAATAAAGAACATATATTATAACTATATTATTCCAAAGTGTGTAGAGATGCGTAAATATAGTATACAACTTTCAGATTTAGAAGCAACTTATGATTATGAGTCAGAAATTGATCTTATTCGGTTACTGTTTGAAATTTCAAAAAAGATGGGTAAAGAAATAAAAAGGGATGCTAATATTTTTAGGACACAATTTCATCATAATATGAAACTCAATAAAAAATGAAATGCTTTGGGGGAAAGTTAAAATAATCATTTAAGTCAGTCTTAAATAAACGTTTGCCGAGTCAAGAAAATCGATGATTTTTTAAAAGAGTTTGAGGAAATGATTTTTCCTGAACATCATGAACTGCTTGAAGAATATCGAGAATTTTTCTTGGCGTACGAAAACTGCCATCTAGTTACATCCAAATTTGGCGAGCATCTTTCAGAGTGCAGCTGGTCATCCGATTTAACTACAGAGGGAGTCGACACATGTGGATGCTTTTACTACAGCATGCGTCTGACAAGGCTAGAACGCCTAATGGCAAAATATAAAAATTTAAACAAAAGAATTAACAAACAACGTTTAAGCCAATAAGGTTTATAATGCATGAATACTAGATTTAAAAATAAATATTAAATAGCATACATAGAAAGAATAATAAATAAACTATACAACTTAAACCAAACTACCTCTTTTATGCGTTTTGAAGTCAATGCAGGATATAAGATTTTCCTAGCACTTGACCAAAATAAAAACAGGTATATATAATATATAAGTATATATAATATCAAAGGTTAGAAAGGGATGGTGCTAAATATTTAAATATCAACCCCAAAGGAATGGAAAATAGTATTCATCTTAAGGATGGTGGGGACCAATAAAAATCGTATAAGGGGCGTGGCTTATTAAATTAATGCAAGCAGTATCACTTTCCCCCTCTAACACACATTCTTTTTCTAAAACTTTCCCCCTATAGCTCTTTCCCCCTCTAGCACCCATTCTCCTTCTAGCACCTTCCCCCTCTAGCTCTTTCCCTCTAACATACATTCTCCTTCTAACACTTTCTCTCTCTAACTCTTTCCCCCTCTAACATATTTCTCTCTCTAACACTTTCTCTCCCTAACTCTTTCCCCCTCTAACACATTTGAATCTTAAGCTACAAGTATCAATACTCTTGATTAGAAGCAATGTATTGATCATGCCGCTGCTGCTGCGTAGGGAAATTCCCATCTCTTGTTCACAGAACCCCAGTACATCGAACAAGCGTTCGCTTTTCTCTATTCTCTATCCTTACTTCCTTTGATCACTGGTTATCACAACCATAAACATTCATTTTTTGACGTGTGTTGCAGGTTTATAATGCCACTCACATCAAAGAGGCGCCCTCTCGATTCTAGATCCTTTGATCACTAATACTCATGAACATAAACATTCCTTCATGATTGCTTGCTTTCATGTTAACAATGCAACGCACGTCAAACAGGCGCCCTCTCGACTCACTCTTATCTATCCTTTCTTCCTGTGCACACTGCACCTCATGACCATAAACAGATTTACAATGCCACGCATGTCAAAGAGGCGCACAATTGACTCTAACACTAATTAGGTAAATAACCAAATCTGTTTCTCTGATCACTGCTTCTCACAGATGCTGCTGGTAAAGTGGTGGCCTAGGAATGTTAATCCTTTGTTCTCCACCCTAGTCTTATCAAAGGAGGGATATGATCATGGGAAAAAAAGGGTCATAAATTATAATATGGTAGGGGGTCAAAAATCAAGGGTTCAAAAAACAAGGGTCAAAAAACAAGGGGGCGATAAAAGGGTCATAAAAATTAATGGGGTCATAAATTGTCGGCATCCCTTACTTCTACTTACTTACTTCCTTACTTCCTACTACTTATATTCATACAATTGTTGTTAAATAAGTTATAATTTTATTAATTATTTAAAAGATTTGACATAAACTTTTGAGTTTCCTTGCGTTTTTTTTTTATTGCATATTTTCCGCAAACTTTTCGTCTGACTTGTCCATAGCCTCTATGAACTCTGCGTTTTGGCGGTCCAGCCTGTCCAATCCGTCATTAAAGTTGTTCGACATGTCCTCCAACACTCGCAAAAGCTGATTTTACACAGAAGCACTGCCAGACTGTTTCCACAAAAAATCATTATTTTTCCAAAAAATCATAGTCAAAATACGTGTGTAGAAAAAAAAAATATTTTGTGTTTATGCTTGTATATTTTTAAAAAATCACGATCTGAAATCATGTTTTTTTGCAAGCATAAACGTATCAGCCCTGCTCTTTGCAAATTATGAACTGAGTCTATTACTACGTTTATGCTTGCTGTTTCATGATTTTTTAAAATCACGCTTTTTAAAATACGCCGGTTTATGCTATTTTATAAAAATCATGATTTTTCTGAAGGTTGGAGCCACCTATGCAGCTTCATATGAAAAAGGTGGCAGCACATCAGCACAAACAGCTAATAAACCGAAAGCCAAAACGTTAAACGAATTAAATCTTCAAAATGTTAAATGAAAATGCAAATTTTTTTTAATTCAACGGCAAACGCGAACTTCGGAGATGGTTCGTTGTCTTTTAAAGTCAAGAATGGAGCTGCTGTTCGCAGCAATTTATTGAGTGCGGAACAGCTGATTTCACACAGTACCGTTGCCAGACTGCTTACACAAAAAATCATGATTTTTCCCAAAAATAGTCAAAATACGTGTGTAGAAAAAATCACGATTTTGTGTTTATGCTAGTATTTTTTAAAAAAAGCATGATCTGAATTCATGCTTTTTTGCAAGCATAAACGTAGTATATAGCGACAGCAATGATTCATATTGTCGTAAGTTTGCAACATAATTACTTCATAAAAAATTTAAAACAATGCCGCCTGTGAAAAAAATTGTCGCTCTGCGTCCTCGGTTTCGCCTCGTCATTGAGCTTTTGGCCTGCGTTAGATCCCACGGGCGCATAGGTTAACCGTAGAATATGTCTGTCCTTGTGCAACAAAAATTATGAAAGTAAACAAAGTTGGGCAATTCACGTCACTTTGCTGGCGTGCTTATCCGCTCTCCAACGAAAAATCGATTTTAGCAAACTGTATTTTCATCAGCAAAAAGTGCTGCAAGTTTGTCAAATAGTGCTGTTAATTGTGTTAAATATATTGAAAATACCGCATTTTAACACGGTGGGAGCACCATCAACCAGGTCTTTTACAGAAAATATCGCATTTTAACAGGGTGGCAGCACCATATTTTTCATTCGTTTAAATTTGAGTATGCAGAGAAAAAGTAAGTACAAAAGCAACCATTAATGCATTTAAGTAATTTTAAACAAATATTTTAGTGGTCTAATCAAGAACGTAAGCGCATGCGGGCAAGATAGTTGCCGTTTTATATTATATGCAAATGCATACACTCAGAAAAAAATCCGTTCTAAAAAGACCAAATCATAACCATTTGTTAACAATATTCTGTTAAGTACGCTTTTTCTTAATCTATGAACATTTGATCATGATTTATGAACGAACGCCGTTATCATGAACGGTTTGGTCATAATTTCGTTCTAAAATTAAGAACATTTCGATCTTTACATATGAACAGTTTGTTCTTGTTTTAAGAACTTTTTGGGCTCAATTTATGAACAAATTGTATTCGATCTATGAACATTTTTTTCATAAACTAAAAACATTTCGTTCTTCAATATATATTTCGTATTTCAATATGTTTTTTCGTTTAAGCAATATAATTGTATCGGCTGGCTTATAAAAATCTTACAACTATTTTTTTGATACGAGTTTAATGTTAACACAATATTAATATATCAAATATATTTAGCCCTAAAGTATATTTTCCCGTTGTTCATTGGATATAAGTGAATCGGCGGGCTTATAAAGTCATTAGTATTCTTACAACTTCATTCTTCAGACAATTTTAATGCTTCATACGCCTGCAGATGAACATTAAATTCCTTAATGTCTACATTGTAACATATGACATACATATTATTTTCTTCAATTACAAACATTTTTAACTTAAAAATTTCAATTTTTTTGTATTTTTTTGCAATAAATAATTTTTACTTTTACTTGTTTCTTTAAAGCATAGTTCATAGCAAAAAACAATTTTTTAGATTAATACTTGTACTTTCCTCCATATATTTGTAAACATAGTGATCATAAGGTAAATAAGTCACTTTAAAAATATCAAAAATTGGATTCAAGTTCATGAATTAAAGAAAATTTGAAAATATTATTCTTGTTTTTGTGGTCAAAAAAACTGCAGTGTTTACTCTAGAACTAATATTACTTAACTATTTTTTGGCCTTTTTGTGCTTCGCCTCAAACCGCATGCTCCACATTTATTTAAGTGGCCCACATTTCTTATAGCTGACGGATAATGCTCCATAAAATGGTGTTTTGGTTTTAAATTACCATAAAGATTTCTGTATTTAGTATGATTTTTGTAGAAGAATTTTGTAGACAGCAGGATATCTACTTTAAAATGACAAATGAGAAGAGTTGCTTTTTCGAAGTTATGCGCGCACTTAAAACATTCATACATTTTGAATCATGTTATATTTCATCGGTTTCAATTTTTTGTAAAGTGTTTATGAGGGACGCAACATTTGCCGATTTAAAGTCAAATTTTGTAACAATATTATAGAACAATTTTTGAATAAATAACCATACAGTAAAGCAAGCATCTGTATATTTTAAAGAAAGTACTTGAAAAATCTTGAAACAAGGCAGCAATAAAAGAGCTCGTTTTATTAAAATTTTTTTCAAATTAGACATAGTAGCCTGCAATGGCAACTTTTGCAAATCCATGCACAATAATAAATGGATGAATTTTTAAATTTGAATTATAATGTTTGTTTACCACGACTTCCATTTGATTTTCATAATCATTTTAATGTTTGCAAACGTTTCACGAGAATTTCCTGAGAATAAAATTGTAACCTTTTTTGTGAGCTTTGAATGTTGATCCTTTAGGCGTGCCGTAGGTAGCAGAATAGCGTTGAGTAGAATTGTGCACAAATAGTCTTGCTCATCTGTTAAAAAATATTATTGTAAGTCATAAGTAATCAAAACTGCGTTCAGATAAAAACAAATTAAAAACATACCTATGTTTGTTGACAGTTTTAATTTTGCAAATAACTGCATGCAAAAGTCATTGTTTATTTATTTATTTTATTTATTTTTTATATATAATATGCATAGTTGCTTTGAAGGCCTCCCATTTGGAAAATAACAAATGGCCATTTGAAGGGTTCATAATATCAAAGTCTATTTGTATCTGCCAAATGAAAAGTAAAATAAAATTTAAATGCTAGGCAATGTTTTAAAATCTTACCGAGTCTGGTGCTTTGGCATCCGCTAGCTTTGTCCAAGCCTTTAAAAATTGGCTGCTCTCCAGTTCCTTTAGGTCTTGCTGTCTTAAGTTGTACGTTCTCTTCCAACTATCGCACACATCACTCCAGTTTGAGCTCTCCCTGTTAAGCATTGCTTTTGCAGCAGTGGCGATTTCACATTCAAACTCACGCAATTGAATTTCATTAGCTGCGATGCAGGTGTTTTCTTCTCCGCCTTCATTATGGAAACTTTGTGAGTTTTGCTGCATGTACAGTAGTTCACATTTACACATAACTTATTAGAAAAATGGTCCGTTGCTTTTTCATTATATGTATTACGCAAAAACAAAAATTGTTTTAAAACAAATAAAATACACAATTTTTTAAGATAAAAAAAAGTAAGAATGCGCTAGTCGGGAGTGCCCGAAGCAAACTTGTTCTGCTTATGGTATAGGAGAACTTATATACAAAATCTGAAGTCTCTAGCTCTTGTAGTCTCTGAGATCCACGCGTTCATACAGACGGACAGACGGACATGGCTATATCGTCTCGGCTGTTGATGCCGATCAAGAATATACATACTATACGGGGTCGGAGATGCTTTCTTCTGCCTGTTACATACTTTTGCACAAAACCATTATACCATTATTTACCCATTTTATGGGTTAAGGGTATAACAATCAAATGATTACACAGTTTTATGTATACATTATTATTTATTATTGCCAATCTGTGAGATTTTATTTAGGATAGGGCGATGGTATGAAAAGTATGAAATGAATGGGAGGGTTTCAACATCAATATTACTCAATAGTGGTTCCTCCCAGCGCTGTTGACTTATCATCATTTGATGCGAAGTCGAGATTGTACATTTCTTTCATGAATTCAATGAAATTGCCATAATTTTTAACGTTTGTGTTAAAATCGTGTAACGGACAAGCTGCTTTGATATAAGCTTCGGGTTCGAATCTCGACACCTTACAGTTCGAGATCGTACCTATTTTCTTTGTGCAACCAATCGGACTAGGACTCGCGACATCGGCTAGCAAACAATCGGGAGGGGGGGTTCGTTGATTAAGTCACACAACAAAACTCGCCTTCGTTGCAGAGAAATAAACATAAACAATGAGTCCTGTGCTCTTATATGCCAGAATTAAATCTAAAAAAAAACTACCTGTCGGATTTAAAGAAGTTACAAAAGGTTTTCATTATTACACCAGGATTATGCTACTAGATGTTGTGGTAGCTTTGGCTCTGTACCCACCCTTCCTATGATTCTCCTTGCCTAAAAATTGTATAGGAAAATCCCAAACTTGTTTACGACATCCCGTACACCTGTTACCTTACATCCAAGGAATAATAGTTAATGTAGCTTTTCATGGTTTAACCACTTTTATTCATAACAAAAATAAGCGATATGATTCCATAAAAGTTTCTTTCGATTTCAAATTAATGCTTCATTGCAAACAGAAAATTTCTTTATATTATCTTATTTAGATTGGCAAAAAAAAAGTTTACAATATTCATCCTTCAAGGGATCTAATAATATATATTCGATTTTAACAACAATTCCATTAAGTTACTATTCATATGTAATTTTTCTCGTGTGGCATATTTATATTTAATAATATTACTGGTACTTTTGAGCTTCATAATTTAATCTCAAAATTTTAACAGTCTTAATTAGACGGGATATAAAAATTATCTAGATTTGGAATTAATATTTTTTTTCTTAATTAAATGAAGTTTAAGTTGAAAGTATAAATGTTCTCTTTTTATTAGGTTTCGTACCACGGTACTAAAGGTAGGTTATTGTTAGCGCATAAAAACAACCAAAACACACGCAGCGTTAATAAATGATAACGGACTATGTTTGGCTAGTAATTAAGCGAAGCAATGCATACGCGCAAAACGAAAATCACAATAAGTGTTAAAAGCGCATGTATGTATGTATGTAGGTATGTACCTACGCATAAGATAAGAAGATGCACTTGAGTGATAACTCTTTCTTTTTTGGTTTTTGTTTTTATTCTGCTTTGTTTATCTGCCATGCATTGCTAAACTTTATCACCAAACATATACATATGTATGTTCATTAGACTGGCCCTTAATATGACTTTTTTTTTCGTTTTTTAAACCGCCGGGCAGAAATGAGTTCTCTTTAGGCTCAAAACAAACCCACAAAAATTTGGGGCTGATCGAATAATATTTAATGGCCGCACCCTCGCTCCGAAGTTTGAAAATTTTATATGTATGAAAAATCACTCATACGTATTGTGTTTTAGGTTAAGTTTATTTATTTTTTCTATTTTATCTTTACATAATATCGGATTTCATTATTTATATAAAATGTTTAATAATATCTTAAGTGTAATATTTGATTAAAATAAGTTCATTGTGAGATTACGATTTCGTGAATATTGTTTCAATGGTTATATAAGTTTATCAAAAAAACCTGCTGGTTGTCTTCAGGTTCATGTCATGGGTATTGTTCTGCATTGGGCGGTTTATTTAAAATTAATATTATTTCAAAAACATAATCGATGATTAACTTGGCGCCATAATCGAAGATAAGAAAAATCGAATTGTCAAGAATCGAAATGCACCTCGGCGTCATATGTTGAATGCCGTTATTTTATCAGCTGAATAAAAGTTGGTTAACATTAAACGTGCTTAAGTAAAAATGTCAAGTTTACAACCACACTTAAATAAACAAGTGGAAACGTTGCAGTCGGACGCAACCGACTACGGCATACTCGATACCAGTATTAAAACAGGTAAAAAGAGGCCTGATTGCAAAGGGGTACGGATGGGACAAAGGTGTACGCTGCCTTAAAGATTCTCCGATGCCACCAACTATCTTCCTTCCAAATTTGGTGACTCTAGCTGAAAGTTTGTAAGAGCTGTTGAAAGGGGGGCTGGGGGCGGTATGGGTGGGCGTGGCATCCAAAGTTTTATTGCAGATCTTTGTGAAATGTCAATTGCTACCTTCATACCATATTTGGTGACTCTAGCTCGAAAATTGTTAAATGTGGGGAAAGGGGGGCTGGGGGCAGTATGGGTGGGCGTGGCATCCAAATTTTTGATGCAGATCTTTGTGGAATGTCAATTGCTACCTTCATACCAAATTTGGTGACTCTAGCTCGAAAATTGTTAAATGTGGGGAGAGGGGGGCTGGGGCGGTATGGGTGGGCGTGGCATCCAAATTTTTGATGCAGATCTTTGTGGAATGTCAATTGCTATCTTCATACCAAATTTGGTGACTCTAGCTCGAAAATTGTTAAATGTGTGGAAAGGGGGGCTGGGGCGGTATGGGTGGGCGTGGCATCCAAAGTTTTGATGCAGATCTGTGTGGAATGTCAATTGCTATCTTCATACCAAATTTGGTGACTCTAGTTCGAAGCATGTAAAAGGTGGTGAAAGGGGGGCTGGGGGCGGTATGGTTGGGCGTGGCATCCAAATTTTTGATGCAGATCCTTGTGGAATGTCAAATGCTACCTTCATACCAAATTTGGTGACTCTAGTTCGAAGCATGTAAAAGGTGGTGAAAGGGGGGCTGGGGGCGGTATGGTTGGGCGTGGCATCCAAATTTTTGATGCAGATCCTTGTGGAATGTCAAATGCTACCTTCATACCAAATTTGGTGACTCTAGTTCGAAGCATGTAAAAGGTGGTGAAAGGGGGGCTGGGGGCGGTATGGTTGGGCGTGGCATCCAAATTTTTGCTGCAGATCCTTGTGGAATGTCAAATGCTACCTTCATACCAAATTTGTTGACTCTAGCTCAAAGTTTGTATAAGGTGGGGAAAGGGGGGCTATAGCTCTTGGGGCGGTATGGGTGGGCGTGGCTTTCAAATTTTTGCTGCCGATCCATGTGGGATGTCAATTGCTACCTTCATACCAAGTTTGGTGACTCTAGCTCAAAGTTTGTATAAGGTGGGGAAAGGGGGGCGGAATGGATGGGCTAGGCTCCAAAACTTTGATGCAGATTGTTGGGGGTCGTTGCCAGCTATCTTCCTACCAAATTTGGTGGCTCTAGCTCCCCTACTCTGGAAGATACACGCATTCCCGTTTTTGACGAAGCGTTGGGGCAGATGGGGGTGGCTAGGGCGGTATTGGTAGGCGTGGCATCCAAACTTTTGATGCAGTTTTTGGGGGGTCATCATCACCTATCTTTGCACCAAATTTGGTGACTCTAGCTAAAAAACTGTGGGAGATATAGGCTTTTCTGATTTGAAAATGCGGGGCGGCTGGGGGCGGAATGGGTGGGCGTGGCTCCAAAACTTTGATGCAATTCTTTTGGGGTTGTTGCCAGCTATCTTCCTACCAAATTTGGTGGCTCTAGCTCCACTACTCTGGAAGATACACGCATTCCCGTTTTTTACGAAGCGTTGGGGCATCTGGGGGCGGCTAGGGCGGTATTGGTGGGCGTGGCATCCAAACTTTTGGTGCAGTTTTTGGGGGGTCATCATCAGCTAAATTGGCACCAAATTTGGTGGCTCTAGCTCAAAAACTGTGGGAGATATAGGCTTTTTTGACTTTAAAATGCGGGGCTATCTTCTTACCAAATTTGGTAGTTCTAGCTGTAAGGGTGTGTGAAATATGCGGACTTATCGTTTTTGAGTTATCGAATTTATCGATTTGCCAGCCCCCCAGTTATCGTAGAACCGCAATCTTGACACTTTAATATACTATCCCATAGATAAAGAGAATTGGAAAGTTTCAAGTCTCTAGCTTGAAGGGTGTGGAAAAAACTTGCACACATACGGACGGACAGACGGACAGACACCATGACGGACATTGCACAAAACCAATATACTCTTTACCTTCGGTATCGAGTATAAAAACCAGTGACTAGAAATGGGACTGACTCAGTGCATGTAATTGAAATGGTTGGGCGCATAGCACATCAAATTTTGGGTGGAAAACTACCTTCAAATAGACAAGTCTTGCAACTATTTTTTTACAATATGCGAATTGTAAAACTTAGTTCAAAAGAAAGCTCAAAACTAACTATAAGTTCCGTGTCAATATTTTGGCAACAAGCACGCATACCCTTGCGCGAAAATCATAAGTGCAGTGAAAAATTGATAAAGCTTTATGAAAAATGGAGCTCCGCTCGGAAAAAGCTTAAGAGTGCGAAACGCACAGAGTTTTTAAAGGAATTAGATGATATTTTCGATATTGCTCACGCTAATGCTCTTAATGTAATGCGTATTGATGAAGATAAGCAATTTCTACTTAAGCAACGGGAAAAGGGACGCCCGGGTTGCATGATTGGGGTAGACATCAAACTTTACCAACGAGAACAGCGTGCGTTTCAAAGACATCAAAAATTTGAGTCTCTGAAGCGAAAACATTCGCAAATATCCAATCATCCTGAAGGTAAGCAAAATATAGTAATAACACAATATATATGAAATATATATAAAATTTATAGTTATTGAACAATCTGAAAGTGATGGGAGCATTTCGGACAATAGCACGGACGACCCTGAGCGCCTCAATATCAGCAATGAGTCTACAGAATCAGTTTCAAGGGGTTATAAGGACTGGCTAACCTCCCGTCTGGCAGCTGCTCTTGATGATGCAAAAGTGTCTGATAGAAAAGCTGTTCATATTTTAACGGCAGCAGCTGAGGCATTAGGAGTAGACCTGAAGTCTTACATAATTAATAGAAGCTCAATTCAAAATGCACGAAAAAAGTTTCGAGAGCTTGCTCTTCCATGCATTATGTCCGATTTTGACGCAGAAGTGAGTATGCCCAATGCAAAGGCTTAAATTTAAACATAATTTATTAATATTTTAATTTACCTAAAAGATTTCTAATGCATGTTCAATGGTCGTTCATTGGGATGGAAAAATAATGGAAGATATTGTTGGAAGGAAAAAATTGATCGCATTGCAGTCATTGTTAGCTACAAAGGTGTATCAAAATTTTTAAGTGCAGCTATCATAGAACCTTCCACTGGAGAAAATATTGCCAGGCCGTTTTTGATGCGTTAATGAACTGGAACATCCTCAACAAGATTAGAGCAATGAGTTTCGATACCACGTCATCAAATACTGGCTCTAGGTCTGGCGCAACAGTGTTTCTCCAAAAATATATGAATCAAAAGCTTATCCAACTCCCGTGTAGGCATCACATATATGAAATAATATTAAGGAGTGTTTTTGAATTGAAGCTTTCTTCAAGCAGTGGTCCAGAGGTAGTGCTGTTTAACCGCTTTGCATCTGTTTGGGAAACGCTAGACCATAAATCTTTTAACTCTGGTTTGGAAGACACTAAAATTCGATCCCTTATAACAAAGGAAAACAAGTAAGAAGGCTCTAGTCGGGAGAGCCCGACTAGAAGATACCCTGAACCCAGTTGCAATAAATATATTTAATTTATATAAGACTTTGGTATACTGGCTTAGCTTCCATCGATTAAGTTCAATATCTCCGGTGTTTCTCAACCGATTTGGACGAAATTTTCAGAAAAGTTCTATCATTATCCATTACTTCAACCCTCATTTTTAGATTTTCCAAATTCGATATTTTATTGTTATCGATATTATGTGTATATCGGAAACCAGAATAGTTATCGATAATTTGAAGCAAACTTGTTCTGCTCATGGTATAGGAGAACTTTTATCCAAAATCTGAAGTCTCTAGCTCTTGTAGTCTCTGAGATCCAAGCGTTCATACAGACGGACAGACGGACAGACGGACATACGGACAGACAGACGGACAGACGGACATGGCTATATCGTCTCGGCTGTTGATGCTGATCAAGAATATATATACTTTATAGGGTCGGAGATGCTTCCTTCTGCCTGTTACATACTTTTGCAGAAAACCATTATACCCTTATTTACCCATTTTATGGGTTAAGGGTATAAAAATGAATTAAAAATTAAACAGTTTTGTCAAAAACAATTGGAGTCAAAATCATATGCCAGAGCGGATTATAAAGAACTTCTTTACCTCACACTCGCGTTTCTTGGAGAAGCATGTAATTTCCAAACATGCAGCTCAACATCTAATGCGAGGTTTATGGGTAAATCAATATATAGCCTCAAAATTTTTTTATTTCGCAATCAATTCAGCCTATCTCAACGAGAGCTTAATGCATTGCGAGATATATGCGTTTTTATTATTATTTTATATATAAAAGTATGGTATGGGTGTACAAATGCAATTGCTTCTCCAAATCTCGACCTTCAATTTATTCAGGACACTATTTCATATGCAACTACAGATATTGCTGTATCAGAGAAAATAAATTCAAAGATGATGCACCATTTATGGTACTTATCACCGGAATTAGCAGCTTTATCATTTTTTTGAATCTAGTGTATCAAATGAGGAAAAGAGAAAAATGGTTGAAGCTTTGAAATCCGAAGAACCTAAAATTAAATTAGTGGAGCAGAGACATATTTTAGACATAGATGAATTGCGCAGCAGCTCCATAAGTGATTTTATATCATATAAAACAAACTATTTTTTTGATTGCTTCGGCCTATCAGCCAGTTTTTTAAAAAACGACCCTCAAACATGGGAAAATAACGATGATTACACAGATTCATTCGAGTTCTGTAATGATTTATTTGTTGTAAACGACACTGCTGAGTGGGGAATAAAGTTTATGAAAGATTACAATCGTATTCTCACAAAGAATGAGAACGAAAAACAGCTCATTCTTCAATTTGTAGAGAGCTACCAGAAAAAATATCCTTCTAATTGTAAAAAGATCTGATATAAAAAAAAACTTATTTTATTCAAATATTACACTTAAGATATTATTAAACATTTTATATAAATAATGAAATCCGATATTATGTAAAGATAAAATAGAAAAAATAAATAAACTTAACCTAAAACACCATACGTATGAGTGATTTTTCATACATATAAAATTTTCAAACTTCGGAGCGAGGGTGCGGCCATTAAATATTATTCGATCAGCCCCAAATTTTTGTGGGTTTGTTTTGAGCCTAAAGAGAACTCATTTCTGCCCGGCGGTTTAAAAAACGAAAAAAAAGTCATATAAAGGGCCACCCTAATGTTCATATTAAATACTTGTATTAACAAACTCACCCATCTGATGCTGCTCCGAAGGCCTTCGTAGTGCGATGATGTTGTGCATTGTAATTATGTTATACGATAATAATTTTTAAGTTTGGACGATATCATTATAAAAACGCTTTCAAATTGATGTTTGGTTGTAGCAATTACCAACTTATAGTTTTAGTGAATTTTTGAGTCGGGTTAATAACTTTTATAGGGTAGCATATGGTCGTACGTGTCTTCTTGCACTTATTCTGTATGCTTGTAAAACAAAACGTTAACAATAGAAAGAAAAAAAAACACTATATGCCAAATGAGAAACTTTACATATGCAATCACTTTCAATTTTATCAATATAGTATGTATGTACAAGGTTTAAGCTCAATTGCTTAAACGCATTTAAGCAAATATATTAGATTAACGAATTTAGTTTTTCTGCACTTATGCTGCTCTCTGGCAGTGTTGGCATGTGTCGCCATAAATCAATGATTATATAGCTTTTCGCTATGCACGCACACAGTTTTTTTGTTTTAATTTTGTTATATTAATTTTAATAGGCGAATTTGCCTTTCTTTTCGCACTTCCACAATATATATATTCGCCGACTCGGGAGTTTTGGGGCTAGATGGATCTCGCTCAATAAAACTTCTGCTGCCCTTGGACCCGTGTTGATCGCAACTTAAACGTTTCTGCGCTTCGCTGTGCTTCCGCGAGCTCCCATAAAGAACCGCGAGAAGATAGAAAGCACACGAAGCGGGGATCATAAATATGTACCCTTTAATAAAACCAAAGAAATAGAGACAGATAAGTGTCATGAATATGAGCACTTTATGGGGTATATGTATATTTACCTTATTTGATTGGGATATTCTCATAAAATACGATCCACTAGACCAAAGAAAGTGTTTGTTATTTCTTTTAACAATCAGACGCTGTAAGAATAATTGCAAATTATATAGTAAGTACAGCCATGTGTATCAAGTTACACTATGGACTTAATACTCACGAAATAATTGCAATACACATTGGAAAAGTATCCAAAATATATTTATGCCTTATCAGCAAGGCTGTAATTGCGCTGATGCCCAATATTTAGGCCGATTAAATATATTTATCCAACACGCTGTGGTTGGGGGATTAGAAAAAAAACTACGCACGTCTTACTCCTTTGGTGGATCGGTTGGAAAGAATCTACCCAGGAAGTTACAAAACCTATTGGGGTCTCTCTTCTTACCGCTCTGGCTATTTGACATTTGCTTATGTTATTTTAGCTAATCAAGGTCACCTTAGACTTAGCCTAAGCAGACTCTCAAAAGCTAAATCACGTACGCTAGGTTTGGAACTTGACTAACTAAGCCGTTAAATTAGTTCCTCACAATCGTCACAAAAAAGAACTGGGACTTGACTATCCACTTGCATGGTCGGATGTACATATTGTGCACATATGGCAAAAGTATTTGAAACACTTGCTCCAGGATGAATGTAAGCTGCGCAGAGTACAATTTTATATGTTTTATCAACCGCGAAACATGGTATTTCCGCCAAGCAGACGTCGCAACTAAACAGAAAATTTCAAAAATTTAAAAAAATATTATTATTTATTTAATTTTTTTAATTTATTTTTTTTTTCCTTCCCATAAAATTGGTTTTTTCACCAATTTCCACTTTGCATACCCCTAAATAGGCACCTAAGAATTGTAGACTTGATTATCATTTTATAGGTTGATTAATTATCTCTCAAATGCTTTTTAAATTGCTCTGCCCCGGGGATACTTCTTTCCTCACTACTCGTGGGACCAACCAATGGAACATACAAACGAAAATACCCCCCAAGAAGCAGGGTACTCAAGCAGCCGCAAATCGAGTAACATCGAACCTATCCGGGAACCCGAAAAAGCTATGGACATCTGTTCACAAAGCTCTGGCACCGACACCATCACCAAGGAAGAGGAAGAAACGCTTCTCGCCTCTCCCAAGGCTGAAAGACCAAGGCGAACGGCATACCCATGGATGAGGCCAAAAGGCTCGCTCAGAAGCCTATGACCCAGAATGAGTGGTGCTAGCAACAAGTGAGGTAGATCATCCAACACGACCCCAGAAGAGGCGTCGACTAAGAGGGCCATGAATTGTTCCTGCAAGCGTATTGCTTGCCACGGGGGCTCCAGCAGCCTCCATAGCCGCCGCTGCGGCTGGGCAAGCAACACAGGAGCAGTCACCCCAAGTCGGTGTCATGGCCTCCTATAGGGACGTTGCCAGCTCGACGAAGATGGCGATACTCCCTGCCGACTACCCCAGGAATCTTCTCACGACGGAGCAGCTCAACAGCATCCAGTCCGTCATCATGTCGAAGGTGATGGCTCTGAGACACGGCTCTGTGAAGCCGCTGTTCTCTGGCTGCACTTTCCGACCAGGGTGGATGGCCATAACGTGCAGGAATGCGGAGACAGTCGAGTGACTGAGCACAGAGGTGCCCAAGCTCCGGCTGTGGAAGGACGCCCACATCAAGGTAGTCCCTGAGGCAGAGGTTCCACGTGCTGCTGTCTTCATTGGCTACTTTCTGCTTCCTAATGCGGATATGAAGACGGATGAGATTTTGAAGCTCGTCGAGGGCCAGAACAGTGGCCTGCGCTTTGGAGACTGGCGTGTCTTTCACCGCGAGATGAGACAAAATATGGCCATCATAGCGCTGGACCCAGTCTCGGCCAAACGGCAAATGTCGCTGGGGTACCAGCTCAATCCGGACACCCAGCGGAAATGGGGCTAGTGAAACCGCAGCTGCCCAAGAGCCCGCAGCCCCGCGGTAAATCCTGCGCCCTCCCCTCTATGGGCGCATCACGCTTGGAACCGGGCGCATGAAAAAGGGTGTAAGGCGCACACCTGAGGAAGAGGCCCTTCTGCACACCAACCGAGGCCGGAAGATGGCAGCCAGGGGCCGCAAGAGGGCGGACTAATGTTTTGCCCCCTTCCCCCCACTCTCCACAACACCCGGAGACACCTCAGATGTCTCCAAGCAAACTTCCATAACGCAAAGGCCGCATCTGACGTCTTTTGTGAGAGGTTTGCTACAATATACATAGCATTTATCCAGCACCGCATCCGGTAAACTGCTATATGCAAACGACCAACCTCGCCCTAGAGTGGCATTGTTAATTTTCAAAAATTTAACATATGTTCCCCTATCACAGTTCATCACTGAGGACCTTGTGGCAGTTTGGGTTAAAATACCCACTACCCATGGCGAGCAGGAGGCATGGAGGCCTCCGCCTATCTGCCCGGCGACTCAGACGTTCTGCCTACGGCGGCAACCTGTGCCCTGGTAGGGCACTGCCAGAGGAACCAGCTCCGGTGGATAATCGCTTGCGATGCCAATGCGCATCACACGGTCTGGGGGAGCAGTGACATCAACAAAAGAGGTGAGTACCTTCTTGAGTACATTATTAGAAATAACGTAGGTTAACTTAGTCGAGGCAGCGATCCTACTTTTAAAAATGCAGTTAGAGAAAAAGTCCTCGCATTAACTCTCCGTAGTCTAAAAATTTTGTCCGTTGTCTCAAACTAGCACGTTGCGAGTGAAATCACTATGTCAGATCACCAGCACATTAGATTTGATATAGGGTGTGCCTTGCAATGTAGCCTAGTTACTAGAAATCCCAAAAACACCATCTGGGATCCTTTCTGTTTTGAACTTGAGCAATCCAGAGACTGCTCCACCCGTCCGATTCTATTCATTGACGAGCTAGAGCGTGAGGCTACTGTGCTTCATACGAACATTGAATCGGCATATCACGCTAGCTGCGAACAAAAAGTTCGTAAGATCAGAAGGGCTGTTCCCTGGTGGAACAAGAGCCTTGACGATCTTAAAAAGGCTGTGCGAAAGCTCTTCAATAAAGCGAAGAGTGGAAAAACCACATAGGATTCCTACAAATCTGCTTTAACGCTCTATAATAAAGAGCTGAGAAGGTCAAAACGGGCTACGTGGCGCCAACACTGCGGGGAGATTTCAACTCTCCCGGAAGCTGTCAGGCTACAAAAAGTCCTCTCCAAGGACCACTCAAACGGCATCTGTACGTTGACACTCACAAACAACCCAAAGGAAACGAGCAGTCTACTCCTGGCTACTTACTTTCCTGGGTGCATGGCTATGGAGCAACCCATCTCAGAGAGTGAAGCTACAACCTACCTATCTGGGATTGGAGAGTGCCCACACCTGCGCTTGGCTATGGTGGCAGACTCCAATAGGGCTGAGGGAAGGGAACCCCCCTATCGCTCAGAACGTGTTGGAAACATGCCCTATAGACTGTTTCATCAAAATAGCGTACAATGGGCTATAAAGAGTTTCAGCCCATACAAATCCCTGTAACGATCTTCAGTAAGCAGTGGAACTGAACTGCTGGTCTTCTTTATACAGCCTCGCCTTGGAAAGGGAATCCGGAGTGTGCACTATGCTACGCTCTGTGGATTGCTCGCCGGATGGGGGATATATTCCTATGACACACTTACGACACAAAAATAAAGTTTAAGTGCACGGTTACAGATACTACTCTACAAATCAAAACAAAGAAAAAGCAAGGAATAAGCTCTGTCAAATAAAATGGTGTTTGGTATGCGGATTAGTTATGCAGAAAAGCCGTCGTATTTATATGAACCTGATGTTGGGGTTCATATGCTCTCTATACCCTCCCTGCCTTGGCAATTTGTGAGCTAAAATAAATAAAAATAGCCCCTAATTTGATTACACTCGATATTATTTAATTATGATGTACTTATGACGATGCATGGTTTTATTTACGAATTCATTTTAAACAACAATAGTTTTAAAAAGCAAATAAAAGTAATAATATAAAAAAAAATATTAAGATAATTACGTTTCATTACGTCAATTCAAGATTTCACTTAATCTTCATGATTGTAAATATTTTTATAAAGTATCGTAAAATTAAATGTTCATGTCAAATCGAATTTTAATAGAAAACCCCTGTCAATTAATTTAAAAGGTAGCCATACGAAATATAAAATGTTATGATATTATAGCCTTACTTGTACTTTACGAGTATCCACAATATAAATCCTTCGCTGAGTCCGTTGGTACCAAAGAACTGATGCGGGTGTAGATTAAATGTTGAATTATATATATATATACTAGGGGGTCCCCCCCTGCTCGCTTCGCTCGCCAACCCCCCTCGCGCTGCGCGCTCGATTTTCGAATGCAAGCAATTATAACGTTTGAAAATAACCGTGTGTTGAAGCCCCTGTGTATTCACTTGCACATCTGATTAAATCCTACATTTCCGTTTATACGACATAGTAAGTGCCCCGCTTACTTCGCTGCGCAGATAGTTTATATTATTTTAGCAATAAAAGATAGATGTAAAATAAATAAATTAGAAAATATTTCACAAAATTTTAAAACAAAGTATTTAATATTCTCTTTTCCACGCCACCATTGAGGTAGAGAATCAGGTGCGTAATTTTTTATTGTGGTTTCCCCAGTAGGCCTTATCCACTTGTTGAATTTAATTTGCAATTATTAACAACTGTTAAGAGCTTCTTGATAAACGACATTGGTTGTTTTTCCGTCAGGTGCTAATACAAATAAACTTTTTGGTGAACTGACTCTTGAGCAGGCTACATAAAATTGGCCATGAGAGAAGCAATCGTGTCTTAAATCTAGTCCGGCTAATTTGAGAGTTTGTCCCTGTGATTTATTGATTGTTAGGGCAAAGCAAACTTTTAAAGGAAATTGCAATCTCTTAAATTGAAATGGCAATTCAGAGTCAGAAGGTATTAATGGAATTCTCGGTATAAAAACCGTTTCCCCTATACCACTGCCAGTAAAGACCATTGCTTCGACAACATTCTTATGAAGGGCTTTAACTTGCAATCTTGTACCATTGCACAGTTTTGGCGGCTTCAAGTTGCGAATCAACATTACAGGTGAACCAATCTTTAAAGTTAATTTATGTTGAGGCAGGCCAGCCGGATTTAATGAATTAAGAAACTCGACGGGGTAATGAACTGCATCTTCGACTTCAGTCACAGAATCAATAGAGTTATATGTCATTTCTTCACTTTGAAATGATTTTAATAAAAAGTCGTTTATTTCCAATGCATTGTCATTTCTCGCAGTCAAAATAGCACGTTCTGAAAACCATGCGAATGATTTTTCAGAGATATTTGTAATATCCGGAAATATTTTGAGAGTTAGTTCTTCAATACTTTTCACAACATGACACAAAGTTGATGGTAAAGTTATTTTGCCATCATGGGTTGGAAATAATCCATTTCCTATTTTAAGAAGCATTTCTGCAAATTCACCAGCTATGCTATCACCTTTTAAGTGCACTCGCATATTTTTTGTTAATGCAATTTTCTGTATTTTGGGCCACAAAATTGAAGTCTTTAAGCACGCATTGATTTCATCTGCTCTTGTTCCTCTGGGGATCACTGGAACAGTTTGTCGAAAATCACCAGCTTAGAGAACAGTTATGCCACCCATTAAGTATTCACTATCTCGAATGTCGTTCAATGATCGATCTACAACTTCAAAAGCACCTTTATGGCCCATAGTACACTCAACCCAAACAATAAGCTTGCAATCTTTGAGCACAGCAGCAATATTAGATTGCTTTGAAATTGAGCAATGTGGTGTTTCTAAATGAATCAAATTAATGGAATCTTAAGTGTAGAATGCGCTGTGCGACCACAATTAAGTAAAGTGGCTGCGATACCGGAAGAAGCAACGGCCA
This sequence comes from Scaptomyza flava, assembly GCA_030179655.1. NCBI lineage: Eukaryota > Metazoa > Arthropoda > Insecta > Diptera > Drosophilidae > Scaptomyza > Scaptomyza flava. Next base: position 47,713 of record JARNME010000285.1, read on the forward strand.
ATGCAATGTTTTTACTTTGCCGTACCTTTGCCAATAATAAATTTAAAAGAAACGTTTTACCTGTTCCACCAGGTGCATCTAAAAAATAGATTTATCCTTTTTCTGCTTCAACGCTATGCAGTAACTTTTCGTATACTTGTTTTTGCTCAGCAGTAAGGAGTAGCTCATTATTAACAACAAAATTATCGCAATTTTCATAATTTGTTTCTCTATGATATTCATTATTTTGAACAATTTCCTCGGATCTGATTGGTAGTGGAAGTCCATAGTTAGTCAAGTTTTGACCACCAATAGACAGTACTATATCTTCAATGTACAAAAGACATTTATTAAATACATTATTCAGAATACTTTGATCAATATTTCTGTCTTGTGAAATATGAAAGACTCTTAAAATATCTTCTGAGAAACTCTCTTTATAAATATTCCAAAGTTTAAGAGCATCCGAAATTTGACAAAATACTAACATTATTGCAAAAAGTTCCCTCAGTTTTGTAGGATTTTGACACATGACAGCTTCGGCTATAGTTGAATCCCAGTGCTTATCATCTTCTAGTAATCCTAGAGCTTTACACGCCAATTGAAATGAGGCGTATGCTATACCATTAAAGGTTTTTAAATTTGAAAATGAAGTTGGCCCTCTTACAAAATGTAGTAAAAGTCTTAAATAAAAACATTCTGTATTATTGGGATGAATAGTGTAAACTCTTCCCAAAGCTGAATCTCTTTTAACTCCAGGAAAATTTGGCACATCATGCCCTCGTTTTCTTCTTTGAAATTCTTTATTGTTCCATGTAAAATACGATGGACTTTCACAATATAGAAGCGTTCTTGCAAACTCATCACGTGTGCATAGCTCAAAGAAGGCTAGCAAAGTGGTTTTGGGTGTAATGCTTAATCTGTCAAGTAATTGTTGCGGATTATTGGGGTTAAAATATATTCGTTGACCATTTTCTAAATGAACAGCTAAGTGTGTAATAGCCGGAAAACGTTCATGTATGGGAAATGCAAAGATTCTCCATACCGCTTCTGAGCTACTTATATAACGGCCACTTTCGTACATATTAATTTCATTACGTTGGTCTTCAGAGTAAATGATGCTTGATCACTGCCCTTGTTAACATATTTACAGATGTATTTAATAGACTTTACAGAACTACAATACTCAACATTTATGTGAGCTTCAAATGTTCTCAAAAGTACACAGTTGTAAGGCACAACCCAACGATTATCTATGCAATTACCATTTATATTAATTGCATTACCTCCATCTTCTATCGCTCTTCTACGATATAGAGGGTAACTATCTTTTCCAGTCACAGTTTCTTTAAGTAGTTGTCGAGGAAACCTTTTGGTACACTTTCCATTTTTCATGACCATGAATCATATTTGACTTAACAATGTTAAATAACAAAGGATCCTCATCTGCGTTTGGTATTTCGGCACAGATATCTTATTTTATTTCTAACCAAAGTAAAATATGAATATGTGGTAAGCCCCGCTTTTGCCATTCCACAGAGTACATGAAACATTGCACGCTTCCAAACAAAGAACCTTTTATCAATAGTGACATTAAAGCTTTAACTTTTAAATGAAAAACTCTAGCTATAATATCGTGACGATCATGTGGCTTTTGACCCGGTATCAAAACACTTTTGCTGTCATTCCATTGTGGATTGCAGGTGAATGTTATGAAAAGATCTGGTCGCCCATAATGGAGAACATATGTCATAGCATCTTGAGTCTTTTCATGCATATATCGTGCACAGCTTTTAAAAGAAGATGGTAAAATTACCATCTGACCAAGTTGAGCTGCTTCAACATCTTGTTGGCCTATTGCATCTTGTAGATGTATATAGCTATCTGCTCTGAGTTTCGCTTGATTGTAGCGAATATAATTTAACCTTTCTGTTTCAATTTTAGCATACATATCAACCAAAAATTAACTATAAAGGGAACGACAATAAATTAAATGATTTATCTCGGATTGACGAATCATTATTTTATAGCTGTAGAAGCTTAACGCAGATATCATTTTTTTTGGATCCTCCCTTTTTAATAATTGATTCCATTGTGGTATATCCACTGAATAGCCATCTTCGCCATAAGGAAATAGCAAAGGGTACTGTAAGGCATCGTATGATCGATGCACCTCACTAATGCGATGTAATTTATTATTATGGCTTTCAATAATAATATCGCGCTTTGCAAATTGCTGACCAACAATAACTATAGCTACTTCGCTTAATAGAGGTGCATTGTAAAGCCCTTTGTGTGCACCAGCGGGTGTTCGATCAGCATGTGTAACCAATTTATAATCTTTAGTACTTATTGGTATTTTATTGAGAGCCATTTTAGATCTTTTACATAACGATTATGATGATGAAACATACATTGAAGATCCTTTACTACGCTTAAATCAACATTTGGAATAGTTTTGCAACGTAGTTGAGCTTCCTTTTCATCATCACCAACAAAATAAATTTGAAGAAACTGCATTTCTTCATTTGGCAAAGGTCGGACACTACCAATTAAGTGATACACTTGTCCTTGGACTTTAAAGGTTGACCAACTTTTTGTACTACCAAAAGAAGTCATTTGAAAGCAGCTGTTATACTTTCTTATACGATCAATGAAATGATCATGCTTGGAATGTCCACCAATTATTAAGCTCTTAAGTGGATCAGGCAAACTTTCATTTCGTGAAAGCTTAACTTTTCCTGCCTTGCAACAGATACCCAGAGGCTCATTTTTCCACTTTAAAGCATTACAATGTTTGCATATCAAATTCATACTACCAAGTTGAGTAATTTTATCTGACTTATAAGCTATTTCAAAATAATAGTTTAGGCCAGACATGGCTTTAACACTCCATGCACGCAAACGCCTTTCTTGACGTGCATTAGGATTATTAGCCTGATGTCGTCTCACTGCATCTCTATTAGCTTGAGGATTATCAGCCTGATGTCTTCTCTTTGCAGCTTTATGAGCTTCTGGATTATTAACCTGATATCTTTTTGATGCTTCTATGTGCTTACCCTTATTTTTTTCAAGATATTTTTCAACTATATGTTTTCGTACCGTTTGTGCTGTTTTGTCGGTGAACCGACTACGTCTTTTAACGGGATTTTTAACATTTTCAGTTATACATTCACTTGACGTATCGGTATCTTGAGTTAATACTTCCTCTAAAGGAATATAAACATCAAAATGTCCATTCATTAATTCGCCGGTAAAACGCAATTTTTTACAGGATGCATATCATTTCCTAATGATAGATATAAGTTTCCATTTAGAAAAACTTGAAAATTTATAGCATAAATTTCTGCTGCTGCTTGAAGCTCACATGCAGTACCATAAGTATATGAATTTGACATAGTGCACTCATATTGTTCAGAAGAGCTATAACACTCTCCATTTATGTTCATGCTGAAGCAAGCAAAAGTTTCCCAGTTGGTAACGACATGGGCTACAATATGTTGGCGTATGGTGCCATGGAAGCCTTGCCTACCATATAAAAGGTAGGAAATAGATCTAAAAAGGCAGGCTCCATCACCAAATATGCGAACAACTGAATGCGGCACCAAAACACCACTTATATCTAAAGTTTCAATAGACATCTTTTAATTTGGCTGTGAGACAATTGACTTCACTGTAAAACGATTGTTACAACGTTACAGTGTCTATAGGTAAGTATAATAATCTAACTTTCGTTGGTGACGGTTGTGTTTTTGCGTACTCCCAGTAAATTTTCTGTTTTCTTGTGATTGTGAACGGTGTTTTCATTGGTAACATTTGTAAACATTTAGTAAAGTGATCGCAAGTGTACTTTGTATGTATTTACGTGTATAGTTATAAAATTGCCGGCTTAATATTTGATTTTTAATTTGTGGTCGAACAGCCGCTGCGTTGCCTAAAATTACAGAAAACACACGTACATCCATACATACTTATATTTGCTTTTGTATATTCTGTAATTTCGTCTGCTAACGCCAAGCACTTTGTCTATTTTCTTGCTCTCGCTCTCCAACGTCAGTCCTCCCCGCTCTCGCCCGCTCTTATCAGTCGTTCTTGCAGTTATAACTGCTTACGCGCTCACGCACTCTCGCCTAAGCGCTCTTTAGATCTTTACCGTTTTATCGTGCTCTTTGCATTGATACGTTTTAACTTATACATACCTGCACCCTACCTTTTTTTTGCTAAAGCATATTACTTGCATGATGCTTGTCTGTTGCAGTGAAAATTGCAAATTGGTTGGTTCAACCAACCAAGATTTTATTTTGTGTGGTCTATGTGATAACATCATCCACATGAAATGTGTTGGCTTTACACCCAAAATCAGGGAATGTCTGCTTGCCGACACAGGCCTTAAATGGTATTGTGGGTCTTGCAAAGAGGCGGTGAAAGAGTCTTCGCAATTTATGAGGCAGACTCACGAAGGCTTTAAAGCTATGCATGTTGCTTTTAATAACCTGCAAAAGTCTTTCGAGCAGCTAGAGTCAAATTTCAAAAAAGGCAAAGTGATAACTGAATCCCCGAAGCGTAAAAAGACTTCGGGACCTCATCCAATAACTGTCCCACCTGTCCTGCCCACTAAACCGCTTCTTGTGCCTAGCAATAATCCCCCCATGGGTACTATTGCTAGCTCATTAATTTTATTTAACTCCCCGGCAAGGAATCTTAACAATAACCTTGCCACTAATAACATAATTTGTGATCCTATAAATGAGTCCTCCGGTCCAACAGCTAGTGTGCCTATTGATTCTACTGGCGTTACAATTAGGGCACACAAGCCTCTGGTTGTTGTGCCACTTAATAAATTTGTTTTTGTTTCTAGGCTGGCATCCGATACGTCATCGGATGATGTTGCAGCATATGTAAAAAGTAAAATCGATTCCCCACTTATTGTTGTTGAAAAGTTTAAATTTAAACATGCCAGAAGTATATCTTCTTTCAAGTTGGGTGTACCGCCTGAACTTTTTTCGACAATTTGCTCTGAAAAGTTTTGGCCGCCGCAGCTTGTCGTTAAGGAGTATACGAATAGGCGAATTAATAATAATAATGGTTTAAGGATCAATAGTACACCGCCTGTTAGCCATCCTGTTGCCTCCACCTCGGCGGCAAAAAACTAACTGAAGTAATTAGCTTGGCCTATCAAAATGTTAGAGGCCTTAACACTAAACTGGCTAAATTATATATTAACAGCTTATCTTTTGATTCTCAAATAGTTGCACTCACTGAAACCTGGTTAAAACCTGATATTTCTGATTATTCCATTTTCCTTCTAAATATAACTTGTACAGATGCGATCGCACTTCCCGCAAGGGGGGTGGTGTTCTCATTGCTGTTGACTCTTGTTTTTCTTCTGAACAGATTCATTCTCATGATCTTCCGGACATAGAGTTTTTATGTGTTAAAATATTACTAAACGGCCGTTCACTTTATGTTACTTGCTCTTATATTCCTCCTGATTCTGATACTAACATTTACTCATCTCATATTAGTGCCCTGCAACTTGTTTCGTCATTGTTGACAGATATGGATAATCTGATAGTGGTTGGTGATTTTAATCTGCCACATGTTGTATGGTCTGTGAATGACACATCTTCGGTGGTAATACCAGTCACTTCTGATGATTTTATCGATGGCCTACTGGAGTTAGGCCTATCGCAAGTTAACAGGGTGCATAACTGTAGTGGTAGAATGTTGGACTTAATATTTGTTTCTTACTCTGATTGCAATAATGCTAGTAGAATACCCCCTCTAGTGCTTCCGGAAGATACCTACCATCCAACATTAGAACTATCCATCGAAATTCTTAACCCTAGTTCAGTATCTAATAATACTTTAAAAACACGTTGCTTTCGTAAAACTAACTTTACTAAATTAAATTATCTTCTTCAGCATACTAATTGGTCTCGGCTTTATTCTTGTACTGATATAGA
>JARNME010000286.1:0-29885 GCA_030179655.1 Scaptomyza flava
TCAAGCAGCTCAAAACCAAAAAATCTCCCGGACTAGACCTTGTGGACAACCGTACTATCAAGGCTCTGCCGGTGTCAGCTCTTGAATACATCACTTTAATATTCAATAGTGTTATCAAATACGGGCATTTTCCAAGCAAGTGGAAGTGTGCCGTGGTCAAGATGATACCAAAGCCTGGGAAACCTTCGGAACAGCTTTCGTCATATAGACCCATTAGCCTGTTATCTGGAATCTCCAAGATCCTTGAGGCAATCACACTCAGACGACTTTTTGAAAGTGACACATTTGCTAAAGCAATTCCCAAACACCAGTTTGGCTTCCGGAAGGAGCACGGCAGTGATCAGCAGCTGGGAAGGGTAACCCAATACATCCTCAAAGCTTTCGAGGACAATGCGGTCTACTTGGACATTCAAGAGGCTTTTGATCGTGTGTGGCATGACGGCCTGCTATACAAGCTTAAGGGCTTGCTCCCTGTTGTCTTATTTAGAGTGTTGAGTAGCTACCTCTCTCAGAGAACATTTGTGGTTGAGTGCAGTGGAGGTGTGCGCTCGTCGATCAAGTGGATAAATGCTGGTGTACCGCAGGGAAGCGTCCTGGCACCTATCCTGTATAATATATACTCAGCTGACATGCCATTGCCTTCTGGTGATATGCTCCTGGCGACATATGCGGATGATACAGTCATCATGGCCAAGCATACTCGCCAAGAGAACGCGATAGCATACATCAACCGGTATCTGGAAATGTTCTCCAGTTGGGCCCACAAGTGGCGCGTCAAAGTTAACATCTCTAAAACGGCGCACGTGTTGCATACGCTGCGGGCAGCCAGCCCGAGCGTTTTACCAATCATGTCTGGTAGCAAGATTGCACCTAGCCCGACGCACACTTACCTTGGTGTTCGCCTGGATGTTAAGTTAAATCTTAACCAACACGTCACTGCTACTGTCTCCAAGGTCCGCTCTAGGATTAAGAAGCTCCACTGGTTGACTGGCGGTAACTCTAAGCTTCCCATTAAGACGAAGGTGATCATATATAAGCAGCTCATTGCGCCGATCTGGCAATATACCATGCCAGTATGGGGACCACTAACAAGCCAGTCACACTTTGATAGACTGCAAGTCATCCAGAACAAAACACTAAGATTGATTGCAAGCGCTCCATGGTACGTGAGGAGCAACGCCTTACATATTGATCTAAAAGTGAGAAAGGTTGAGGACTACTACACTGACGCTTGTGGTAGATATATTCAAAGACTGCTTACCCATGTGAATCCACAGGCCCTAAGAATTGCGACCCATGTCTATTTGCCAAATCGACTCACCCGTCCACGATATATGAATATGGTTGACAGACACATTCCTCTAGGAGTGCGCATTTCAACCCCAGTCCCACTCCCTGAGTGGATGCAACTAAGAAATGAAAGACGTCAAGAGCGCCTGGAAACAGCTAAGCGGCGTGTAGACCATGCCAGGAGTGAGGCTGACCGCCTTAATGAAATCCGCGCGCGTAGGAGGCAAGAAGAGCAGGCTGAGCTCACTCGTCGGAACGCGCCGACAGTGGACCCCAACACTGAGCTTGTGAGAGGCATCCTAGCAATAATCAGCCCACGAGCGCGCGAACGACAGCAGCAGCTTAGACTGGAGCTCCTTGAAATAATCAATCATCGTAGGCATGAATTTTCATCAATGCTGGAGTCGGCCAACTTAGGAAGATCAGGGAACCTGCATGTAGTACCCGCCCAACAGCTGTCTGACCGGAGTGTTATGAATAGAGGTGATCTGGTGTCCGGCGTGCTACCCATCGCTCACTTATCTGCAACGCATTCTCTTGCAAACCCACTTCTTTCCTCAGTCCAAGAGATCCACAGTGACGCTAATAGAAGCCCTATGACCCTTCTCTATTCAGGTGCTACAAGTGCGTCGCCACAACACGAGAACCCTAGTGTGCTACCTGTGGTCAGCCGATCACAGCATGGTCAGATAGACACCCCTGGAAATAGCCTGGTGGCTGGTATCATGGCAATCATCAATCCACCTGCCTCTAATACTGAGAATTCGGGACCATAGCTAACGTCTATTCAAACGCGAGCGAACGCTCTCCCAGCAATTGCGCTTATCTATACGGATAAATAGCGCCCTCTAGCCATCTGGACCGGCAACTTGCATAATCCAGGAAACCAAGCAACCACTTCGATTATTTTAATCTTCCCACTCGGAGCCAAAGCATTAATGTTAAATGCGGAGCCATTAAATTCAAGAAAAATGTTTCGTTAATATTGTAAATTGAATAAAACTTTTCATCCAGCCTTTCACAGTCCCAGTAGGCCGAATACTCGGTTTGGTGCTGGGTGTTGGGACAATTCAATCCCAGTTGGCTGAATTTATAATTCAGCTCTGGAGTTGTTTTGTCTCAATCGCAGTAGGCCTGAACTGATTTGTTTCGGTCCTAGGGCTGTGAAAAATTGTTTGAAATCATTATTCGTTTCGGCTGTGAAGCGACAACATCAAAAAAAAAAAAAAAGCAGCAGCAGCATCAACAAAAGCAACAACAGCGACCATTAAATTCACCACAGCAGCAGCAACAACAACACCAGCAGCAGCCAACTAGCAGCAACAACGTTACAAAGGTACCAATTATTTTTATTCCTGAAGTGCCTGCCATTATGCCATTAGTAAATAAATTAAAAAGCGGCGAAAATGTTGGTAATTTTACTACCAGAGCTATTGGCAAGAGCGGACTCAGAGTCCAATCGAGCGACTTGCAGACACATAATGCAATTTTAAAAGTCTTGACTGACGACAATATTCAGCTGCACACCCACCAGTCGAAGAGTGATAAAGGATACCGAATTTTAATTCGTAACCTGCATCACTCTTCGCCCTGTGCAGACATTTCAGAAGAGCTGAGGTCTCATGGCTATATGGTTAGATTTATAAGAGTGCTGAAACACAGATTTTCAAACAAGCCTCTTAACCTATTTGAAGTTGAGCTGCAGACTAGCCCGGATGGCAGCCTCGAAAAAATACATAAGCTTCAATACTTGGGCAACCAAGTTATTGAAGTAGAGAGATTTGCCAAGCCGCGCGATCCTGCCCAGTGCCACAGATGCCAAAAATTTGGCCATACAAAAAATTATTGTCGACGGCCATACAGGTGTATGAAGTGTGCGGGCGACCGAACGACCTCGTCGTGTACGAAGCCCCGGCATGTGACCCCGAAATGCGCAAATTGTAAACTGGATCACGTAAGCTGCTATAAGGGATGTGCAGAGTTTAAAAAGGCACGCGGAGTCATGACGCGGCCAAAAACATATAACAATCAGCAGCCAATTAAACGCCTCCCTTATAGTCAGCAGCAGCAACAACACCAGCAGCCAATAAACAACCAAAGTCGACGCCAGCAGCAGCAGCAACAACAAACACGCGCTGGCTTGTCGTACAGCTTCGTTATAAGGAATGGCAACAACTCCAGCATGGCCCAGCAGCAGCAACAACAACATCAACGTAAGCAGCAGCAACAACAACAGCAATGTAAACAGCAGCAACAAAGCAGCAGCAGCAGCCAAAAACCAAGAACCCCAACACGCCAATAAACAAAACACAGCAGCCTAAGCAACAACAGCAGCAGCACGTCAATCCGTTTAAAAATAACAAATATCAAAAAATAAATAACCCAGCTCAAGCCGTCAGTTACAGCTCTCCTGCACTCAAAAATCCTGCCGAGAACCACCTGGCAAGACTCCAACAAAAGCTGAAATTGGAGCAGCAGAAACTGAAATTGCGTGAGCAACAGCTTGCGCGCCAGCCAGCCGCAGTCGCATTTTCAGGCCCATCAACGTCACAAGCCATTAATGTTGATTCTGCCACAAAACCAATGCACATTGCCTCAGAACAGAGCTCTTTTTCCAAATTGGAAACCAAGTTGGACAGCCTACTCGAGGCAATCACCAAGCTAATCAAAATGAACATGTCGATGTACCTGAGGAAAACTGAAACGGGCGCCACATCTACGTCCACAGATTCCGCTGCGGATATTGCATGCTGTTATGCTTAACATTTTATTAAAAACTTTGCGCCTGTAGCCTGTGCGCTTACAATAAAATCACATATGTTTGTATAAAAGTGCAATCTGGCACGCCTCCGTAACCCCGCCAATACTTTGACAATCCGGTAAAAACTGTAAGCAAATGAAAGATGCGGACCTCTACCTGCGATGCCTGTTCAATTTTGGGCCGATCCCAGGCTTCAAAGTTGAGAATCCTGCCACTCCGAAATGCACCTGCAGCCTGCGAGTATACGTGTTAATTGTAAATTGTATACCAATTGCCACGCCTCCGTATCTCGGCTCACCTGCAACCAATCCTGCCAAAACTGGTTTTAAATTGAAGATGTGGATGCCTGCTTGCGACGCCTGTTCAATTTTGGGCCGTTTCCGGGCCCCAAAGTTGAAATTCCAGTCACTTTGAAATGCGCCTGCAGCCTGCGCGAACACGAGAAAAAAAGGAATGCTCCAATGATGGAAAAAACTGCCACTCCGTATTGCGCCTGCAGCCTGCTCTTACCAAAAAGACACGTATTTTTTGGCAAAAAATACGGTTTGTCACGCCTACATGTTTCCAATACTTGACCAATCCGGTCAAAACTGGATACAAATGGAAGATGCGGATGCCTGCCTGCGACGCCTGTTCAGTTCTGGGCCGATCCAAGGCTCCAAAGTTGAAAAACCTGCCACTCTATATTGCGCATGCAGTCTGCGCGTACACTAAAAAAAACACGTATTTTATGCCATAAAATGCAAATTGCCACGCATCCGTAACTCCGACAAAACTTGACTAATCCGGTCAAAACTGGATGCAAACGGAAGCTGTGGATGCCCGCCTGCGACGCCCGCTCAGTTGTGGGCCGATCCCGGGCTCCAATAATGAAAGTCCCGCCACTTTATAATGCGCCTGCAGCCTACGCGTACATCAAAAAACACGTATATATTATTAAAGAACACAATCTGTCACGCCTACTTATTTCCGCCAATACCCGACAAATCCGGTCAAAACTGGAAGCAAATGGAAGATGCGGATGCCTGCCTGCGACGCCTGTTCAATTTTGTGCCGTCTTCAGGCTCAAATGATGAAAAAACTGCCACTCCGAAATGCCCCTGCAGCCTGCGAGTACACGTGTAAATTGTAAATTTTTAACCAATTGCCACGCCTCCGTATCTCGGCTCACCTGCAACCAATCCTGCCAAAACTGGTTTTAAATTGAAGATGTGGATGCCTGCTTGCGACGCCTGTTCAATTTTGGGCCGTTTCCGGGCCCCAAAGTTGAAATTCCAGTCACTTCGAAATGCGCCTGCAGCCTGCGCGAACACGAGAAAAAAAGGAATGCTCCAATGATGGAAAAAACTGCCACTCCGTATTGCGCCTGCAGCCTGCTCTTACCAAAAGACACGTATTTTTTGTCAAAAGATACGGTTTGTCACGCCTACATGTTTCCGCCAATACTTGACTAATCCGGTCAAGACTGGATGCAAAAGGAAGCTGTGGATGCTCACCTGCGCCGCCTGTTCAATTCTGGGCCGATCCCAGGCTCCAAAGTTGAAAAATCTGCCACTTCGTATTGCGCCTGCAGCCTGCGCGTGCACAAAAAAAAAAACACGTATTTTATGCCAAAAAATACAATTTGTCACGCCTACATATTTCCGCCAATACTTAACCAACCCGGTTATAACTGGAAGCAAATGGAAGATGCGAATGCCAGCTTGGAACGCCCGTTCACTTTTGGGCCGATCCCAGGCTCCAAAGTTGAAAAATCTGCCACTTCGTATCAAGGGCGTAACCAGGATCTGAAATAGGGAGGGGGGGGGGGGGGGCAGAAGTTATTATTTTTTAAATGTTAATATACCTTTTTAATACTTACAAATTTATGCTAATAATGACGTCTAGGGTTTTCTGCAAATTTATTCAATATTTGCTCTTCAATAAGCTGTGTGTTTTCTTTTAAAACTGTGCGATGTACGCTCAACAGACATAGTCCAACCAGTCTTTCTTGTACCATCGTGCTCCTAAGCCACGTTTTGACTCTGCGTAACGTACTGAAGGAACGCTCGACCGTTGCTGTAGTACATGGTAAAGCACACAATATTGTTAATGTGTTTCGAATGGAAGGAAAAAATTAATTTGCCTCTTTGAATAATTCCACAACTTCAATATCCTTTAAATCGTTTTCTGGCAAAATCTTTTTTTCCACAGATTGTACCACAGTACTACCTCATTACTGACATCTAATTCATAATTCTTTTCAAATAATTTTGAATTTTCATAAAGCTTTTCAAGAGAATATTTAAGCATATGCAATGGACGCAGCTGAGTTAGCGCAAAAGCTGGAGTATTTTCACTGGAAAATCTTACTTGCAATGAACAAATTACCGAATCAAGGTATGGTATAGTTATACAACGACGCCAATATTCAGTATCATTATTTGACGGAGGATTGCTTCTGTGTTTTTGTTGTCTAGCTATACGAGGCAATGATATTTCTATATTTAGTTCATTTGCAATTGTCCGCGCCTTTTCAAGCAAAGAATTTGTTATTTCATCTGCATTGGTACGATCGTTTTTGACAAGTTCCAGTATTTTCGCTATGTGCTCACCAACTGCAATCAAATCTATTGCCTTATTTTACAATACGTTAGCGGTTGGTTCCAATACCGCCGAGTATTTTGCGATTGTCATCAAACAAACGATAAATCCTGGTCTTGTAACCTTGGAGTGGAGCTGGTATGCAGACTTTCTTGTGGCAGAGTTTCCATCTGTGTGCAATTTTTCTAAAGCTTTGACAATTTCAAGAAAATGTTCAGAAAATTTTCTGACTGCCTTGTACTTCTCCGACCACCTCGTTTCACACAAACGTGATACATTAGGCGCACAGTTCCTACGAGTAGTTGATTCACGGAAAAAGTTTATAACATCCTTGACAGTAGAAATAGTGTTTCTTATTTCTGGAACCTGGTTTAAGTCGTTAACTACAAGATTGAGCTTGTGACTAGAGCAATGAACATATTGCGCCCGAGTGTATTTTCTCCTTAAAATGGCTTGAACTCCACCTTCTTTTCCAGACATCGTAGAACAGCCGTCGAAGCCAAATCCAACGCAACATTCTGGTGAGAGGTCATGGTTCATCAAAACTTATCAATTTCGTCAGCAATGGTTTGAGCATTTTGTGCTGTGAGCTCAACAAACCCAACAAATTCTTCTCTTATTTGTCCCTTTTTTTCGTCATAAAAGCGCAAACCGATTGAAAGCTGCTCTTTCCCGGATATGTCAGCAGTTTCATCTGCCAAAACGGAGTAAGCATTTGCCTTTTTTACTTCAGATATTATTAGTTCTGTTATAACTTCTCCACACATTTTTATTATGTCATTTTGGATTTTTGGTGAAGTGTAGATTGCGTTGCGACTGCATTTCTGTAGATGATCCTTCAAATTCTCGTCGCCAGATTCGATTCTCAAGTTAAGGAGATCTAATAGTACGCCTCCATCCGCCTCTGCCCCCCTGAGTGGCATATCGTGCGTACCACAAAATACAACACATGATATAATGGCTTTTAGTATATTTCGATTATGCTCTATGATTTTGGCGTGGCTATTTTGTATTTGCACATCCACAGGCACATCGTCAATAAAAGCTTTCGCCGCAGCTGTGGCGACTATGTGCAGATTTGTTCTAGCATGTTTTTTGCAGTCCTCGTGCATATTTTTAAACTTAGTGAATGGCCGGATCATGAATGATCCCAAAACACCTTTGACCGATCCCGGGACAGGCGGAAACAGAACACAATGCTTGCAAAGAGCACCTTTTAAACGCTTTGAATACACTAGCCACGGCGCATATTGGTCTAGCCAATCGTAGTTAAATTTCCTTTGCAAAGCTTGAGCATCAGTTTTAAAGTCGTAGCTAACATCTGGAACCCACGGACGTATCAGAATATCTTTTTTTTGTGGCAGTCCTCTGAAAAATCAATTTGTTCATTGATCGCAGAAGCTTCCTCTGTTTGCGCCTCTGAAACAATTGCGGGCGATTGTGGCAAACGAATGCTCACGTTGCCTTCATCACTTCCACTGCTGCTGTCACGACCTTTCTTCCTCTTTACAGAGGAGATGCCTCCAAAATAGTCACTATTAATTTAAATGTTACAATTACTTAGAAAAGCTTACCTTTTTGAAACAAATTTCTTATGTCCATTATGGTTTACAAATATTGTAATTTTAACTATGTTGTTTTAAATAAAAAGTCCGTTTGTGTTGTGTAGTTTTAATTTACTTTTTGTTTTATATTTCTTATTTGTGAATTTATATTTTCGCACTAGCACAACCAGCCTCGGTGACAATCGCAAAAGAATAGAGATGGAATCATCGATATATTTAACTAAAATAAAGAGCTAGGCAGTCTAATAATTACAGGGTCTGGTCACTGCAAAAAACAGCTGTTTGTGTGACGTCATTTTGTAGAATTGTGTTATTGTTATGATGTGAAATACATTATTATTGATTTACAAAATGAATAAAAAAATGTTTGATTTCTTAATTTATTGTTAAATTAGCGTATAAGTAGCACAATGTTTGAAAATGATTTGAATAAACATCAGCCGGTATACATATTCTACAAAATGACGTCACAAAAACAGCTGTATCATGCAATATGGCAAGCAGTCGTCAGCTGGTAACCAGACCTTGTAATTATTACACCATGAGTTTATATAAAGCGTAGTCTAGAATATCGATGTACAATTCTCTCGATGTAATTTCACATTAGAAGTTCAGGCAAAGCACACAACTGACAACTATGTATGTTGTTTACATGCAAGTGGCACGTAAAAGCGTTAGCAGCAGCAACTCTTTTGAGTTGTTCAACTTTTAATTTTGCTGCAGTAGGTACATAAATCAGCTGCTGTTTTACATTAAGCGGCTCACCATTGTCTGCAACTGTTTTCGGCAGAATGAATAGTTTTTAAATAATCTAAATAATTTAAAACAAATTTTTTTTTTAATTATTGCTGGGCAGAACGTCTACTGAACATCTTTAATAATGCCGTCTTTTTTCGACGAAGTAAACATGTACTTGCAGAGTTAAATACATTAAAATTTGATTCGAACTGATGCTGTAGGGGGGGCAGCTGCTCCCCCCTACCCCTACCTAGTTACGCCCTTGCTTCGTATTGCGCCTGCAGCCTGCGCGTGCACAAAAAAAAAACACGTATTTTATGCCAAAAAATACAATTTGTCACGCCTACATGTTTCCGCCAATACTTGACCAATCCGGTTAAAACTGGATACCAATGGAAGATGCGGATGCCTGCCTGCGACGCCTGTTCAATTTTGGGCCGTCTTCAGGCTCCAATGATGAAAAAACCGCCACTCCGAAATGCACCTGCAGCCTGCGAGCATACGTGTAAATTGTAAATTTTTAACCAATTGCCACGCCTCCGTATCTCGGCTCACCTGCAACCAATCCTGCCAAAACTGGAAGCAAGTGGAAGATGCGGATGCCAGCTTGGAACGCCCGTTCACTTTTGGGCCGATCCCGGGCTCCAGGGTTGAAAATTGTGCCACTCCGTATTGCGCCTGCAGCCGTGCAAAAATTGCACCAGGCGATGCCGCTGCCGACGCCACCGCCGCTGCCGGTCGCAATACAAAACACATGCGCATATTCATCAGCGCCACAGATGACATCGGATTGACCTCCACAACACGTTGATGATATTCGTCGCTGCAAATAACTTTAATTAGTTTTAATTGTAATTTTATTTATGTCAGTACTTACCACATGCTTATTATTAACATATGCTAATAGCTAGGGCTGCCAGATTAGTCAAAAGCTTTATAAAGCTTTTGTTAACCATTTCGAGCAAAGCTTGCGCAACCTGCGCAACTTGCTCAATTTTGCGCATGTTATGCTGTGTGCTTGCGCGCTGTTGTGTGCTTTTATCTGTCAATGTTAATGTTATGTTAAATGTTAAAATGTTAACTTGCAATGATCTCTTTACAAACACACACATTACACGCACACATGCATGCGCGTTGTTAATTCTTTGCCCGCCAAATTTAAAAAAAAGTACGCAAACATTATTTATAATGTTTGTAGTTTGTCAAATTAGTCTGTCCATGTACATGTTGCCAAGTTTGGTAATTAAGGAAGACCCACACACACACACACACACACACACACACACAGCTCACATCAACTTTATAATGTTTTATGTCATTTAGAGCTGTACTCGACGCTATTTGTTTCTAATTTTGGTCCCAATTTTGTTGCTATTTAATAAGTATGTTTTTGCACACAAGTCGTTCAGAGTTGGTCGTGTCAGGACGTACTTTTATTTTGCGCTCTCTCTCGTTTGGCAGTTCGTCAGCGAGTTCGGACGAAGACAGTCGTGAGTCGAGTCAGCAGCGCAAGTCAATACAATTCTTAGTTCTCGAGTAGGAGAATAGAATAATTAGTCACAAGCCATTTTAATTCTTTGCTACTCTTGGGTTAAAGTTAAAAATTAATTTAAATAATTTATAATGCTGTGATATATATATAACAATAAGAACGAAATGAATTGTTAACAAAGGAACGAAAGCGTCGAGGCGACACACACACACACACTTGTGTGCGCGTCGTGTGACATATATGATTGTTGCGAAAAACTATAAGCAACTTAATCATTTTTTTTTTTGTTTTTACTGCCAATAAATATGTGTGAACCATTGTAAACAATTGTTATTGAAAAAAAAAAAAAAATGCAAAAACATAGACTTTATACAAACCTACTACTGCTACACATTGCTTGGCTCATCTTTAATCATCTTTAATCATCTGTACATTTTTATTACATATATTATCGGGGGTGAGTTGGCAATATGCCAAAATAAATTATTTAAGCGCGTAGTTATTTTGCATAAAAACTGTACAAAAGATCAAAATCTCGATTCTACTTTTCATACATATAAGAGAACAAAAAATGGCCGCTCTATTATATCAATTCGCTTAAACTCATTGGTTCGTCCGCTTTTGCTGCTGCAAACACAACACCTTCCTACTGCTACTACATACACATGTATGTATATTTGCAACAAAATATAATTAATTAACTACTATAATGGCGATAATTATCTAATTTATGTATAGCCTATTAGACAAAATCCTCATCTAATTCAATTCAGGTGCCTTTTAAATAATTAATCTGCTTATAAAATACAAGCCAGCCAAGCCATAGTTAAAAAATATATAAAAATAAAAATAATTATATACACGTATGCCTATAGTTTTTGACAATTAGTGTGTAAAAATCAAAAACCAAAAACTTAACATTAATTAATTATTGCTGCTGCCGTGTGTGCCCAAAAAATTACTGACTCTTAGTGCAAAAACACAGACTTTATACAAACCTACTACTGCTACACATTGCTTGGCTCATCTTTAATCATCTCTACATTTTTATTATATATATTATCGGGGGTGAGTTGGCAATATGCCAAAATAAATTATTTAAGCGCGTAGTTATTTTTGCATAAAAACTGTACAAAAGATCAAAATCTCGATTCTACTTTTCATACATATAAGAGAACAAAAAATGGCCGCTCTATTATATCAATTCGCTTATACTCATTGGTTCGTCCGCTTTTGCTGCTGCAAACACACCACCTTGCTACTGCTACTACATACACTTGTATGTATATTTGCAACAAAATATAATTAATTCACTACTATAATGGCGATAATTATATAATTTATATATAGCCTATTAGACAAAATCCTCATCTAATTCAATTCAGGTGCCTTTTAAATAATTAATCTGCTTATAAAATACAAGCCAGCACCAAATTCTATTTTCACTTAAAATATATTCAAACTCGTCCCACTGTCCAGCCTCATACATGTAAAACGGAATATGAAAAATAAAACGGCACGCCAGCCGTATAGCCTCTCACACACTCTTGCTAGATTATTCCCCACATACATGCACGCACATTCATACATATATATATGCAGCGCAGAATAAATGAAACGACACGCCTGCCAGCTAGCCTCTCTCACTAGCCTCTCTCACGCTCTTGCTAGATTACTACCCACACACACATGCATATGCACTCAGCTTAGTATTCTAATGCCTGCCGGCTAGCCTCTCAATCTTTTGTTAGTCTTTTGCTCAAATACATTTTATCGTCGGCGGTGAACAAACGCACTTTTTGTAATAGCGGAAAAAACTTGCGATCGCAGCAACATATAAAACGGAAAAAATACTTAAAAAATATATAAAAATAAAAATAATTATATACACGTATGCCTATAGTTTTTGACAATTAGTGTGTAAAAATCAAAAACCAAAACTTAAAATTAATTAATTATTGCTGCTGCCGTGTGTGCCCAAAAAATCAGTGTTTAAAAAACTGCAAGAAGTTTAATTTCATATGCTTTTGCTTCTGCTGCTGCTTCTGAAAAAATCAAAAGCCGCAGCCGAAGCAACAGCAGAAAATGAAAAGTCGCTTAAAGCAAAGCAGAGGCTGCAGTCGCCGTTTCATTTTTTTCGCTTTTGCTTCTGCTGCTGCTTCTGAAAAAATCAAAAGCAGCAGCCGAAGCAACAGCATAAAATGAAAAGTCGCTAAAAGCAAAGCAGAGGCTGCAGTCGCCGTTTGAAAAATTTACAGTTTGCTTTGCTGTTGATTTCGGTCATCGGCGCAAGTCGAAGCAGCAGCAAGTAGTCGTTTGTAACTGTTGTCTAAATTCTGCTTTGATAATTTCCTTTTATTGCTTGGAAACACAGAAAAATAAAAACAACTAATATACACCCAAATTTTTTTCTTTTTTATTCTGATTCTTCATCTTCAAAAAGTGAACATGTTTCAATAGCTGAGTAAAGAAAACTTGAGTTTAACTTGACCAGCAATATATTCTCAAGGACATCCTGGCTTAGTCGGTTTCTGTAGTCCGTAAGCACAAGCCTTAGCGTCGAGAATGCTCGTTCAATTTGGATGTCCTTGAGAATATATTGCTGGTCAAGTTAAACTCAAGTTTTCTTGACTCAGCTATTGAAACATGTTCACTATTTGAAGATGAAGAATCAGAATAAAAAAGAAAAAATTTGGGTGTATATTAGTTGTTTTTATTTTTTTGCGTTTCCAAGCAATAAAATGAAATTATCAAAGCAGAATTTAGACAACAGTTACAAACGACTACTTGCTGCTGCTTCGACTTGCGCCGATGACCGAAATCAACAGCAAAGCAAACTGTAAATTTTTCAAACGGCGACTGCAGCCTCTGCTTTGCTTTTAGCGACTTTTCATTTTATGCTGTTGCTTCGGCTGCTGCTTTTGATTTTTTCAGAAGCAGCAGCAGAAGCAAAAGCGAAAAAATGAAACGGCGACTGCAGCCTCTGCTTTGCTTTAAGCGACTTTTCATTTTCTGCTGTTGCTTCGGCTGCTGCTTTTGATTTTTTTAGAAGCAGCAGCAGAAGCATTGTATCATTCTAAAAATGTTAAAAAGCAGAAGCAGTAAAAAGCGAAAATTTTACGACTTTTGCTGCTGCGGCTGAAGCAATTTAAACACTGCAAAAATTACTGACTCTTAGTGCAAAAACACAGACTTTATACAAACCTACTACTGCTACACATTGCTTGGCTCATCTTTAATCATCTCTACATTTTTATTATATATATTATCTGGGGTGAGTTGGCAATATGCCAAAATAAATTATTTAAGCGCGTAGTTATTTTTGCATAAAAACTGTACAAAAGATCAAAATCTCGATTCTACTTTTCATACATATAAGAGAACAAAAATGGCCGCTCTATTATATCAATTCGCTTATACTCATTGGTTCGCCCGCTTTTGTTGCTGCAAACACACCACCTTGCTACTGCTACTACATACACTTGTATGTATATTTGCAACAAAATATAATTAATTCACTACTATAATGGCGATAATTATCTAATTTATATATAGCCTATTAGACAAAATCCTCATCTAATTCAATTCAGGTGCCTTTTAAATAATTAATCTGCTTATAAAATACAAGCCAGCACTAAATTCTATTTTCACTTAAAATATATTCAAACTCGTCCCACTGTCCATCCTCATACATGTAAAACGGAATATGAAAAATAAAACGGCACGCCAGCCGTATAGCCTCTCACACACTCTTGCTAGATTATTCCCCACATACATGCACGCACATTCATACATATATATATGCAGCGCAGAATAAATGAAACGACACGCCTGCCAGCTAGCCTCTCTCACTAGCCTCTCTCACGCTCTTGCTAGATTACTACCCACACACACATGCATATGCACTCAGCTTAGTATTCTAATGCCTGCCGGCTAGCCTCTCATTCTTTTGTTAGTCTTTTGCTCAAATACATTTTATCGTCGGCGGTGAACAAACGCACTTTTTGTAATAGCGGAAAAAACTTGCGATCGCAGCAACATATAAAACGGAAAAAATAGTTAAAAAATATATAAAAATAAAATAATTATATACACGTATGCCTATAGTTTTTGACAATTAGTGTGTAAAAATCAAAAACCAAAAACTTAAAATTATTTAATTATTGCTGCTGCCGTGTGTGCCCAAAAAATCAGTGTTTAAAAAACTGCAAGAAGTTTAATTTCATATGCTTTTGCTTCTGCTGCTGCTTCTGAAAAAATCAAAAGCCGCAGCCGAAGCAACAGCAGAAAATGAAAAGTCGCTTAAAGCAAAGCAGAGGCTGCAGTCGCCGTTTCATTTTTTTCGCTTTTGCTTCTGCTGCTGCTTCTGAAAAAATCAAAAGCAGCAGCCGAAGCAACAGCATAAAATGAAAAGTCGCTAAAAGCAAAGCAGAGGCTGCAGTCGCCGTTTGAAAAATTTACAGTTTGCTTTGCTGTTGATTTCGGTCATCGGCGCAAGTCGAAGCAGCAGCAAGTAGTCGTTTGTAACTGTTGTCTAAATTCTGCTTTGATAATTTCCTTTTATTGCTTGGAAACACAGAAAATAAAAACAACTAATATACACCCAAATTTTTTTCTTTTTTATTCTGATTCTTCATCTTCAAAAAGTGAACATGTTTCAATAGCTGAGTAAAGAAAACTTGAGTTTAACTTGACCAGCAATATATTCTCAAATTACTGACTCTTAGTGTTAAAACACAGACTTTATACAAACCTACTACTGCTACACATTGCTTGGCTCATCTTTAATCATCTCTACATTTTTATTATATATATTATCTGGGGTGAGTTGGCAATATGCCAAAATAAATTATTTAAGCGCGTAGTTATTTTTGCATAAAAACTGTACAAAAGATCAAAATCTCGATTCTACTTTTCATACATATAAGAGAACAAAAAATGGCCGCTCTATTATATCAATTCGCTTATACTCATTGGTTCGTCCGCTTTTGTTGCTGCAAACACACCACCTTGCTACTGCTACTACATACACTTGTATGTATATTTGCAACAAAATATAATTAATTCACTACTATAATGGCGATAATTATCTAATTTATATATAGCCTATTAGACAAAATCCTCATCTAATTCAATTCAGGTGCCTTTTAAATAATTAATCTGCTTATAAATACAAGCCAGCACTAAATTCTATTTTCACTTAAAATATATTCAAACTCGTCCCACTGTCCAGCCTCATACATGTAAAACGGAATATGAAAAATAAAACGGCACGCCAGCCGTATAGCCTCTCACACACTCTTGCTAGATTATTCCCCACATTCATGCACGCACATTCATACATATATATATGCAGCGCAGAATAAATGAAACGACACGCCTGCCAGCTAGCCTCTCTCACGCTCTTGCTAGATTACTACCCACACACACATGCATATGCACTCAGCTTAGTATTCTAATGCCTGCCGGCTAGCCTCTCATTCTTTTGTTAGTCTTTTGCTCAAATACATTTTATCGTCGGCGGTGAACAAACGTACTTTTTGTAATAGCGGAAAAAACTTGCGATCGCAGCAACATATAAAACGGAAAAAAAAGTTAAAAATATATAAAAATAAAAATAATTATATACACGTATGCCTATAGTTTTTGACAGTTAGTGTGTACAAATCAAAAACCAAAAACTTAAAATTAATTAATTATTGCTGCTGCCGTGTGTGCCCAAAAAATTACTGACTCTTAGTGCAAAAACACAGACTTTATACAAACCTACTACTGCTACACATTGCTTGGCTCATCTTTAATCATCTCTACATTTTTATTATATATATTATCGGGGGTGAGTTGGCAATCTGCCAAAATAAATTATTTAAGCGCGTAGTTATTTTTGCATAAAAACTGTACAAAAGATCAAAATCTCGATTCTACTTTTCATACATATAAGAGAACAAAAAATGGCCGCTCTATTATATCAATTCGCTTATACTCATTGGTTCGTCCGCTTTTGCTGCTGCAAACACACCACCTTGCTACTGCTACTACATACACTTGTATGTATATTTGCAACAAAATATAATTAATTCACTACTATAATGGCGATAATTATATAATTTATATATAGCCTATTAGACAAAATCCTCATCTAATTCAATTCAGGTGCCTTTTAAATAATTAATCTGCTTATAAAATACAAGCCAGCACCAAATTCTATTTTCACTTAAAATATATTCAAACTCGTCCCACTGTCCAGCCTCATACATGTAAAACGGAATATGAAAAATAAAACGGCACGCCAGCCGTATAGCCTCTCACACACTCTTGCTAGATTATTCCCCACATACATGCACGCACATTCATACATATATATATGCAGCGCAGAATAAATGAAACGACACGCCTGCCAGCTAGCCTCTCTCACTAGCCTCTCTCACGCTCTTGCTAGATTACTACCCACACACACATGCATATGCACTCAGCTTAGTATTCTAATGCCTGCCGGCTAGCCTCTCATTCTTTTGTTAGTCTTTTGCTCAAATACATTTTATCGTCGGCGGTGAACAAACGCACTTTTTGTAATAGCGGAAAAAACTTGCGATCGCAGCAACATATAAAACGGAAAAAATACTTAAAAAATATATAAAAATAAAATAATTATATACACGTATGCCTATAGTTTTTGACAATTAGTGTGTAAAAATCAAAAACCAAAAACTTAAAATTAATTAATTATTGCTGCTGCCGTGTGTGCCCAAAAAATCAGTGTTTAAAAAACTGCAAGAAGTTTAATTTCATATGCTTTTGCTTCTGCTGCTGCTTCTGAAAAAATCAAAAGCCGCAGCCGAAGCAACAGCAGAAAATGAAAAGTCGCTTAAAGCAAAGCAGAGGCTGCAGTCGCCGTTTCATTTTTTTCGCTTTTGCTTCTGCTGCTGCTTCTGAAAAAATCAAAAGCAGCAGCCGAAGCAACAGCATAAAATGAAAAGTCGCTAAAAGCAAAGCAGAGGCTGCAGTCGCCGTTTGAAAAATTTACAGTTTGCTTTGCTGTTGATTTCGGTCATCGGCGCAAGTCGAAGCAGCAGCAAGTAGTCGTTTGTAACTGTTGTCTAAATTCTGCTTTGATAATTTCCTTTTATTGCTTGGAAACACAGAAAAATAAAAACAACTAATATATACCCAAATTTTTTTCTTTTTTATTCTGATTCTTCATCTTCAAAAAGTGAACATGTTTCAATAGCTGAGTAAAGAAAACTTGAGTTTAACTTGACCAGCAATATATTCTCAAGGACATCCTGGCTTAGTCGGTTTCTGTAGTCCGTAAGCACAAGCCTTAGCGTCGAGAATGCTCGTTCAATTTGGATGTCCTTGAGAATATATTGCTGGTCAAGTTAAACTCAAGTTTTCTTGACTCAGCTATTGAAACATGTTCACTATTTGAAGATGAAGAATCAGAATAAAAAAGAAAAAAATTTGGGTGTATATTAGTTGTTTTTATTTTTTTGCGTTTCCAAGCAATAAAATGAAATTATCAAAGCAGAATTTAGACAACAGTTACAAACGACTACTTGCTGCTGCTTCGACTTGCGCCGATGACCGAAATCAACAGCAAAGCAAACTGTAAATTTTTCAAACGGCGACTGCAGCCTCTGCTTTGCTTTTAGCGACTTTTCATTTTATGCTGTTGCTTCGGCTGCTGCTTTTGATTTTTTCAGAAGCAGCAGCAGAAGCAAAAGCGAAAAAATGAAACGGCGACTGCAGCCTCTGCTTTGCTTTAAGCGACTTTTCATTTTCTGCTGTTGCTTCGGCTGCTGCTTTTGATTTTTTTAGAAGCAGCAGCAGAAGCATTGTATCATTCTAAAAATGTTAAAAAAGCAGAAGCAGTAAAAAGCGAAAATTTTACGACTTTTGCTGCTGCGGCTGAAGCAATTTAAACACTGCAAAAAATTACTGACTCTTAGTGCAAAAACACAGACTTTATACAAACCTACTACTGCTACACATTGCTTGGCTCATCTTTAATCATCTCTACATTTTTATTATATATATTATCTGGGGTGAGTTGGCAATATGCCAAAATAAATTATTTAAGCGCGTAGTTATTTTGCATAAAAACTGTACAAAAGATCAAAATCTCGATTCTACTTTTCATACATATAAGAGAACAAAAAATGGCCGCTCTATTATATCAATTCGCTTATACTCATTGGTTCGCCCGCTTTTGTTGCTGCAAACACACCACCTTGCTACTGCTACTACATACACTTGTATGTATATTTGCAACAAAATATAATTAATTCACTACTATAATGGCGATAATTATAATTTATATATAGCCTATTAGACAAAATCCTCATCTAATTCAATTCAGGTGCCTTTTAAATAATTAATCTGCTTATAAAATACAAGCCAGCACAAAATTCTATTTTCACTTAAAATATATTCAAACTCGTCCCACTGTCCATCCTCATACATGTAAAACGGAATATGAAAAATAAAACGGCACGCCAGCCGTATAGCCTCTCACACACTCTTGCTAGATTATTCCCCACATACATGCACGCACATTCATACATATATATATGCAGCGCAGAATAAATGAAACGACACGCCTGCCAGCTAGCCTCTCTCACTAGCCTCTCTCACGCTCTTGCTAGATTACTACCCACACACACATGCATATGCACTCAGCTTAGTATTCTAATGCCTGCCGGCTAGCCTCTCATTCTTTTGTTAGTCTTTTGCTCAAATACATTTTATCGTCGGCGGTGAACAAACGCACTTTTTGTAATAGCGGAAAAAACTTGCGATCGCAGCAACATATAAAACGGAAAAAATAGTTAAAAATATATAAAAATAAAATAATTATATACACGTATGCCTATAGTTTTTGACAATTAGTGTGTAAAAATCAAAAACCAAAAACTTAAAATTATTTAATTATTGCTGCTGCCGTGTGTGCCCAAAAAATCAGTGTTTAAAAAACTGCAAGAAGTTTAATTTCATATGCTTTTGCTTCTGCTGCTGCTTCTGAAAAAATCAAAAGCCGCAGCCGAAGCAACAGCAGAAAATGAAAAGTCGCTTAAAGCAAAGCAGAGGCTGCAGTCGCCGTTTCATTTTTTTTCGCTTTTGCTTCTGCTGCTGCTTCTGAAAAAATCAAAAGCAGCAGCCGAAGCAACAGCATAAAATGAAAAGTCGCTAAAAGCAAAGCAGAGGCTGCAGTCGCCGTTTGAAAAATTTACAGTTTGCTTTGCTGTTGATTTCGGTCATCGGCGCAAGTCGAAGCAGCAGCAAGTAGTCGTTTGTAACTGTTGTCTAAATTCTGCTTTGATAATTTCCTTTTATTGCTTGGAAACACAGAAAAATAAAAACAACTAATATACACCCAAATTTTTTTCTTTTTTATTCTGATTCTTCATCTTCAAAAAGTGAACATGTTTCAATAGCTGAGTAAAGAAAACTTGAGTTTAACTTGACCAGCAATATATTCTCAAATTACTGACTCTTAGTGTTAAAACACAGACTTTATAAAAACCTACTACTGCTACACATTGCTTGGCTCATCTTTAATCATCTCTACATTTTTATTATATATATTATCTGGGGTGAGTTGGCAATATGCCAAAATAAATTATTTAAGCGCGTAGTTATTTTTGCATAAAAACTGTACAAAAGATCAAAATCTCGATTCTACTTTTCATACATATAAGAGAACAAAAAATGGCCGCTCTATTATATCAATTCGCTTATACTCATTGGTTCGTCCGCTTTTGTTGCTGCAAACACACCACCTTGCTACTGCTACTACATACACTTGTATGTATATTTGCAACAAAATATAATTAATTCACTACTATAATGGCGATAATTATCTAATTTATATATAGCATATTAGACAAAATCCTCATCTAATTCAATTCAGGTGCCTTTTAAATAATAATCTGCTTATAAAATACAAGCCAGCACTAAATTCTATTTTCACTTAAAATATATTCAAACTCGTCCCACTGTCCAGCCTCATACATGTAAAACGGAATATGAAAAATAAAACGGCACGCCAGCCGTATAGCCTCTCACACACTCTTGCTAGATTATTCCCCACATTCATGCACGCACATTCATACATATATATATGCAGCGCAGAATAAATGAAACGACACGCCTGCCAGCTAGCCTCTCTCACTAGCCTCTCCCACGCTCTTGCTAGATTACTACCCACACACACATGCATATGCACTCAGCTTAGTATTCTAATGCCTGCCGGCTAGCCTCTCATTCTTTTGTTAGTCTTTTGCTCAAATACATTTTATCGTCGGCGGTGAACAAACGTACTTTTTGTAATAGCGGAAAAAACTTGCGATCGCAGCAACATATAAAACGGAAAAAAAAGTTAAAAATATATAAAAATAAAATAATATATACACGTATGCCTATAGTTTTGACAGTTAGTGTGTACAAATCAAAAACCAAAACTTAAAATTAATTAATTATTGCTGCTGCCGTGTGTGCCCAAAAAATTACTGACTCTTAGTGCAAAAACACAGACTTTATACAAACCTACTACTGCTACACATTGCTTGGCTCATCTTTAATCATCTCTACATTTGTATTATATATATTATCGGGGGTGAGTTGGCAATCTGCCAAAATAAATTATTTAAGCGCGTAGTTATTTTTGCATAAAAACTGTACAAAAGATCAAAATCTCGATTCTACTTTTCATACATATAAGAGAACAAAAATGGCCGCACTATTATATCAATTCGCTTATACTCATTGGTTCGTCCGCTTTTGTTGCTGCAAACACACCACCTTGCTACTGCTACTACATACACTTGTATGTATATTTGCAACAAAATATAATTAATTCACTACTATAATGGCGATAATTATCTAATTATATATAGCCTATTAGACAAAATCCTCATCTAATTCAATTCAGGTGCCTTTAAATAATTAATCTGCTTATAAAATACAAGCCAGCACCAAATTCTATTTTCACTTAAAATATATTCAAACTCGTCCCACTGTCCAGCCTCATACATGTAAAACGGAATATGAAAAATAAAACGGCACGCCAGCCGTATAGCCTCTCACACACTCTTGCTAGATTATTCCCCACATTCATGCACGCACATTCATACATATATATATGCAGCGCAGAATAAATGAAACGACACGCCTGCCAGCTAGCCTCTCTCACGCTCTTGCTAGATTACTACCCACACACACATGCATATGCACTCAGCTTAGTATTCTAATGCCTGCCGGCTAGCCTCTCATTCTTTTGTTAGTCTTTTGCTCAAATACATTTTATCGTCGGCGGTGAACAAACGTACTTTTTGTAATAGCGGAAAAAACTTGCGATCGCAGGAACATATTAAACGGAAAAAATAATTAAAAAATATATAAAATAAAATAATTATACACGTATGCCTATAGTTTTGACAATTAGTGTGTAAAAATCAAAAACCAAAAACTTAAAATTAATTAATTATTGCTGCTGCCGTGGGTGCCCAAAAAATTACTGACTCTTAGTGCAAAAACACAGACTTTATACAAACCTACTACTGCTACACATTGCTTGGCTCATCTTTAATCATCTCTACATTTTTATTATATATATTATCGGGGGTGAGTTGGCAATATGCCAAAATAAATTATTTAAGCGCGTAGTTATTTTTGCATAAAAACTGTACAAAAGATCAAAATCTCGATTCTACTTTCATACATATAAGAGAACAAAAAATGGCCGCTCTATTATATCAATTCGCTTATACTCATTGGTTCGTCCGCTTTTGCTGCTGCAAACACACCACCTTCCTACTGCTACTACATACACATGTATGTATATTTGCAACAAAATATAATTAATTCACTACTATAATGGCGATAATTATCTAATTTATGTATAGCCTATTAGACAAAATCCTCATCTAATTCAATTCAGGTGCCTTTTAAATAATTAATCTGATTATAAAATACAAGCCAGCACTAAATTCTATTTTCACTTAAAATATATTCAAACTCGTCCCACTGTCCAGCCTCATACATGTAAAACGGAATATGAAAAATGAAACGGCACGCCAGCCGTATAGCCTCTCTCACACTCTTGCTAGATTATTCCCCACATACACACACAGTGTAGAATGAATAAAAGATACACCTATCAGCTAGCCTCTCTAATACTCCTACTTAATTGATACCCACACATATATACATGCATAAATACACTCTAAGGGCTTACAATCAATAAAGATAGCTCCATTTTCCAAAATTTTAAGCCTTCAAGCCTTCTAGTACTCAGGAATTACCATCACAGGTCCCTAAGCCTTAATGTCCTAAAGTTCTCATGTCTCTGCCCAAAACCTCTTTACCTCAAAATAACACCCAAACAACTAAACAAAATAAAAAATAAACAACACATAAAAACTAATTATAAGAAATAAAGGCTAAGAAACCACAAAAAAAGAAAAAGGAAAGGAAAAAATAAAAATAAATAAATAAATAAAATAAATAATAAATAATTGAAGACCCCAGAACAAAGTCTAAGTTCACTGCAAATTGAATAACTTACCTGTTACACCAATAACTTACCAGTTTCCATACAATTCAACTTGCAGCTTTCTTTGACACTTAACATAAAATGCAACCACAAAACGTAACGGCTGTCATGGGCCATCTCTTCTTACATCCGGAACGCTAGAAATAAACAAAAAACAAACAATAAAAGGAATAAACTTAACAAGGAAGAAAGGATAAAGGAAAAAACGAACATACCTACCCCACAATTGCTGCCCAAATCTCCACCAAATAAAAACCTGGACATAAAATCTACAACGATTCAACCCTTGGAAACTACATCCAAGAATCAACCAACTCATAAACCCACAAACACAACTACTGATGCTGACAAAAATAAGAATAACATACCCAACGCGTCTCCCCCCAAGTCAAAATCTACTTTTAAGCCTTATAATAACTTAGATCCTAAACCAGAGAATACCAAATCCCTGGGAGCTATACCCAAAACCAAACCTACTCATAGACCTATTAGTACAACTGCCGATACTGACAATAAAGCACAACTTAGCACATATAAAATTGTTATCTCCGGCTCTAATGATCTTAACAACATTATAGTTGAAGCCACTAAACGTCTAGGACCTAACTCTTTTACCTCAACTATTGCTCCTGACAATAGTCTTATCATCCAATGCAAAAATAACCTTACCCAACACTTATTTATTCAACTACTAGATGAATCACGCATCACATTTATAACTCAATACAACACAGAACATAAATTTAAGATAATTATCAAAGGACTACACTACACTATGCCCAAAGACTGGATTTCAGCTCAACTAAAATCCCATGGTCATACTACTTTAAACATTAACAATATAATTGGAAAGGTATCACAAACACCAACCACCTCATTTAAAGTAGACCTCAAACATAGCCCCAACAATGAACAAGTCTTCAACATAACCACACTGGGCTCTTACAAAGTAAAAATCTCACCTCTTGATCCATCACCAACCTTATATCAATGCAGAAAATGTCAAAAATTTGATCACCACTTCATTAATTGTACAAGTAAAACGTCAATCTGTTTCAAATGTGGACTCCCTCACTTTGCTACCTCATGCACCAAATCAAATAAAGTCAATGGCTACTGTGCCAACTGTGGTGGAAACCATGTTGCTACATATAAAGGGTGTCCTAAATACCAAGAAGCCCTACTTATAGCCTCTAAATCTAATACAAAGCCTATTAGCAACAAGAATTCACTAAATAGAGCTGCCAAACAGCAAAATTCCAACATTCAATTGGAAGTCGTAACGTAACTAACCGTAGCTACCACTCGCTCTGAGAGCGCACTTCGGGCGTTTCTCGTGCTTCGTGTGTCATTCGCCAGCCATTTAGCTTCCTAACTTTGCTACAACATTTTTGTTGAGAGCACAAGCAGCCAGCTAGCCAGCGATTTTCAAGCGCGCAGTGGCTTCTTCAATTGCTGTACCCCCATTTTTTTCCTTGTATTCCTTATGTGCTCTTATTTTATTGCTTATTTTACTGCGTCGACCTAGCACCAGCAAAGCAAATGAGCGAATTAATATAAACATACATATATAATATATATGTATGCAGTTTTGGTGGTAGCCAGGCATTGATTTTGGATTTTTGCTAGCCGAAAGGCTAGCTACCATAAGCATGTGTGTGTCCCTGTCTCTATGCATGTCCATATTTCACTGTATGCGTAACATTTGCCAGGCAATTCATTGACCTTTCTCAAATTTCGGCAAACGCTAAACAGCCAAATTTTATAATAAATTTGTATTATGCCTTCAAAAAACCCAAGAAAAACCACAAGAACAATACTTCCAAGGCAGTTTTGGTGCTCATCGGACATTTGCTCATTAGGCGAACAGCAAAATTAACAAGCGTTCACTAAAATAAGCAGGCAATTATCAGTTTTGCATTGCTCGTCATACATACTCTTTCATGTTTTCAGCTATATGACTCTTTCCCAATCATTTTGTCATCGCAACCACCATACAGCTATACTGCGATGCATACAAATTGCGAAAGTGTATTCCACACGTCCATTTGCCCAAGTCATTTGCCTAAATTCTAAAGCAGAAGCAACACAAGAAACCGCTCGGCATAGCAAGTGCAAAAGAGATTCAAGAAAACGGCCACGCACTGCACGCTGTGTGTGTTTAGCATACATGTAAACATTTCAATGTGTGTGTAACATCGCTACACAAGCAAAACGTATTAGCGAAACAAACAATAACAACATATATATATGCATATAATTAAGACAATTTTATTAAACATTATTACTTATAATAAACAACTTTATTACGTATTCTTCACTTTTTAATACATTTATTTATAATTATGCGATTTTATTGTAAATATTGCTTAAACTAACCAATGCAAGCGACATACGAAAATGACGTAGGCACTCTGTGTTCTTTTTAGCTTCGCCCAGCACCAATATTACATGTGTGTGTTTCTTACATTTTATTATTGAGAAAGGTCAGGTTTTGGTATTATTATGTAATCATCGCGACACCAGCAAAACATATGCGCGCATCAATAACAACACACACACATATATGTATGTTAATAATAATATATGTAAGTTAATAAATTAGAAATATTATGCGTATTCTCTATTCGCCTTCTCACATTTAGCTCACTCCATGCATGTTATTGCTGGAGCTACCCAGAGGATACTTGGTTCTTTTTAGGGAACCGGAAGTATGTGAGCTGCTAGAATTGCTTGAATATTAAATTATTATTTCAATATCCAAGACATTTCCATCCTCCAAAAACTTAAAAATCAATTAATAAACAATATAATTATAGCTTGTTGCCAGTCAATATGAGAGATGTATATACTACATACATAATATAAAGATAAAAAATATGATAAGGAATCAAGCTTTTAAAATTTTCTTCCTACTGTCGTTTTTATCCTCAGTCGCCCCACGCATTTTATCGGACAGCCACATAGCGTTCTTTCGCAGCAAAACCAAAAGAAAGTAATCTAAAATATATTGTCTGTGGCCAAAGCAGGAATGAGTCTCGGAAAACCAATCGGAAAATGTAGTATGGCTTTGGGCGTGTTTAACGCATTCACCATAAATTGTTTCTTTAATATTTCTGGAATGTGGGTACATGTGAAAATTGAATGAAATATTTGGTACATTAATGTTATGAATTCAAAAAACTCGTCTTGAGGGGCTTTGAGGTGAAACGAGTTATTTAGTGACTTGAAACTTTTATTAAATAAGAAAAGCTCTGAATTTGCGCAATCGACTAATTCATCTTTTAATAAAGATTGGCATGTCCCACATTTAAACTTTTGCTGTGATCTATAAAGTACAAACCCTGCAAAATAACGCAACGAATTCTCACTATTTGTACTTATTGAAGTGGAAGGGCGATAATCGGGAGGCACATTAATGTTAGAAATTGTGGTATCGCCCAAGTTTTCTTCGTTTTGCTGTACTGCATCACGATAAAGTACAGCATCACTACGAAACTCGCGAGCTGCCACATCAATAACATTAATGAGCATTGTGTCACCATCCGGCTCGCAGTTACTTTTCGTTGTCTTTGAGGAAATAAACTTCATTGACAACATCTTCGATAATATCGCGTTAAACTCAAACAACATTGGATTATTATTCGATGCACCCCTGCTTCGAATTAAATAAAACAAATTTTCCAATGCATCTTGGTTCAGACGCAATAGCATCAAATAGTCAACATTTGAGCCGTCGCACCATATGTCCTTAGAGAGCATCAATACTGCATTTAGAGTAAGGATGACTCCATTAAGACAGAATATACTGCGATTACAATAACACTTTGCTAAATACTCTTTCATTTCGATTATATATTGCTCTATGCGGTTGTTATTTTGCAACGCCACTTTGTACGGATTTTTGTTTGATAAACTACAACTATTAAGGCAATCAAATAGTCTATTTAGCCTTTCAAAAAATTTAGCTGTGGCTAGCGCTACATCCTTACAATAATTAAATGTCCCATTATCAATTAAAGTTCTAATCGCAGAAGAAATCGTGTGGCTAAATATCTGAGTGGCATACTTAACTTTCATTCTTTCAAATGAATTCGGATAAACATGTTTCTTTGTAAGTTTCGGACACAATCTGGTTGACGTATTATTACTGTCAATATAAAATAGCTTGAGAATTATTTCCCATGACACCGTACCGTCTGGGGTTTGAATGTTTCTGCGCGTTAAAGTATTCCTAATTGATTTAAATAAGTGTGGGGCATCATAAATGCCGAAAATGTTTTCCCCATTAACTGAAAAATATGGGCTTTCTTCGCTTACCCCCAGTTTTTTAAGAGCCCACCTGTTATTTGACCCTTGGTCGCACACTACTGCTCGAATATTCGAATATACCCAAACTTTGCGCGGTTTTTATGTTCTCGACTAATTTTTCTTTGATTTGTAAACCTAACATACCATTAGCCGTTGCAAAATAACTCAACACATATTTCCAGTTGTCGTAAAGACCCCTTACCATGAAAACTGAAATATGTTTGCATAGTTTAGGCTCTTTAACGACACCATCATCAACAAACCCTTCCACTTCATCACGACTAGAGTTGTAGTGCAAGCCTCTTTTAATTTGAATTTCGTCAAATAATAACACAGCTTGCCTACTTGTTTCGGTCATGCTTGAACATATTTGACGTAATTTACTCGATAAGTGTTCATTTATACCCGGAACTATATATTTTATCGGAGCCCACCTTCTCAAGGATGTTTTCGACGGAAAATTCAACCCCAAAGTATCCCGCATGTAATCGTAGGCTCTAGCGGAATAGAAATTAATGCTTTGTGCAATTACTTTCTCATCTTCTTCCCATGACTTCTTGTTTTTGAGCAGCATTTTACAAACGGACTTTGAATTTTCGGATAAATGTTTCATATCACTAATTACACCGAGCACGTTGCTATTAACTCTACTTTTTCTAGAAAATCGCGTCTTTTGCAGTTTTTGGAAGCGTAACGCACTTCACAGGGTTCGTACTCTACCCTTCAAAGAATTCAATTTAATTTTTTGAGCATCAAATTTTTGCTGCAAAGCCCAGTATTTATTTCTATAATACATTTCATTTTGCTCTTTCTTGAGACAGTTGGAGCAAAATTCATTGACTTCTACAGTAGAATTTAATACATTTTTGGACGGACTAATTTTGGACGGACTCTGACTATCGTTGACATATTCCCAAATATTTTCATTTTTTTTATCTTTAAAATCTAAAAACTCTCCCATATCAAAAGATTCTTCGCTTACCCTGTCCACTTCCTGAAGACCTTTTTTCTTTGTTGGTGGCACATAGTCCACAATTGCCTCGTCGTCTTCCTCAAATTCGAACACATCGAATTTGTGAGGGTCATCCTTCAATTTCAATGTAGGCACTGCTCCTGCCTTTAAATATTTTTTCCCAATTTATTTGGCCTCAAAGTGGGCGTTGCAAATTCGTGCGTTTTCAAATCTCGTGCCTTCTTCCAAATTGCAGTTTTCCAGCCACAAGCGTCGTGCACGCGCGTCTTGGGGAAGTTGAAAAGACGCACTGCATTGTGCTCCACGCTGTTACGATAACTCCGCATGCACGTCTTGATAACGCACCTGCTGCCATCTCTTCGTTTTGCCATAATTTTAAATAATAATTATAAAAAGTTCACAAATACAAAGCACAATTAGTTTTAATAAAAACTCGACCGCCCTTTTCACTTGTTCTTTGCTAACTGCAGCAGTGGCAGCTCTAATTGCGCCAAATGATATAAAAGCGCGCGCATAATAAGAAAGGCAATATCGCGCCCAAATTGCACACATACATATATGTGTGTGTGTTGTTATTGATGCGCGCATATGTTTTGCTGGTGTCGCGATGATTACATAATAATACCAAAACCTGACCTTTCTCAATAATAAAATGTAAGAAACACACACATGTAATATTGGTGCTGGGCGAAGCAAAAAAGAACACAGAGTGCCTACGTCATTTTCGTATGTCGCTTGCATTGGTTAGTTTTAAGCAATATTTACAATAAAATCGCATAATTATAAATAAATGTATTAAAAAGTGAAGAATACGTAATAAAGTTGTTTATTATAAGTAATAATGTTTAATAAAATTGTCTTAATTATATGCATATATATATGTTGTATTGTTTGTTTCGCTAATACGTTTTGCTTGTGTAGCGATGTTACACACACATTGAAATGTTTACATGTATGCTAAACACACACAGCGTGCAGTGCGTGGCCGTTTTCTTGAATCTCTTTTGCACTTGCTATGCCGAGCGGTTTCTTGTGTTGCTTCTGCTTTAGAATTTAGGCAAATGACTTGGGCAAATGGACGTGTGGAATACACTTTCGCAATTTGTATGCATCGCAGTATAGCTGTATGGTGGTTGCGATGACAAAATGATTGGGAAAGAGTCATATAGCTGAAAACATGAAAGAGTATGTATGACGAGCAATGCAAAACTGATAATTGCCTGCTTATTTTAGTGAACGCTTGTTAATTTTGCTGTTCGCCTAATGAGCAAATGTCCGATGAGCACCAAAACTGCCTTGGAAGTATTGTTCTTGTGGTTTTTCTTGGGTTTTTTGAAGGCATAATACAAATTTAATATAAAATTTGGCTGTTTAGCGTTTGCCGAAATTTGAGAAAGGTCAATGAATTGCCTGGCAAATGTTACGCATACAGTGAAATATGGACATGCATAGAGACAGGGACACACACATGCTTATGGTAGCTAGCCTTTCGGCTAGCAAAAATCCAAAATCAATGCCTGGCTACCACCAAAACTGCATACATATATATTATATATGTATGTTTATATTAATTCGCTCATTTGCTTTGCTGGTGCTAGGTCGACGCAGTAAAATAAGCA
>JARNME010000287.1:0-48424 GCA_030179655.1 Scaptomyza flava
TTTGGCCTCAATCTAGAAAATGAGTGTTTTTCTCATGGTCAATTGTAAGTGGCATGCTAACGTGTCGGCAAACCATCCGCATTATTTGTTCTTGCACCTGACCAAAAAACAAAGAATGTCGTTTACCACAAGGTGCTTGAATGAAAATCCGATTAATAAATTAATCAGAGTGTACCCAACCTGAACAACATAGTTTTCAATGTTTTTTTTTCTGACATGTGTTTAGAATACTTAATTTTTTTCTTAATTTTTATTTTTTTCTGTATGTTTTCATCATCATTCATCATAATAAAATACTTTTATATTTCTATCTAAATCTAAATTCATATTATTTTGTATTATAAAAGCCTTAATTAGTTCAGCTAAAAGGTAACACGACATTCTTTGACTGTTAGGCCAACAAGAATCGAACTTATATAGAGTCGTCATGAGGCCAAATTCTGACTGCCAGTTGGAATAGGCAATCGTGGCGACACCTCTCTCACAAAGCGCTGCTGCTGCTTTTTTCTCTGCCAGCGCATTTCATGCCCGATTATCAAGCCACTCGGCTTGGCGACTGTTATACGCTTCTTTTCCCTCATAGCACAGCCAGCCAGCCATGCTCTGAGTATTTGCTTGTATAAACATATGAGCGTGTCTACGTCACACGTATATCATTTTTTTTTTTTTTTTATCATTTCTGCGACGTTGCCTTAGTGAAGATATGCATTATACCCACAGTCAGTATATTTATATATGTATGCTGTTTTGCTAGGATTTCTACTGATTTTGTTATTTTGTTTGTGCTGGCTAGTGTTAGTGTGTTAGTGATTTTGTATTTCTACATGACATATTTAATTGTATGCGTAGCAGTTGCCATGGCCATGCCATGCCATGTATATACATTTTGCTTCACTCACTTTTTTCATATCATTTTGCTGCTTATCGCCAATGTTCACCAAAAACCTAGACTTAGTGTCTATTCTACATTTTGCTGCTGATCGGCAGCAAATTTTGTTTGACACTGCTTCTTTGCTGTGCGCCTGTTGCTGCAAGTCTTTGGAAGTCTTTATTTTGTCTATTGGCGAACGCTGGCGATTCTATTCTTGGTGGTTTTAATACTGGTATCGAGTATGCCGCAGTCGGTTGCGTCCGACTGCAACGTTTCCACTTGTTATACTCGATACCGAAGGTAAAGAGTATATTGGTTTTGTGCAATGTCCGTCTGGTGTCTGTCCGTCTGTCCGTCTGTCCGTCCGTATGTGTGCAGTTTTTTCCACACCCTTCAAGCTAGAGACTTGAAACTTTCCAATTCTCTTTATCTATGGGAAAGTAACTTAAAGTGTCAAGATGGGGGTTCTACGATAACTGGGGGGCTGGCCAAATCGATAAATTCGATAACTCAAAACCGATAAATCCACATATTTCGCACATCCTTACAGCTAGAAGTACCAAATTTGGTAAGAAGATAGCTATAGCAACCCCAAAAAACTGCATCAAAAATTTTGGAGCCACGCCCCCCATTCCGCCCCCAGCCCCCCCGAATTTTAAAGTCAAAAAAGCATATATATCCCTCAGTTTTTGAGCTATAGCCACCAAATTTGGTGCCAAGATAGGTGATGATGACCCCCTAAAAACTGCATCAAAAGTTTGGATGCCACGCCCACCGATCCTACCCTAGCCGCCCCCATCCACCCCAACGCTTCGTCAAAGACGGGAATGCGTGTATCTTCCAGAGTTGTGGAGCTAGAGCCACCAAATTTGGTAGGAAGATAGCTGGCAGTGACCCTCAAAAATCTGCATCAAAGTTTTGGAGCCAAGCCCACCCATTCCGCCCCCCTTTCCCCACTATTTACAAACTTTCAGCTAGAGTCACCAAATTTGGTATGAAGGTAGCATTTGACATTCCACAAGGATCTGCACCAAAAATTTGGATGCCACGCCCAAACATACCGCCCCCAGCCCCCATTTCCCCACTTTATACAAACTTTGAGCTAGAGTCACCAAATTTGGTATGAAGGTAGCATTTGACATTCCACAAGGATCTGCAGCAAAATTTGGATGCCACGCCCAACCATACCGCCCCCAGCCCCCTTTCCCCACTTTATACAAACTTTGAGCTAGAGTCACCAAATTTGGTATGAAGGTAGCATTTGACATTCCACAAGGATCTGCAGCAAAAATTTGGATGCCACGCCCAACCATACCGCCCCAGCCCCCCTTTCCCCACTTTATACAAACTTCGAGCTAGAGTCACCAAATTTGGTATGAAGGTAGCATTTGACATTCCACAAGGATCTGCAGCAAAAATTTGGATGCCACGCCCAACCATACCGCCCCCAGCCCCCCTTCCCCACTTTATACAAACTTTGAGCTAGAGTCACCAAATTTGGTATGAAGGTAGCATTTGACATTCCACAAGGATCTGCAGCAAAAATTTGGATGCCACGCCCAACCATACCGCCCCCAGCCCCCTTTCCCCACTTTATACAAACTTTGAGCTAGAGTCACCAAATTTGGTATGAAGGTAGCATTTGACATTCCACAAGGATCTGCAGCAAAATTTGGATGCCACGCCCAACCATACCGCCCCAGCCCCCCTTTCCCCACTTTATACAAACTTCGAGCTAAAGTTAACAAATTCGGTATGAAGATAGCAATTGACATCCCACATAGATCTGCGCAAAAATTTGAATGCCACGCCCAACCATACCGCCCCAGCCCCCCTTTCCCCACTTTATACAAACTTCGAGCTAGAGTCACCAAATTTGGTATGAAGATAGCAATTGACATCCCACATGGATGGGCATCAAAATTTTTAATACTGGTATCGAGTATACCGCAGTCGGTTGCGTCCGACTGCAACGTTTCCACTTGTTTTTGTTGATTGTTGTTGATTGTATTGTTTTTGGATGATTTTTTGTTGATTGTATTGTTTTTTTGGTTTTCTTAAATTATTTAAACACCATTAATTGTGTTAGTTGCACGATTAGTTTTTATTAAGTATTGCAATGTTTGATTTTTGCACTTATTTTCATAAATTATTTAAACACCATTAATTGTGTTAGTTGCATGATTAGTTTTTTATTAAGTATTGCAATGTTTTGATTTTTGCAATTATTTTTCACTAATCAATTAAACACCATTAAATGTGTTAGTTGCATGAAAGTTCTTTGGCGGATTAGTTTTTATGAAGCATCGCAAATTTTTATTGTTGCACCTATTTTTCACTAATCCTACCGGCTGCGCCAGTTATGAGTTCAATACCGTGTGAGAATAAAAAAAATTAAAAGACTTTTGTCTTTAGTTTACTTTCTTTATTGTGTTTTTGTTCTAATGCAAAAAAATACAAATCACTTCCTCACTTACGACTGTCTTCTTTATGATCTTACTCCGAACTATTTCTTTATCGTTCTTGCTGCGCAGAGCAAACCTTCGTTGAGAGCTTTTCTTATTGTCAAAGCTTCTTACTTTGGTCATTTTAAGCTTAAATCAAAAAGTGCCAATTCGGCGATCTCACGCCTGTGGCGTGATTTTGGAAATATGATTATATTTTATGTTTATGTCTAATATGATTCCTGTGTTGGGATTTTAGGGTGTAATGTGATATCTTATTGTTGGGCTGTGTGCTATGTGCTGGGGTGCGTTCTATGACCCCATTTATACGCTGAAGTTTTTTCGTGAATTTTCTCTCTGAATCTTTTGTTTGAAGGCAAGGGGGTAGAGGTGTAAAATTCAAGCAAAAATTTGCTACTTGTTAAGTCGTGAATTTTCTTCTTATTTTGCTTTGCCTTATTCCGATAGAATGTAAACACAGAGTTGCACAGTGTTTGATGTGAAAAATAAAGTTATTGATACGAAATATCGCACAAGCAAATATTAGCGCAAATAGTAAATATATTTTTGTGGTCTATAAATTATTAATAGAAATGTTATGGAAGAACTGGTGTTAACTGTGTCTGTTTATCGACCATAAATTTAAACCAGAGTTGCATTTTCAAAGGAATCAAGTGGAAACGTTGCAGTCGGACGCAACCGACTGCGGCATACTCGATACCAGTATTAAAATAGGTAATAAGAGGCCTGATTGCAAAGGTGTACGGATGGGCAGGGGTGTACGCTGCCTTAAAGATTCTCCGATGCAGATAGGGATGCCACCAATTATCTTCCTTCCAAATTTGGTGACTCTAGCTCGAAGTTTGTATAAAGTGGGGAGAGGGGGCTGGGGGTGGTATGGGTGGGCGTGGCATCCAAATTTTTGCTGCAGAACCATGTGGAATGTCAAATGCTACCTTCTACTAAATTTGGTGACTCTAGCTAAAAGTTTGAAAAAGGTGCGGAAAGGGGGGCGGAATGGTTTGGCGTGGCTCCAAAACTTTGATGCAGATTTTTGGGAGTCGTTGCCAGCTTTCTTCCTACCAAAATTGGTGACTCTAGCTCCTTAACTCTGGAAGATACACGCATTCCCGTTTTTGACGGATGGTTGGGGCGGTTGGGGGCGGCTAGGGCAGTATTGGTGGGCGTTGCATCCAAACTTTTGATGCTGTTTTTGGGGGGTCATCATCACCTATCTTGGCACCAAATTTGGTGACTATAGCTGCAAATCTGTGGGAGATAGAGGCTTTTCTGATTTAAAAATGCGGTGGGGCTGGGGGCGGAATGGGTGGGCGTGATTCCAAAGCGAAGTTGTTGACAGATTGCAAAGGCAGGCTGAAATATTTGGTAATCCAGAAAGAATTATTACTGATCCAGCAGCCAATGTTTTTGAAGATTATTGCACCAAAGAATATAGAACATTTGCTTATAGCGACCGGAGTGCCACGTGGAAACGGACAAGTAGAAATAATAAATGGAATTGTAATTGCGTTGTTGACCAAATTGTGCGTATCAGATCAAAGAGCATGGTACAAACACGTTGGAATAGTACAAGAATTTATAAATTCTACTCCGCCGAGAAGCACAAAGTTGTTTCCGTTTAGAATTCGTACAGGTTTTGAAATAAGAACAAAATATATTAATGACCTTCAAAAACTGTTCGACAAGGAACATTTAGTTGAGTTGCAAAAAGAAAAAGATGAGTTAAGGCAAGTAGTTAAGGAAAATATTTTGTCAATACAAGAAGAAAGCCGTAATTCATTTAATCAATCATTAAAACCAGAAAAGGAGTACAACGTCAATGATATGGTCGCCATTAAGCGAACCCAATTTGGAGCTGAACTAAAGCTAAAAGGGAAGTTGAGGCGCGGACGATACATTGTAGAGTATTGCAATTCGGTAAAATCTATTAAATACATTTGCATATATGTCCCGAAAGGCAGTGACATGGCGGTTTTTGCTATCCAAACATCCAATATCAACGATGAAATCACGCGCTATCAAGTTGGTAGATATGTGAACTGCAATGAAGCA
The DNA here is from genome assembly GCA_030179655.1 of Scaptomyza flava. Taxonomy (NCBI): domain Eukaryota; kingdom Metazoa; phylum Arthropoda; class Insecta; order Diptera; family Drosophilidae; genus Scaptomyza; species Scaptomyza flava. Next base: position 5,389 of record JARNME010000287.1, read on the forward strand.
ATTTGGCGTATATTCTCATTCCTATTCATGAACGTTATCCCACTGTTGTACATTTAGGAGTGCATCTAGAGAACGGTCAGAGAGTATATTTCACAAAGTCGAATGCTGCTCAACGTGCCCAAACACCTCCAGCTACAACACTGACCAGTTTCTTTGCGATTTGTCGGAAATACTCGGAAATGCCACGTTATTACACTTGGAACGCTACATCGAAGAAATTTCAACGTCGGAAGCAAGGCGATGCAGTTCCTGGTCATCCAGATATGCGTTCTGCTGATGCTCTTGGTCGTATTTACACAGTTCATCCGAAGAATGATGAATGTTTCTATTTGCCGTTGTTTCTGGTACATGTTCGAGGGCCAACATCATTTGAATCACTACGAACTGTTAATGGTATAGTGTGCCCCACATTTCGAGCAGCATGTCAAGAGCTGAATTTGCTTGAAAACGATACTCATTGGGACACGACAATCGCTGAAGCAATTATTTCTGCACCTCCAAGTCAGTCATCATTTCGACATTTTTCCCATCGAACCCACGTACCTGTGGAACAAATACAAAGATAACATAACAGAAGACATTTTATATCAAATTCGTGTCAGATCAAGAAATCCCGATCTTGAGGCGAATGAGGAGATGCATAACCAGGCCTTGCTCTTGATCGAAGATATGTGTTACCTCATATGCGGCAGTTTGTTAGTTAGGTATAACGCATTAAATAGAGAATTGGAACTTGAACGTGAGTATGATCCACATGAACTAATCCAATCAGTTCAAACGAATGTACCACTTTTGAGTCCTAAGCAGAGGGAAGTCTATGCTACACTGATTAATGCAATTGATGATGGAAATGGTGGCTTATTTTTTTTGGATGCCCCCGGTGGAACTCATGTCATTGATTTTGGCCACTGTACGTGCGAGATCCGAAATTGCGGTAGCAATTGCTTCTTCTGGAATAGCGGCCACATTTTTAGACGGATGCCGTACGGCTCACTCAGCGTTAAAATTGCCATTAAATCTTCAAACTAATGAACAACCGACATGTTACATTTCGAAACACTCCGCAATGGCCAAAGTTTTAGTAGCATCAAAAATTATCATATGGGACGAATGCACAATGGCGCACAAACGCGCATTGGAAGCACTAAACCGAACATTAAAAGGTCTGCGCAATGACTCGAGATGTTATGGTGGTTCAATGATTTTGTTATGCGGCGATTTCCGACAAACACTACCAGTAATTCCAAGATCTACTGCTGCCGACGAAATAAACGCTTGCCTCAAAGCATCAAATCTGTTGCGATATGTAAACAAACTTCAACTGTCTGTAAGAGTTGCATTGTTGAACGATCTATCTGCTGATGATTTCTCGAAACAATTGCTGAATATCGGTAATGGCCGTGTTCCTGTTGACGAATCGAGCGGTTTGATTTCATTTCCTACAAATTTTTGCCATTTCTTCTTATCAAGAGACGAGCTTATCAACAAAGTATTTCCGGATATCATTGCTAACCACAAAAATACTAAATGGTTAAGTGAGCGAGCAATTTTGGCGGCTAAAATAAAGATGTAGATGACCTCAGTTTTATAATTAAAAATCAAATCGTAGGTACTCTGTATTCATTCAAATCTATCGACCATCCACCCCAACGCTTCGTCAAAAACGGGAATGCGTGTATCTTCCAGAGTTGTGGAGCTAGAGCTTCCAAATTTGGTGGGAAGATAGCTAGTTGCGATCCCCAAAAAACTGCATCAAAGTTTTGGAGCCGCGCCCACCCATTCCGCCCCCAGCCCCCCCGCATTTTGAAATCAGAAATGGCTATATCTCCCAAAGTTTTTGAGCTAGAGCCACCAAATTTGGTGCCAAGATAGGTGATGATGACCCCCTAAAAACTGCATCAAAAGTTTGGATGCCACGCCCACCGATCCTACCCTAGCCGCCCCCATCCACCCCAACGCTTCGTCAAAAACGGGAATGCGTGCATCTTCCAGAGTTGTGGAGCTAGAGCCACCAAATTTGGTAGGAAGATAGCTGGCAGTGACCCTCAAAAATCTGCATCAAAGTTTTGGAGCCAAGCCCACCCATTCCGCCCCTCTTTCCCCACCATTTACAAACTTTCAGCTAGAGTCACCAAATTTGGTATGAAGGTAGCATTTGACATTCCACAAGGATCTGCAGCAAAAATTTGGATGCCACGCCCAACCATACCGCCCCCAGCCCCCCTTTCCCCACTTTATACAAACTTTGAGCTAGAGTCACCAAATTTGGTATGAAGGTAGCATTTGACATTCCACAAGGATCTGCAGCAAAATTTGGATGCCACGCCCAACCATACCGCCCCAGCCCCCCTTTCCCCACTTTATACAAACTTCGAGCTAGAGTCAACAACTTCGGTATGAAGATAGCAATTGACATCCCACATAGATCTGCGCAAAAATTTGAATGCCACGCCCAACCATACCGCCCCCAGCCCCCCTTTCCCCACTTTATACAAACTTCGAGCTAGAGTCACCAAAATTGTTATGAAGATAGCAATTGACATTCCACAAAGATCTGCAGCAAAAATTTGGATGCAATTCCACCCATACCGCCCCCAGCCCTCTTTCCCCACTTTATACAAACTTCGAGCTAGAGTCACCAAATTTGTTATGAAGATAGCAATTGACATCCCACATAGATCTGCACCAAAAATTTTAATGCCACGCCCAACCATACCACCCCCAGCCCCCCTTTCCCCACTTTATACAAACTTCGAGCTAGAGTCACCAAATTTGGTATGAAGATAGCAATTGACATCCCACATGGATGGGCATCAAAATTTTTAATACTGGTATCGAGTATACCGCAGTCGGTTGCGTCCGACTGCAACGTTTCCACTTGTTTTTTGTTGATTTGTTGTTGATTGTATTGTTTTTGGATGATTTTTTGTTGATTGTATTGTTTTTTTGGTTTTCTTAAATTATTTAAACACCATTAATTGTGTTAGTTGCACGATTAGTTTTTATTAAGTATTGCAATGTTTTGATTTTTGCACTTATTTTTCATAAATTATTTAAACACCATTAATTGTGTTAGTTGCATGATTAGTTTTTTATTAAGTATTGCAATGTTTTGATTTTTGCAATTATTTTTCACTAATCAATTAAACACCATTAAATGTGTTAGTTGCATGAAAGTTCTTTGGCGGATTAGTTTTTATGAAGCATCGCAAATTTTTATTGTTGCACCTATTTTTCACTAATCCTACCGGCTGCGCCAGTTATGAGTTCAATACCGTGTGAGAATAAAAAAAATTAAAAGACTTTTGTCTTTAGTTTACTTTCTTTATTGTGTTTTTGTTCTAATGCAAAAAAATACAAATCACTTCCTCACTTACGACTGTCTTCTTTATGATCTTACTCCGAACTATTTCTTTATCGTTCTTGCTGCGCAGAGCAAACCTTCGTTGAGAGCTTTTCTTATTGTCAAAGCTTCTTACTTTGGTCATTTTAAGCTTTCATCAAAAAGTGCCAATTCGGCGATCTCACGCCTGTGGCGTGATTTTGGAAATATGATTATATTTTATGTTTATGTCTAATATGATTCCTGTGTTGGGATTTTAGGGTGTAATGTGATATCTTATTTTTGGGCTGTGTGCTATGTGCTGGGGTGCGTTCTATGACCCCATTTATACGCTGAAGTTTTTTCGTGAATTTTCTCTCTGAATCTTTTGTTTGAAGGCAAGGGGGGTAGAGGTGTAAAAATTCAAGCAAAAATTTGCTACTTGTTAAGTCGTGAATTTTTCTTCTTATTTTGCTTTGCCTTATTCCGATAGAATGTATACACAGAGTTGCACAGTGTTTGATGTGAAAAATAAAGTTATTGATACGAAATATCGCACAAGCAAATATTAGCGCATATAGTAAATATATTTTTGTGGTCTATAAATTATTAATAGAAATGTTATGGAAGAACTGGTGTTAACTGTGTCTGTTTATCGACCATAAATTTAAACCAGAGTTGCATTTTCAAAGGAAACAAGTGGAAACGTTGCAGTCGGACGCAACCGACTGCGGCATACTCGATACCAGTATTAAAATAGGTAATAAGAGGCCTGATTGCAAAGGTGTACGGATGGGGCAGGGGTGTACGCTGCCTTAAAGATTCTCCGATGCAGATAGGGATGCCACCAACTATCTTCCTTCCAAATTTGGTGACTCTAGCTCGAAGTTTGTATAAAGTGGGGAGAGGGGGGCTGGGGGTGGTATGGGTGGGCGTGGCATCCAAATTTTTGCTGCAGATCCATGTGGAATGTCAAATGCTACCTTCTACTAAATTTGGTGACTCTAGCTAAAAGTTTGAAAAAGGTGCGGAAAGGGGGGCGGAATGGTTTGGCGTGGCTCCAAAACTTTGATGCAGATTTTTGGGAGTCGTTGCCAGCTTTCTTCCTACCAAAATTGGTGACTCTAGCTCCTTAACTCTGGAAGATACTCGCATTCCCGTTTTTGACGAAGGGTTGGGGCGGTTGGGGGCGGCTAGGGCAGTATTGGTGGGCGTTGCATCCAAACTTTTGATGCTGTTTTTGGGGGGTCATCATCACCTATCTTGGCACCAAATTTGGTGACTATAGCTGCAAATCTGTGGGAGATAGAGGCTTTTCTGATTTAAAAATGCGGTGGGGCTGGGGGCGGAATGGGTGGGCGTGATTCCAAAGCGAAGTTGTTGACAGATTGCAAAGGCAGGCTGAAATATTTGGTAATCCAGAAAGAATTATTACTGATCCAGCAGCCAATGTTTTTGAAGATTATTGCACCAAAGAATATAGAACATTTGCTTATAGAGACCGGAGTGCCACGTGGAAACGGACAAGTAGAAATAATAAATGGAATTGTAATTGCGTTGTTGACCAAATTGTGCGTATCAGATCAAAGAGCATGGTACAAACACGTTGGAATAGTACAAGAATTATAAATTCTACTCCGCCGAGAAGCACAAAGTTGTTTCCGTTTAGAATTCGTACAGGTTTTGAAATAAGAACAAATATATTAATGACCTTCAAAAATTGTTCGACAAGGAACATTTTGTAAAGTTAAGAGACGATTAGTTTTTTAGGAGTTCGGAGCGACTGTTCATATCGCTCCGATTGCTTTATTTTGAATGAATCTAACAATGTCAGCTTAAACATATTGTAAGCTACGACATATGCTGACGCTGTCTTATTCTTGTAGGATCATATTTCGATGCACTTGAAGAGTACTTGGAATGCACTTGAAAGTGTATGTCCGAATATGTTTATGCAACAACTAAGTGTTGTTGCCCTTTTATGTTATGTTTATCCAGCAACAAAGTGTTACTGATTTGGGTACATTTAGTACAGTACACCATTGATATATGTGCATACTACATCTCCCTCCTTTTGAAAAATAACGTAATATCTGTAGTTATTTTAAAATTAATCAGTATTACTAAATATTTTTTTTATTTTTTATTTTGAAATCAATCGTGAACAAATATTTTTAACCTATCTTTATGTACTTTTTGTTTTTTGTGTTTGTTATCTGAAATCGTTATATTATCATTTTCACCTATACTTTCTACCTTATATGGGCCCGTATATTTAAAATCTAACTTATGGCCTACTTCGTTTTTAGTAAAACTTTATCTCCTATTGATAGAGTTATGTTCCTAGTTTTTAAATCATATATTTCCTTATTTTTCTGTTTATTTAATTCGAGCATATTTCTTGCTCTTTTGTATGCTACTTCTAATCTGTATTTACTTTCTTTAGCGTAGTCATCTATGTTATATATAGGTTCTATATTACTTATGCTGTTAAAGTACTTTGGTAGATTATTAGTCTTACCGAATACTAACTCATATGGACAATAATTGTGTGCCATAGAGGGGTTGTATTAAAACAATAAACAAAATATTTGAGCCATACACCCCAATCTGTTTTATTAACTGATATATAGGATCGAATGTACTCGTTGAACGTTCTGTGGCTTCTTTCAATTGTTCCAACAGTTTGATGATGATGTGCAGTTGATGTTATATTCTTTATTTTTAAATATTTGCACAGATCATTTATAATTAAATTTTTATATTCCGTTCCCATGTCCGAAATGAACGTCTTCATTGGACCGTACTTGAGAATAAATGATTCAAATATTGCTGTTGCAACTGTTACTGCACTTTTATTTGCGATAGGTATAGCAACTAAATATTTAGTCAGGTCACATATGAGGGTGACTGCATATTCATTGCCTTTTTCTGACTTTGGTAGTGGACCAATTGTATCCACTATAACTCTGTCAAATGCTTTCATCGGGGTTTCAGTAATTGTTAAAGGGGTCTTGGTATTTGTTGTTATTTTTGCTTTTTGACATTTTTGACATTTCCGGATGTACTCAGTTATATCACGAGTCATACCTTTCCAGTAATAATGTCTTTTTACCTTGGCCAAGGTTTTTGCAATGCCTGTATGACCTCCTTGTACTGGATCGTCATGTAGTGTAGACAATATAGCTTCTTTCTCTTTAATATCTGTTAATGTGGTCACCGGGTTGAGTAGCGCTACTCTCAATGTACTTAATATTTTATTGCCCATTATTTTGAAATTATCTTTTGAAATTTTTTCAAAGATATTTTCCCACGGTGCCATTTTCAATTGGCTGATTTTCAATATACCGGCTTCTTTTTCGAGCCTAGGGAATAGTTGTCCTAAATCAATATTTCCTTTATTAGTATATAAATCTCCAATATCAATTCTTGCAATAATTTTCTTACCATGCTTAAATAAACATAGCATATCTTTTATATGCAAGGTCACTACTTTACGTACCTCATCATTATTAATGACTTCATATACGTTGGGCTGAGAAGCTGTTTTAGTAGGTTGCTTTGGCATCTCTACTTTATTGTTTTCTGCGCAGAAATTTTGTCTACTTTGATACCTGGTAGTGACTTTCAGGATTTTATTTTGTATGTCTTTTAGTTCGGATATTGTTATTCGTGACAATGCATCGGCTACAAAATTATCTTTGCCTCTTAGGTACTCTACTGTAAAATTGTATTCTTCTAATTCAAGTCTCATACGCGTTAATTTAGAACTGGGGTTTGTCATTGAAAACAAAAATGTTAGGGGTCTATGGTCAGTTTGTACTGTGAAATGTGTTCCGTAAATATATGGTCTAAATTTGGTAATTGCCCAATAAATGGCTGTTAACTCTTGTTCCGTTGTACTCTTGTTACTTTCTCCTTTGGTGAATGATCTCGATGCGTAGGCTACTGGAAGCTGAATTCCATTGTGGACTTGTGTTAGCACTGCGCCACAGGCTTGCTTACTAGCATCTGTTATTATACAAAATTCTTTTGTAAATCTGGATATTGTAACAGAGTAGGCTTCATTAATTGAGCTTTGAGATATTCAAATGCATTTTGACATTCATTAGTCCATTCAAATGGAACATTCTTTTTATTTAATCTTGTTATATGCCTAGCATAATCGGCGAAATTTTTGATGAATCGTCTATAATAACTACAAAATGCTATAAAGCGTCTAGCGCTGTCAGAGTCGTGTGGGACTGGATAATTTAATATGACATCAAATTTTTTGTCATCTGGTAAGATTCCCTTATCTGTGCATTTGTGTCCCAAAAATGTGACTTCATGCATGAAAAATGAACATTTTTCAAGATGTAGCTTCAAGTTGTGTTTCCTACACATGTCAAAAACACTAATTAAATTGTTAAGCATGTGTTTTTCGGAACAACCGATTACTATTAAGTCATCCATATAAAGGAATGCTTGTGATGGTTCAAGTCCAGAGAATGCAATAGTCATCATTCTTTGGAATGAATTTGGGGCTATCTTTAAACCAAATGGCAATCGCGTAAAGCGATAAGAGCCATTGCTTGTTGAAAAGGATGTTATATCTCTAGAGTTTTCGTCTAGCTCAATCTGGTGGAATCCTGACATTAAGTCAAGGCAAGAGAAATATTTTGCTCTTCCTAGTTGATCTAAGATTTCATCGATTCTAGGAAGTGGGAACTTATCGGATAGTAATTTTTTATTAATTTGGCGATAGTCAATAACTAAACGCCATTTTTTCTTTTCATTATCTATGGATTTCTTTGGTACTAGAAACAGTGGACTTTTGTATTCCGAGACTGAGGGTTCAACTATTTTATCTTTAATGAGTTTATCGACTTGAGCTTGAATTTCGTCTTTTTGACTGTGAGGGCTTCTATAGTTTTTTATATACGGGTCATTATCTTTTAATCTTAGTTTCTGCTTATAAAAATTATTGGTGGTTATTGATTCGGTATCGAGTCCGAATATGTCTGTGTATTCACTACAAAGTCCTTTTAATTGTCTATAAAATAGTTTTGGAAAATTTTTAGCTAACTTTGACATAACATTGTTCGTTCTAGTTTCGTTATTTATTTCGGATATATCATAATTTGCTAATGGTTCATAATTCAATTTATTTATATTAACCATTTGATCTGTATTAGTTGTATTCAGTAAACGGACAAATGCATTTGCAGTTGTTACTACTGTATTTGCTGCATATATACCAGGTTGAATTTCCTGGTTCGGAATTAGGATGCTATCTTCATTTGAAGTTAACTCAATTTTTCGGACAACTTCGGATCTTGCTGGTAACACTATTGTATTGTTACCAGAACTGTAATTAATGTGGACATATAGGATAGTTAGATTGTCTGGTCTTATTATAAGAAGGTCCTTTGTAGGTGTGAAATCGAGTTGACAATTATATTTTTTAATAAAATCTATTCCTAAAATTCCATCACACGGTATAGAAAAATTTGAATCGACAATATGGAAGTTGTGTGGTATTATATATTTAGTTGTTTGAATTTCTATAGATGTCATTCCTTTAGATTGAACTAACCCTTGATTGATTCCTTGAATATTTATTTTGTTGTCTATGTTTATATCATTAAAAGTGTCTGAATTGTCTTTTAGCAGAGATATGTCTGCACCAGTATCTATTAAAAATATTAATTTCTTTCCTGTAGCTACGTTTGTGAATGTTACAAATATATTTACACTAAGATTAATCGAATGAACCTTTTTGCTATTTATTGCTGTGTACCTAAGGGCTGTTGCGAGTTTTCCGAGGCATTGTGCGTGATTCTAACATTATTGTTATTACCATTATTATTGTTGTGGCCTCTGTTTGAATTACCACGGCCTCTAGAGTTTCCTCTATATTGGCCTCTGTTTATGTTGTTGGGATAATTATTATAATTATTGTTATTGTAATTGTTGTTTCTGTTGTTATTTCTATAGTCGCCGTTACTTCTACCACGGTTGTTCCCTCTGAAATAGCTACCGCGGTTAGGGTTGCCTCTTTTGAAATACATTACTCGGTTAACATCACCAGTGACCCTTGTACTTGTTCTTATGTATGCGCTTATCGCTGCATCCATAGTGGTACAAGTACCTGCCTCTAGTACTGTTTTTACACTTTCGTGCTCGGCTCTCTTGATCATAGTGTCAATGGCCTCCCTAGTACTTAATGTATTGGCATGTATAACCGGCAAGCCTTCGTCTATAAACGACGCTTCGAGTAGCTTGCGTAAATTGTCTATTTCGTTAGTAAACTGGGTCACGGTTTTTCCCTTTTGCTGGACAGTGGACAATTTTGCTTTTATGCTTTGCGAAGTTTCGCCAACAATTACATTCTGCAATGTATTTATAATCTCCTGTATTGTCTGTTTTTCTTGTATCTGATTTAAGGTTGTGCCTATTATTTTTGATTTAATTACTTGCACAGCTATGGCTTCATATGGTCCCTTTGCAAGGTCGACCAATTTTATAGCCATTATGAACCTCTGGAGATGGATTTTCTGTCCATCGAACTCTGGTACTGCGCTGGCTACTTCCCTAATGTATGCCCTTATGGCGGCTGAATCGTCTGTCGGCATTGTGAGGTTTTCTTCGTTTGAATCCACCTCAATTTTTTCTGTAATTTTTATTATTGCTGGTATTGTTAAATCCAGCAAGTCTTCCTCCTTTATTTCTGTTTCGGAGTCACTTGAAGATTCTATTGACTCTTCTTTGGATTTTATTGTCAAGGGAGTGTTTAGGATTGTCGGTATCGATATATCCAAATTAAACTTCCCTTTTATGTATGAAAGGTTTGACTTTAATTTCAATAGAAGCTTTGAAATTGATGTGCACTGGTTTGTATTTAATTTGCTTCGTTGTCTGTGGACCAATTCTCTAGCTTGATTAAAACTGTCTACCAGATTTTCTGCATGCTTATTTATAGTATTCTCTTGTATATTTCTATTTTGTGTTAAGCATTTATAAGATTTTCTAAATTGGTTTTTGATTTCATTTATTTCGATTAAAAATTGCTGCCAATCCATATTTATTAGACATTTTTAGTTTTCATCAGCGTCTTCGCTTCCAGAACTCAATGGTTCTGTCTTGATGATCTGATCTACGAATAATTGGTGTACAGTATTTGGCATCCTTACGTTAAGTCTCAGCAACATTTTGTACCGCAATGTAATGATTCTTTTAATTTGATCATAAATATGTTTGCGTACTTCATTATTGTTCTTAATCCACTTTAGAATTAAAATCAACTTTGGGTGTGCTGGCTTAACGTTCACTGCTAGTTCTAAAAATGGAATATATTTAGCTAAATACTTTAGTTCTGGCATTTTATTTGTCTTTTAAAGGATATTTTTTTTTTTTTTTTTTTTTTTTTTTTTCTTACTTATTCATAATTGATTTCATATTTAAATTTGAGATTATTATTTTTTTTTTTTACAAATTATCTAGGCCATCGGCCCTGCTGTTGTTGTAACGTTTCTTAATGCACTTATTATGAAGTTTATAAATTTTTGTTAGTGCATGTATAATTACAATAATCGTTATTATTATTAATAGTGTTGTTATCCAGTTTAGATTCTGCGTTTCAACTTCAACTTTATTAATTACATTCGCAGTTGAATCTACTGTTTTTAAGTCTACTAGACCCATTTTGATGCTCTTTGTATTTTGACTAATTTTAATTTTTAAGGTTTTATCTATTGAGTTTGTGCGCAGTGACATTGGCGCTCCTGCCTATTTTGCGTACGACTTTACAGGCCGTACACACAAAAAAAAAATCGGTTAAAATCAACCAATTTTGTCGGTTGAAAACGCGCCAACCGATAAAATAGTAAAATCAATCGATATTTACAGTATAATTTGACGTAACAAATTACGTAGAGCTTACTGTTAATACTGTAAAAATCAACCAATATAATTGTTAAAAACGCGCCAACTGTTAAAAATAGTTCAAAATGACTGTTGATTACAGTACAATTACTGTTTGTACAGTAAAGTTACTATTTTACAGTAATGCTCATATTTTACAAATTTTTCTGTGATGTTACTGCAACATTTTTTCGGTGAATTTACTATTTTTATTGTAATGTTACAGAAAAAATAGTACATTCACCGAAAAAATTTAAATTAACAAATGTTTCAGTAATATTACACTAAAAATAGTAAAATTAAGATAAATGCAGTAAACTTACAAATTTTTAGTGATGTTACAGTAAAAATAGTAAAAATATTATTTTTATTGTAATGTTACTATTAGCTTGGTACATTTACATTACTGAAAATTTGTAAGTTTACTGCGTCTATGTTAATTTTACTATTTTTATTGTAATATTACTATTAATATGGTAAATTTACAATTTAAATAGTAAATGTAATCTTAGTCGGGTAAATTGAAAAGTTTTTGGTAGCCGTAATAAAGAATCACAAAAGCTGGAAGAAGATAAAAACTGTTACAAAAATGATCATCTTGATATATTGTTTTAAACATAATTTTATTAAAATAAGAAAACTGTTTTCAAAGTTTTTAAATCTTACAAGCAGATAGTTTTATAATACAAAAAAAACTTAAAATTAAATTTACAATGCAATTTAAACATAATTTTATTTAAATAAGAAAAGTGTTTTCAAAGTTTTTAAATCTTACAAATAGATAATTTTATAATACAAAAACAATTAAAATTAAATTTACAATGCAAACAGTTTTATGGTATATCGCAAAATATGCTAAAAGTATTTTGGTCTAACATAAGTATTTCCATTTGGCAAGATATTTAAATGAATTGGACTCTTAAAACATTCGAAAGGCCTCACAAAATAAATTTGGGGTTCCTTTAAGGAAACTAAAAATGATTGAAAATGTTTAACAAACGAATTAACTGTATATTTAACGCAAATGAAAAATATATCTGAATTATCTTGTATAATAATGTCAATTATTTCAAATAAATCCATTTTTTTTGAAAACAACAAATATCCCACATTATAAGTGGTTCCCAAATAGGTTAGTTTGGTACTGAAATTATATTCTTTATTTATTGATATGGTTTTATCTGTATCTTTTATATTATTTAAATAGGGCTTATTAAGTAATTTGAAACTCTTAATGTTACTAAAAATTGTTTTGTTAGTTAAACTTTTTTCAAATAAAAGACGACATGAAAATTTAAGCAAACATTTTGTGGAAAGCGAAATGGGTACATTTTTTCTGGAATTAATTGAATTGGTATACATTTTTAGTTCTCTATGCTTTGACTCGTACTTAAAGCACCAAAGAGGTTTAAGTGGACCGACATTTCTTATAATTGTGGGATAGTGAACCAAAAAATGATATTTTGGTTTTAACGTATTTCCAAAGAGGTTAATATAAAGTTTATGGTGCGCTTCAATTTTAGATTGTAGCATTTTCAAAAGATTTTCATCAAATTCTGTCCTTAAGACTATATCAATTATTTCTATTAGCGTACAAAGAAGGGTCCAGTAACTGTTTCCTTTTGGAATTAAATCACCTATAATTAAAGGTAAAAAGTGACAAAAAGTCCATGTTTGCCGAGCGGACATATTTAATTTTTGCTTTTTTAAATGAGTTATAGCAATTAAAGGAGAATTATGGCTGCATTCAGATTCACCATACTTGAACAAATTTTTTCTTTCATTCAAAATAGGTAAAGTTATAATTTTTTCTTTTTCAATAAAGTGAAGAAGTATTTGGGTTACATAATATTGACAAATCCCTTCAAATAAATCGTGCATTATATCGCTATATAGATTATTTGTGACATGAAAAGAACTAATTGAATTAAATATTGAGTTTTCGGAAATTCCAGTTAATTTAAGTCTATTATCAGTAATATTATATGATTTTTCGTAATTTAATTCATTGCGAAGATCTTCTTCTGTCTCATTACATAACTGAGAACATTGTAATTTACTACATTGACAATGCCTGCAATAAAAGTTTGAATTAAAGCTTTTAGTGTAACCCAGCAAACTATTTAATCCCAAATTATCCCCGACAATAACAGCTAACACAAAGAAAAATTGTTGTTCACTACCATCTACTTTAATTTGAATGCCATATTGTTCAAGATGTTTGATTTTTTCTACAAGAAGTTTTAGACATGCATCGTTCCCAAAACATTTATCTTTACTTAAAAAAAACAGAGCAGGAAAAATATTTTCAATAGAAGCTTGGTGATGTTCGGGCAAAGTAGGAAATGAATAATAGAATGCAGCAACTGATTTAATGCCCTTGCAAGATCCCAATGGGTTGTTTACTTCAAAATCGTCAAAATATAAAATAAATGGAATTACATTTTTGTTTGAGAATTTTTGTGACTTTTGTATCCATGATTTGCCATTTATAATATTCTTCAAACTTCCCGTGCAGGATAATGAGATGTCTTGCATGTTTCGCAAAGTATCGTTTAAAATGTTTGGAAGCTCAAAAAATTTTTTTATTTGAAAATCTATTGGCAGAATTACACCTTTGCATCTTTTTTCCCCAAAAATCATTTCATTTTTATAAATAATAGGTGCTATTTTGTTATCTATGTCGAATTCTTTAACTTCTCCCCAAACATCTTTTTCTTTAAGAACTTTAATATATTTATAAAATGTATTTACTTGATGAAAGGGGTTTTTTAAAAATGATGTAATTTTTTTCAGTTCTTTTATCTTAACGGTAGCTCCATCTTCCGATAAAACACCTTCCAAACATGCCGCCAATGGAGAACAAAATGAACTTGTTATTCCCTCAACAACTAATTGTACATTTGCCCTTGACAGATTTGATTGGGAGTGTAAAAAGCTTACGAATTTAATAGCTATGTTTTCAAAATCAACAGAATCAAATAAGGAATATTCAGTACTATTGTCAAAATTATCATTACGATGCTGATCTGAATTACTGAAATTTTGTATTTTTGATGCTTTGAAAGAACTTGAAATGCAAGAATTTGCGTTCAAAAAATGTTTTTTAAATGCTTTAAGTCCTTGAAAATAATGATTACAGCTGGTGCAAAAAATTGTGTTTGCAGTTTTTAAGTTATGCAAAATTTAAAGTGGTTCGTCAAAGCGAAAACACTTTCAAAAGTGTTTTTACATACAAAACAAGTACCCATTTCGAAATCAAAAGTAAACATTCATTAAAAACTTAAGTACAGCCAAGATATCTTATAAATTGATAAGTTAAATAAAGTCTTTACCCTTAAATTTACTGTAAATCACAAATTAGGCATAAAACATTTGGAGATACTTTGTCTTCCTTCAGACTTATTGAATAAAAATATTTTTGTATAAATAACCAAAATTCATAACTATCTGACGGATATTTTAAGTTCAACGCATGAAATATTTTAAAACACACGTCAAATGCGCTTAAGAAACTGGGTAATTTATACTTAATGCTATCAAAGTATACAAAAAATTCGGCTTTACTTAGTGTCAGGCCAATTGCAATAATAATTGGCTGCAACGTCTCACCCCTGTTATACAAAGCAGTCTTCAATTGCTGTAGCTGATTTTCAACATCATTCGACGTCACCACGTGCAACAAAAAGAGAGCTGTGAATCCTTAACGGTAGATTTGCCAACAGTTTTTGATTTTGACGATGTCCTTTTCATAACAGGAGGTAGCAAGACATGTAGCATGAGCGCAATCAATGAATCTTTACCTGAGAATTTTTTTTTTTTAATTTTATATGAAAATAAAAAAATTAAGAACAACAATAATAAATACCATCTTCCTCGGCATTGATTTTGTTAATGTATGCCGAGTGGACTGACCCTTTTACTTTACTATTTAAAATTGGAATAATTTTGTTGTAAATGGGACCCACTTGGCTATAAGAGATGTTGCGCCGCGATACAAATAATGAAAATCAATATCAACCTATAAATTGGAAATAGATGTTAGGATATGTAATAAAAGTTTTGTAGTTTTTTTGTTTGCGTACCAAACTGTGTCCAAACGAATGAGAAAAGAGCTTCCATTTTTCTAAAATTCCTGTAATGGTGTCATTTGCAGCCTCTACTTTTTCAATTTCCTCCCTTCTCTTCCCGTAGCTTATTTTCCACTTTTCTTGAACGTCGGTCCACGGATCGGTGTAGTGTTTAAGCCATTCAACAGCCGAAATTATTTCTGAATGATATTGATATTATATTATTTATATTCATTTTCAATATTTTTCACGACAGTACCTTCTTCTGTATAATTTTCAACTCGCTTTTTCTTTGAATCCGTAATATCAAGTGCACTGTTTGGTAAATCAAATTTTTCTTCAATTTTTTTAATACGCTTCAATGAGTTATAGTATTTATCGTAGAGCCTTCCTGACGCACGGGATCCAGAGTTATTAAAATAAATATTCTGAGAAATTGATTTGTTTATATCATTATTTAGACTGAATTCATGAGAAAAAATTGATTCGATTAAAGCATACCTTGTCGTCACCAAATTTGTTTTCAATTTCTGATGATATCTGTTGAAAATCTATTTTCGATAGCTTTATCTTGTTACGGCAATAATAGCTTATTATCGCTTCAATAAGAATTTTCCTTGCTGCGTCATTTAATTTATTATCTTCAACAAATACTTGATGCACGTAATTTCCAGACGTATGATCTAATAAAATGCGTTTAAAATCCTAAATTGTAATTGTTAAGAAAGAGAATTATTAGGACTGTCTTATAAACATAACATACGTGCCTTACTATATCTGATTTTAATCCAGAAAGTTGAAGTGAAGACGCCCTGCTCGACTGCGAAAACCCGGAATTCCAATCTTCAATATTCGATCCAATGGAAACCGTGGAGTATGTTCGCGTGTTGTCATAGCCCTTAACAAAAAATAAGAAATACTTAATATTAATATAAATTTCTATAAATAGAGAAATATGAAACATACCCTGGAGCGCTTCCATTCCCAAAGCTTATATCGAAAGTCGATTTTTTCGCCGAGCTTACAGTTCATAAATATTTTGTCCAAATCCCATTCAGTTAAAAATCGCAACGATCTTATATTTATCGACTCAGCTGGATGGGCGAAAATAACAATTTATTAAATTACATATTTTAATTTCACTTTGATTTCTGCATCCAATGTTCGGTATTTGTGTTTACCGCCACCACAATATAAGTTGCGCTAATTTGTAAATAAAGAGTACGCAGCTATGTATATATAAATGTATTTATAATATATTAATACATGTATTTCCTTTTTTTTTTGTTTTGTTTAATTATTTTTATATCGAATTTAGAAATGCACTTGTATGTATGTACATATGTTATTGAAGTCAAGTCACATTAAAACAAAAAGGAAAATACATATATTAACGTATATATATTTATACATATATATATTAAACTGGATAAAGAGAAATACAAACGATAACTTCATTCGCGAGAATTGAAAAATGTTTTACTATTTGCAAATTCGCGCAACTTTTGCTGCAATGGCGTTAAAACACAAGCACTCAGAACACATTCACATCTGTATGTACTACTATGCATATCAACATGTATGAACATGTTTGCATGTTTGAATGACTGCACATACTAAAATTTAAAGAAAAACACATTTGCAAAATAGTTTAGTTTTAACAAACATTAATTCAATATAAAATTCTTGCATATAAATAAATGTACAATACTTATACATATACGTACACGCATTTTTGTTTCGTGAAGGCGCACTTTTTCTTTCATGTACGTAAATATGTATGTACATACATATATGCGTATGTACATAAATGCGCCTTAACGGAACCGAAAATGCGCGTGCATGTATTTACGTACATATGTATATGCAAATATATTAATTTATGTACATATGTAAAATGTATGTATTTATGCAAAAATATGTACATATGTATATTCACTGTTTATTAATATTAAAGTACATATTTGGCAAATGTAATTGCTTTTGTTAAAATAAATACATGCGTACATACATATGTTCATACTTGTAAGTTATTCACTTATTAAATGGCTATGTACGTATGGATGTACATATTAGAGGTCTGCATGGCTGCATTCACAACATACGCCAAGTTGAATGAATTCGAATTGAATTGAGTTGAGTGAGTGCGAAGCATAAAACGAAACGAATGAATATGAACATCGATGCGTGTTGCTTCATTCCATACGGCACTCAGTAAAAATGAATTAGAATAAATGAAGCGTAAAACGGAATGAACAATTTGGCAAAGCCGAAGACATTCGAGTTACTCGAGTTACTCGAGTTGTAATATTGTGAAGCACGCGGTCATCAAAAATGAACGGGGGTAAAAAAGCGGACGAAATTATATGTTGTTTGTGTTTCGCTGTTGTTTTTATGCATATAATGTGTGTATTTTGGTGTATATCTCTACATTGACTTTCGTTTTTTCCATTCTTTTATTTTCCTACGCACGAAAACAAAACAACAACAAGCCGGCGTGGCATTCGAATGCATTCGAAACGCAAACTCTTATTCTCACGCATTCCCACTCATTCAATTCGTCTTTTTTCGTTTGAATGTTGTGCGACCGAGTCTGACGCGAGCACACTCATTCACTCAAATTCGTTCGGTCTTGCATTCAAATTCACTCAACTCATTTTGCGCATTGTTCGTTCGAACATGTTATTTTTGCCATTCATGCCGACCTCTAGTACATATGTACACATGTATCCATTATGTGTTCACTGTTTTATAATATTTACTAGTATTTATATTTTCGCACCATTAAACACATCTATTAAATATTCGCACTTCCACTCTTTGAGCAACGCACTAAGCTCCTCGCTGTTGTTGGAATGAATGAATTCAGGGTCGGCGTGCGTTTCATTATTATTTTCCATATTGAACGTCTATCCACTGCAAAAACTTTTTTGAAGTGAGCCAAATTCGCGACTTCGATGTACACACAAAAAGAATAGGCTGAAATTATAACTGTAATAAACACAAGCCGAAGAACAAAAAAAAAAGAACACACAAAATGATTTTACAGTGGGCAGGTACAGACGAAAACTAGATCGGTGCGTTGTATTGCGACGCATTATCAAAGAAAAGCACATATACTTACCATTTCATTGCAAATATTTATTGTAATATTTTTTAACTACTATTACCAAGATCGATAAAATGGTGGCACTAATGTTGTTCGTCACTTTTTTTATTTTTCACAATATTAGTTACGTGTGGCTCGCGCGGTTTGTCTTATTTTACCCACAGTGCAAATGCGTCTTGGGACGATACGCGACAGCAAGACTTACAAGCGGACCGATGCAAAAACAAAATGCACACCGTGCTCCCGGGATATACACACGCTTTTGATCAGTGCCAGAAAGCGAGTATGATCCTAACGGTACTGATTTGTTTTACAGCGACATATGTACATACATCTGTATGTAAGTATATGTACATATATATGCATATATGCACGTAGATGAATATGCATGAAAAAATTTAAAGAGCAACAACATAACATACATATGTTTGCCCCTTGCTTTCGACATATTACACCCCAGCCCCTTGCACTTGCCCTTGGCAACAACAAATACATACATTATTATTTTACAATTTTTGCTGATATATTTCTGATATTATATTACTAAAAGGTACTGTAGAGTATGGTTACTTTACCATAATCACAGTTCATCGCGACAACAACAAAACATATGCACTGAATTTTACAAGTTTTGCTGTTATATTACTGTTTGAACAGTTCAGGATTGCTTATTACGTTACACTAACAATTTTTATGGTAAATTAACTGTGATTATCAGTTGTTTCTTAAAACAACAATTTACATAAAATTTTTTATGTAATTTGTCGGAAAGGAGGAATGGCTATAGATTCCAACAAAAAAATATCAGCTAAGCTATTACGTTAGAGCTACAATTACAATTGTAGGCAAACTGTAGGCAACAGTAACTTAACTGTTACTGTAACTGTTGCGTCGGTTGAATTCAACCGTTGATTTTTTTTTTTGTGTGTACTGGTTCATCGGGCAGGAATTTTCCCGCTCAATGTTACAATGTTTTACAATTTTTGATTGTTTAATAATTATAAGTGTTTAACATGTAAAAAAAAATTTTAATTTTCCAGTCATCAGTCCAGTCGGTGCAAAGTTGTAGGTGCTGCTGCTGTTGTCCGGGGCCTATGAGCTCAGGCGGCGCCGGTGCTGGTCTTCGCACAGGCAATGTTGTTATTATTTGTTGGTTGTGATTTACAGTGATTGCATGTACCAATGCAATGGGGATTCCATACTCCCTCGCAGTTCGGAGGACACTCTTTTTTCTTTTGGGTGTTTCCTTTTTGGCTGGAGGTTGAGTTTTTTGATTAGTTTTTGAAATATTTTCGATAACTGAGTGAGCGGAACATGGCTTTTTAATAGTCTCTTGTAAATATTCTTTTAGATGGTCAAGCTCTGTTTGTAGCTTTTGAGCTGTTGACCAGGCTGGTGGAGGTTGTTGGGTATATAGCTGCCAATATAGGCTAGCTATCCTCTTTTTAATTTTGTTTCTCACACCGCCTCTTTTTTTTTACCATATTCACACTCTACTCACTCAGATATTTATTTCTTTTCTTTCTCCATTCGTTAATAAGTTGTGTTGTCCATTCGTTGATAAGTTTGTTGTAGCTTGTTACTGCTGTGTCGGCAACTTCTGCTGTTGGTGGTGATTCAGACGTCGCTTATGATATTTGCGCACAATTTTTGCTATTATTTTTGTTTTGGGTATCCTCATCCATTTAGACGCATGCTTGTGTCGCTGCTGATGCTGATGAGGTGAAGACTGCTTGATGGTAGTCAGTGGTGTTGTTGATCCTTGTGTAGCGTGTGTTTTTTTTTTTTTTTATAACACTTTACTTTACAGCGGTTTACGGTACCGCTGTCACGGTCGCCATGTAAAGTTAAGAGACGATTAGTTTTTTAGGAGTTCGGAGCGACTGTTCATATCGCTCCGATTGCTTTATTTTGAATGAATCTAACAATGTCAGCTTAAACATATTGTAAGCTACTAAAAGGCTGTGTGCTGCTTATGGTGGTAGCGCAGCCGTTTGTATATAAGCGTTTTATATATATAAGCGACGGATACGTCGCTGCGGGCAGAGTGTGTTATGCACATGTATACTTAAGTGGTCAATGCATGGGACACATGCTGACGCTGTCTTATTCTTGTAGGATCATATTTCGATGCACTTGAAGAGTACTTGGAATGCACTTGAAAGTGTATGTCCGAATATGTTTATGCAACAACTAAGTGTTGTTGCCCTTTTATGTTATGTTTATACAGCAACAAAGTGTTACTGATTTGGGTACATTTAGCACAGTACACCATTGATATATGTGCATACTACAATTTAGTTGAGTTGCAAAAGAAAAAGATGAGTTAAGGCAAGTAGTTAAGGAAAATATTTTGTCAATACAAGAAGAAAGCCGTAATTCATTTAATAAATCATTAAAACCAGAAAAGGAGTACAACGTCAATGATATGGTCGCCATTAAGCGAACCCAATTTGGAGCTGAACTAAAGCTACAAGGGAAATTCCTTGCTCCCTATATTGTGAAGCGTAAGTTGAGGCGCGGACGATACATTGTAGAGTATTGCAATTCGGTAAAATCTATTAAATACATTTGCATATATGTCCCGAAAGGGAGTGACATGGCGGTTTTTGCTATCCAAACATCCAATATCAACGATGAAATCACGCGCTATCAAGTTGGTAGATATGTGAACTGCAATGAAGCAATTTGGCGTATATTCTCATTCCTATTCATGAACGTTATCCCACTGTTGTACATTTAGGAGTGCATCTAGAGAACGGTCAGAGAGTATATTTCACAAAGTCGAATGCTGCTCAACGTGCCCAAACACCTCCAGCGACAACACTGACCAGTTTCTTTGCGATTTGTCGGAAATACTCGGAAATGCCACGTTATTACACTTGGAACGCTACATCGAAGAAATTTCAACGTCGGAAGCAAGGCGATGCAGTTCCTGGTCATCCAGATATGCGTTCTGCTGATGCTCTTGGTCGTATTTACACAGTTCATCCGAAGAATGATGAATGTTTCTATTTGCCGTTGTTTCTGGTACATGTTCGAGGGCCAACATCATTTGAATCACTACGAACTGTTAATGGTATAGTGTGCCCCACATTTCGAGCAGCATGACAAGAGCTGAATTTGCTTGAAAACGATACTCATTGGGACACGACAATCGCTGAAGCAATTATTTCTGCACCTCCAAGTCAGTCATCATTTCGACATTTTTCCCATCGAACCCACGTACCTGTGGAACAAATACAAAGATAACATAACAGAAGACATTTTATATCAAATTTGTGTCAGATCAAGAAATCCCGATCTTGAGGCGAATGAGGAGATGCATAACCAGGCCTTGCTCTTCATCGAAGATATGTGTTACCTCATATGCGGCAGTTTGTTAGTTAGGTATAACGCATCAAATAGAGAATTGGAACTTGAACGTGAGTATGATCCACATGAACTAATCCAATCAGTTCAAACGAATGTACCACTTTTGAATCCTAAGCAGAGGGAAGTCTATGCTACACTGATTAATGCAATTGATGATGGAAATGGTGGCTTATTTTTTTTGGATGCCCCCGGTGGAACTCATGTCATTGATTTTGGCCACTGTACGTGCGAGATCCGAAATTGCGGTAGCAATTGCTTCTTCTGGAATAGCGGCCACATTTTTAGACGGATGCCGTACGGCTCACTCAGCGTTAAAATTGCCATTAAATCTTCAAACTAATGAACAACCGACATGTTACATTTCGAAACACTCCGCAATGGCAAAAGTTTTAGTAGCATCAAAAATTATCATATGGGACGAATGCACAATGGCGCACAAACGCGCATTGGAAGCACTAAACCGAACATTAAAAGGTCTGCGCAATGACTCGAGATGTTATGGTGGTTCAATGATTTTGTTATGCGGCGATTTCCGACAAACACTACCAGTAATTCCAAGATCTACTGCTGCCGACGAAATAAACGCTTGCCTCAAAGCATCAAATCTGTTGCGATATGTAAACAAACTTCAACTGTCTCTAAATATGAGAGTTGCATTGTTGAACGATCTATCTGCTGATGATTTCTCGAAACAATTGCTGAATATCGGTAATGGCCGTGTTCCTGTTGACGAATCGAGCGGTTTGATTTCATTTCCTACAAATTTTTGCCATTTCTTCTTATCAAGAGACGAGCTTATCAACAAAGTATTTCCGGATATCATTGCTAACCACAAAAATACTAAATGGTTAAGTGAGCGAGCAATTTTGGCGGCTAAAAATAAAGATGTAGATGACCTCAGTTTTATAATTAAAAATCAAATCGTAGGTACTCTGTATTCATTCAAATCTATCGACTGTGTAACAAACGAAGAAGAAGCCACTAATTATCCAACTGAATTTTTGAACTCCTTGGCTGTGCCTGGTTTACCACTGCACAATTTATAACTGAAGGTTGGCTCGGTAGTTATCATGCTTAGAAATTTAAACCAACCAAAACTGTGCAATGGAACGCGTTTGGTGATAAGAAAACTGATGAACAATGTGACAATACTCAAAGAAAAATTTAAAGATGAGGAAGTTCTTATTCCAAGGATTCCGATGATCCAAACAGATATGCCCTTTGAGTTTAAACGA
Organism: Scaptomyza flava; assembly: GCA_030179655.1. Lineage (NCBI taxonomy): Eukaryota > Metazoa > Arthropoda > Insecta > Diptera > Drosophilidae > Scaptomyza > Scaptomyza flava. The sequence continues at coordinate 28,405 of JARNME010000287.1, forward strand.
ATTCAATTCCCGATTCGATTTGCCTTCGCTATGACGATCAACAAATCACAGGGCCAATCCTTGACTATTTGTGGCCTCAATCTAGAAAATGAGTGTTTTTCTCATGGTCAATTGTAAGTGGCATGCTCACGTGTCGGCAAACCATCCGCATTATTTGTTCTTGCACCTGACCAAAAAACAAATAATGTCGTTTACCACAAGGTGCTTGAATGAAAATCCGATTAATAAATTAATCAGAGTGTACCCAACCTGAACAACATAGTTTTCAATGTTTTTTTTTTCTGACATGTGTTTAGAATACTTAATTTTTTTTCTTAATTTTTATTTTTATTCTGTATGTTTTCATCATCATTCATCATAATAAAATACTTTTATATTTCTATCTAAATCTAAATTCATATTATTTTGTATTATAAAAGCCTTAATTAGTTCAGCTAAAAGGTAACACGACATTCTTTGACTGTTAGGCCAACAAGAATAGAACTTATATAGAGTCGTCATGAGGCCAAATTCTGACTGCCAGTTGGAATAGGCAATCGTGGCGACACCTCTCTCACAAAGCGCTGCTGCTGCTTTTTTCTCTGCCAGCGCATTTCATGCCCGATTATCAAGCCACTCGGCTTGGCGACTGTTATACGCTTCTTTTCCCTCATAGCACAGCCAGCCAGCCATGCTCTGAGTATTTTGCTTGTATAAACATATGAGCGTGTCTACGTCACACGTATTATCATTTTTTTTTTTTTTTTGTCATTTCTGCGACGTTGCCTTAGTGAAGATATGCATTATACCCACATTCATATATTTATATATGTATGCTGTTTTGCTAGGATTTCTACTGATTTTTGTTATTTTGTTTGTGCTGGCTAGTGTTAGTGTGTTAGTGATTTTGTATTTCTACATGACATATTTAATTGTATGCGTAGCATTTGCCATGGCCATGCCATGCCATATGTATATACATTTTGCTTCACTCACTTTACACTCATATCATTTTGCTGCTTATCGCCAATGTTCACCAAAAACCTAGACTTAGTGTCTATTCTACATTTTGCTGCTGATCGGCAAGCAAATTTTGTTTGACACTTGTTCATTTTGCTGTGCGCCTGTTGCTGCAAGTCTTTGGAAGTCTTTATTTTGTCTATTGGCGAACGCTGGCGATTCTATTCTTGTTGGTTTTAATACTGGTATCGAGTATGCCGCAGTCGGTTGCGTCCGACTGCAACGTTTCCACTTGTTTTTTGTTGATTTGTTGTTGATTGTATTGTTTTTGGATGATCTTTTTTGATTGTATTGTTTTTTTGGTATTTAAACACCATTAATTGTGTTAGTTGCACGATTAGTTTTTATTAAGTATTGCAATGTTTTGATTTTTGCACTTATTTTTCATAAATTATTTAAACACCATTAATTGTGTTAGTTGCATGATTAGTTTTTTATTAAGTATTGCAATGTTTTGATTTTTGCAATTATTTTTCACTAATCAATTAAACACCATTAAATGTGTTAGTTGCATGAAAGTTCTTTGGCGGATTAGTTTTTATGAAGCATCGCAAATTTTTATTGTTGCACCTATTTTTCACTAATCCTACCGGCTGCGCCAGTTATGAGTTCAATACCGTGTGAGAATAAAAAAAAAATGAAAAGACTTTTGTCTTTAGTTTACTTTCTTTATTGTGTTTTTGTTCTAATGCAAAAAAATACAAATCACTTCCTCACTTACTACTGTCTTCTTTATGATCTTACTCCGAACTATTTCTTTATCGTTCTTGCTGCGCAGAGCAAACCTTCGTTGAGAGCTTTTCTTATTGTCAAAGCTTCTTACTTTGGTCATTTTAAGCTTTAATCAAAAAGTGCCAATTCGGCGATCTCACGCCTGTGGCGTGATTTTGGAAATATGATTATGTCTCGCGCTTGTGGCGTAATTTTGGGAATATGTTTATATATTATGTTTATGTCTAATATGATTCCTGTGTTGGGATTTTAGGGTGTAATGTGATATCTTATTGTTGGGCTGTGTGCTATGTGCTGGGGTGCGTTCTATGACCCCATTTATACGCTGAAGTTTTTTCGTGAATTTTCTCTCTGAATCTTTGTTTGAAGGCAAGGGGGGTAGAGGTGTAAAAATTCAAGCAAAAATTTGCTACTTGTTAAGTCGTGAATTTTTCTTCTTATTTTGCTTTGCCTTATTCCGATAGAATGTAAACACAGAGTTGCACAGTGTTTGATGTGAAAAATAAAGTTATTGATACGAAATATCGCACAAGCAAATATTAGCGCAAATAGTAAATATATTTTTGTGGTCTATAAATTATTAATAGAAATGTTATGGAAGAACTGGTGTTAACTGTGTCTGTTTATCGACCATAAATTTAAACCAGAGTTGCATTTTCAAAGGAAACAAGTGGAAACGTTGCAGTCGGACGCAACCGACTGCGGCATACTCGATACCAGTATTAAAACAGGTAATAAGAGGCCTGATTGCAAAGGTGTACGGATGGGGCAGGGGTGTACGCTGCCTTAAAGATTCTCCGATGCAGATAGGGATGCCACCAACTATCTTCCTTCCAAATTTGGTGACTCTAGCTCGAAGTTTGTATAAAGTGGGTAGAGGGGGGCTGGGGGTGGTATGGGTGGGCGTGGCATCCAAATTTTTGCTGCAGATCCATGTGGAATGTCAAATGCTACCTTATACTAAATTTGGTGACTCTAGCTAAAAGTTTGAAAAAGGTGCGGAAAGGGGCGCGGAATGGTTTGGCGTGGCTCCAAAACGTTGATGCAGATTGTTGGGAGTCGTTGCCAGCTTTCTTCCTACCAAAATTTGTGACTCTAGCTCCTCAATTCTGGAAGATACACGCATTCCCGTTTTTGACGAAGGGTTGAGGCGGTTGGGGGCGGCTAGGGCAGTATTGGTGGGCATGGCATCCAAACTTTTGATGCTGTTTTTGGGGGGTCATCATCACCTATCTTGGCACCAAATTTGGTAGCTAAAGCTCAAAAACTGTGGGAGATATAGGCTTTTTTGACTTTAAAATGCGGGGGGGGGGGGTGGGGGCGGAATGGGTGGGCGTGGCTCCAAAAATTTTGATGCAGTTTTTTGGAGGTTGCTAGTAGCCATCTTCTTATCAAATTTGGTAGTTCTAGCTGTAAGGATGTTGGAAATATGTGGACTTATCGGTTTTGAATTATCGAATTTATCGATTTGCCAGCCACCCAGTTATCGTAGAACCCCCATCTTGACACTTTAATTTACTATCCCATAGATAAAAAGAATTGGAAAGTTTCAAGTCTCTAGCTTGAAGGGTGTGGAAAAAACTTGCATACATACGGATGGACAGACTGACAGACGGACAGACACCATGAAGGACATTGCACAAAACCAATATACTCTTTACCTTCGGTATCGAGTATAACAATACAATCAACAACAAATCAACAAAAACCAATAATCAAATCAACATGGCAGTCGTTTTAAGTGATGTAGAATTTGACCAGGCATTGTCACAAATCCGACAAGTGCCCCAGTTCTCGGGAAACAAACAGGAGCTAAGCGCCTTCATCAGGAGGACAGAATTCTTTCTACAATTATACCCTACCACAAACCAAAGGCAACAAAGCATAATATACGGTGCGATCGAACTACAATTCATTGGAGAAGCGCAAAGGATTTCGCAGCTATCACATGCCAACAATTGGGGAGAATTAAAACGAGCACTCATCGATGGAAGAACTGGTGTTAACTGTGTCTGTTTATCGACCATAAATTTAAACCAGAGTTGCATTTTCAAAGGAAACAAGTGGAAACGTTGCAGTCGGACGCAACCGACTGCGGCATACTCGATACCAGTATTAAAACAGGTAATAAGAGGCCTGATTGCAAAGGTGTACGGATGGGGCAGGGGTGTACGCTGCCTTAAAGATTCTCCGATGCAGATAGGGATGCCACCAACTATCTTCCTTCCAAATTTGGTGACTCTAGCTCGAAGTTTGTATAAAGTGGGTAGAGGGGGGCTGGGGGTGGTATGGGTGGGCGTGGCATCCAAATTTTTGCTGCAGATCCATGTGGAATGTCAAATGCTACCTTCTACTAAATTTGGTGACTCTAGCTAAAAGTTTGAAAAAGGTGCGGAAAGGGGCGCGGAATGGTTTGGCGTGGCTCCAAAACGTTGATGCAGATTGTTGGGAGTCGTTGCCAGCTTTCTTCCTACCAAAATTTGTGACTCTAGCTCCTCAACTCTGGAAGATACACGCATTCCCGTTTTTGACGAAGGGTTGAGGCGGTTGGGGGCGGCTAGGGCAGTATTGGTGGGCGTGGCATCCAAACTTTTGATGCTGGTTTTGGGGGGTCATCATCACCTATCTTGGCACCAAATTTGGTAGCTAAAGCTCAAAAACTGTGGGAGATATACGCTTTTTTGACTTTAAAATGCGGGGGGGGGGGGGTGGGGGCGGAATGGGTGGGCGTGGCTCCAAAAATTTTGATGCAGTTTTTTGGAGGTTGCTAGTAGCCATCTTCTTATCAAATTTGGTAGTTCTAGCTGTGAGGATGTTCGAAATATGTGGACTTATCGGTTTTGAATTATCGAATTTATCGATTTGCCAGCCACCCAGTTATCGTAGAACCCCCATCTTGACACTTTAATTTACTATCCCATAGATAAAAAGAATTGGAAAGTTTCAAGTCTCTAGCTTGAAGGGTGTGGAAAAAACTTGCATACATACGGACGGACAGACTGACAGACGGACAGACACCATGAAGGACATTGCACAAAACCAATATACTCTTTACCTTCGGTATCGAGTATAACAATACAATCAACAACAAATCAACAAAAACCAATAATCAAATCAACATGGCAGTCGTTTTAAGTGATGTAGAATTTGACCAGGCATTGTCACAAATCCGACAAGTGCCCCAGTTCTCGGGAAACAAACAGGAGCTAAGCGCCTTCATCAGGAGGACAGAATTCTTTCTACAATTATACCCTACCACAAACCAAAGGCAACAAAGCATAATATACGGTGCGATCGAACTACAATTCATTGGAGAAGCGCAAAGGATTTCGCAGCTATCACATGCCAACAATTGGGGAGAATTAAAACGAGCACTCATCGAGGTATACACCACCCAGACTTCAGTGGAAGAATTACTACGACAACTATACAACACCAGCTATCAAGGAATCTCCGTAAGTTCACAGAAGAACTTGAGCAAAAATCTCATATAATAACCAATAAACTAAGACTAGATAATAATACAATGGTTTATACAAATGCCATGAATAAAACAGTTAAAGATGTAATTAAAAGAAAAATTCCAGGTAGAATTTTCATGATTCTAGCTAGGTATGATATTACCACAAGCCATCTGTTAAAAGTAGCAGCTCAAAAGGAGGATCTACTTTAAAATAGTGTGGTTGAAAAACCCAAAGATAATAAGTACAATAATTCAAATAAAAACAATTCTGGTAAAAGGTATCAACAACTAACCCGCACAAGAATCAACAAGAATATAGGCAGACACATAAAGAATTTCAGAAAAAGTTGCAAAAAGGCAATATAAACTATAGATACTATAAAGCACAAGCATCCCCTTATAATAACCAACCTCAAAAGCGGCAAAGCGAAAGTAAATGTAATGTAATGTCGAACGAGGGTGGGCTTGCGCCCTTCGGCACTGCGACCCACAAGGATCTATTGTGCCCCCTTACCACTAGTTCATTTTTAATGTTCTCAGGAACTGAGTCAGACCAGTCTGTGGGATATGCATCAGGTCTTCCTCTCTGAGAGTGTAGTTGCCTAACAGCTTTGCTCTATTACGTGCCAGGGCGGGGCAGTTTGTGATTAGGTGTTCCATTGATTCAACATCCTCTTCGCAGAATCTACAAGTTCTGTTTCTAGCAAGGCCCATCTTATGTAGATGGTCGTTGCAGGGAAAGTGGCCTGTTAACGCCCCACAAAGTGACCTAAGTTGTGATCTGTTTAAGGATAGAGCTACCTTTGCTCTTGCTGCATCAGGGCAAACATATCTTTTTGAGTGCCTAAGACCCTCTAGATTGTTCCAGTGCATTATTTTCTTTTTTTCTAACCAATTGTGTATGTCAGATTTGAGTTTGTTGTTTGAATAACCAAACATTGGACTTGGGCCTATAAACGGGGCTTCCGCTCCTAATTTAGCCCTTACATCCGCGGCCTCATTACCTGAGTGACCTTCATGTCCTGGGACCCAAACCAGAGAAACTCTATTATTGGTTGCCAGTGCATTTAGCTCACGGTGACATTCATGTATGAAGTTTGAGCTATAGCTATAGCTGTTTAGTGCTTTAAGAGCTGCTTGACTATCGGAGAGTATACGAATGTTAACTCCTACCAATCGTCTGCTATTCAGTCTATATACCGCCTGTAAAATAGCGAAGAGCTCCGCCTGGAAAACGGTGCATTCGGCCTCAAGTGAGAGAGAGATGTGTGTGCGAGGACCCACTATGCCTGCTCCTACCCCTGATGCTGTCTTGGATCCATCTGTGAACCAATTTTGTGCATCGTCATTTAGCCAAGATGGATTTGAAGTCCATTGCTCTCTTGTTGGAAAAATGACCTTGTAATTTTCGTGAAACTATGGATGGTTTGTATTTGGTCTAGGGTTTTTGTTTTATCAAGGATGTCCTCTACCCTATTCAATATACCTAGGTGTCCTCTAAGGTTGCCCTTCTGGTATTGTTACCTACATAGAGCCCCAGAGCCTGCTTTACAGCCTCTTCCTCTATAGCTAGGTGTAAGGGAGTTAGGTTTAGAATTGCTTCCAGACCTGCTGTCGGGGTCGTTCTCAGTGCCCCTGTGATACTTAGGCAAGCTAGCCTTTGTACCTTGTTGAGTTTATTGATAGCGGTGCTTTGTGTGGCTTTTTCCCACCATACTGCCGCCCCGTACAGAATCATTGGTCTTACCATTTGGGTGTACGCCCAGTGGGCCATTCGTGGAGAAAGCCCCCATGATTTGCCAAGCATCTGCTTGACAGCCCAGAGAGATCGAGTTGACTTTGTGGTTACTGCTCTCAGGTGTGCGTTCCAAGTGAGTTTGCTATCCAGAGTTACCCCTAGATATTTTACCTCTGTACTCAGAGTCACAACTGTGCCACTAACCTTTATGTCTGGGAATTTTAGAATCCTTTTATTGGTGAACGGGATTATGATGGTCTTACTAGGGTTGATAGAGAGCCCTTCTGAGGTGCACCATGTTACCGTTTGATCGAGAGCACGTTGCATGAGGTCTGCTAGGATCCTTTCATCTTTGCCCCTGATGATTACGGATATGTCATCTGCATATCCTATCGTTTTGCATCCGTTTGCATTGAGAGACAGAACTAAGTTGTCTACTAGGAGTGACCACAGTAAAGGAGATAGAACACCACCCTGTGGGCAGCCTTTTGAGGCATGTATGCTAGCCGAGGCAAGTCCAAGATCGGCCTTTATCAGTCTGCGGCATAGCATTGCCTTCACCCAGGCTACTACCTTAGGGTTTACCCCCCTGTTTGTCAGAGCCCGGCTCATTGAGTCAAAGTTTGCATTATCGAAGGCACCCTCTATGTCCATGAAGGCGCATAGGGCGACCCCCTTTGCGTCAATTGCTTTTCTATGTCAGTTGTCAAATGATGCAGTGCCGTCACCGTGGATTTACCCTTCTGGTAGGCGAATTGCAGTTTGTGAAGCGGGTTGGCTTCTAAAATGTCAGTTCTGACGTAGCAGTCTATCAGTTTCTCCATGGTCTTTAGCATGAAAGAGGAGAGACTGATTGGTCTGTATGATTTGGGAGAGCATGGTGGCTTGTCCCCGCCCTTAGGAATGAATATTACCTTTACTGCTCTCCAGGTCTTTGGAATATATCCCAGCAAAAGGCTGGCTCGATATATAGGAATCATTTTCCTAATGATGATCCCTTTGCCCTTTGATAACATGGCTGGAAATATGCCATCTGGACCAGGGGATTTGTAGGATTTGAAGGAGTTAATTGCCCATTCTACCCTTTCGTAGCTAACTATGTTTTTTATTATTGGGTCTATGATTCTTGTGTGCCTCAGTTCTTCTGTGTCAGGGTCTCCCTCTGTGCTACAGAATGAACAGTCAGGAAAGTGAGATTTTAGAAGAACCTCTAAAGTTTCCTGTGAGTCACTGGTGTATACACCGTTCGGGCCCATCAGTGTCCCAATCGGTCCTCCACTGGCTTTTGATAGGGCTCTATGGACCCTTGCAGTTGAGGGTATGTCCCTAAGATCTTCACAGAAATTCCTCCATGAGGATCTCTTGGATTTCCTTAACTCCCTATTGTAATTAGTTAAGGATGTCCTGTAGAGATCCCAATTGTTGGACCTTTTGGCCCTGTTGAACTCTGTCCTAGCTTCTCTTCGTAATTCTTCAAGTCGTGAATTCCACCAGGGGACCCTCTTGCTAGAGGTCTTAGCCCTTTGTGGGCAGCAGTCATTGAAGGTTGAGACTAGATCGTGCGTCAGGGTATTAACTGCCCTTTCTAGCTCCTCAGTATTCGTTATTTGTGGTCTATTACCCGATAATTTTCCTGTAAGGATTTCGGAGTATTTCGTCCAGTTAGTGGTTTTTGGGCTGCGGTAGAGCACAACGCTCCTCACCGGTCCCTCAAGGTCAAAGAGAATGTGTCTATGATCAGACATTGAGGCCTCCTCGGACACTCTCCATTCTTTCACCAAGTCTATGGCCCTGTCAGAAACCAGTGTTAGATCTAAAACCTCCTTCCTTATAGAATTAACAAAAGTTGGTTCATTCCCCCTATTTGCTACTGATAAGTTAGTTGATATAAGATAGTTTAAGAGAGACTCACCTCTGTTGTTCGTGTCTGTGCTTCCCCATGCTAGGTGGTGAGCATTTGCATCGCATCCAACTATCAGGTCTTTCCGGTGTGTTCTGCAGTACTCCACTAAAGATCTGATAGTATCCGTTGGAACAGCTTCGGAGTCACCAGGGAAGTAAGCCGAGGCCAGAACAGCCTCTTTCTTACCCCCTTCGATTTCCAGTTCCAGTAGTATGGCCACTGTGTCGGTGTCTATGAATTCTGTGAGAGGCAGAAATCTTATGTCAGTGTTAATGATAATTGCTGCCCTAGGTTTGGCCGCTTTCCTATCATATATTACCTGTGTGTTTTTGGTATTTAGGCCTCTAATGCGACCTTTGAAGAACCAGGGCTCCTGTAGAAGCCGATGTCCTTGGTGTTGCTAGCAAACCTACTGCTGATTTCAGCCGTCGCCGCCTTAGCGTGGTGAAGGTTTGCCTGCAAACATCTTATTTTGGCGGCGGATCAGCACCGGAGACATTTGGAGAGCTTAAACTACTCTCTTCAATCTCCATAACGCTGACTTGTTTGATGAGCTCATCCTCTGTAGTATCATCACTTTTTATTCTGAGAGTAACTTGGCCAAGGCGGAAGTTCATCCTTCCCTTCGTTACCTCAATTGTGGCTGCCGACTTTTGGTCAACGGCTAGCACAAGCATGGCGTTTGAGCCCTTTTCCACTCTCTTTAGGGCCCTCCAGGCCGAGGTGTTTAGGCCTTTGTTTTGTGCCTGTAAAAAGTTGAGGACCTTGCCTGTCTCCATGGCTGCAGACTTGGGGAAGTAGCCGACCACAATTCTGGGGTGAGGAATCTTTGATTCCTCTGTCGACCAGAGTGTGGCGCCGTCCCACGGCGTCATTTTGACCACCGTCGCCTTCACCCACTCCGCTGTAACGCAGTCCTTGCAGTGAAGTGCTAGATACCCAGCTTTGTAGGTAGAGCCAAGGAAGGCCGGTTGTATCTGCCCATCCATCAGCTCCAGCACTTTGTCTTCAATAGCGGCTGATATGGAGTCCATTTGCGCGGTCGTTAGGGCCGTTGTTGGGTAGTCCCTTGCTAATACCGCCAACTTCACTCCTATACCAGCCTCATTTATTTTAGCATTTTGCTGTTTCTTGTCGGCCTGGGTACCTGTTGTCCCCCTAACCGGAATAGAGCCACGCTCCTTATGCACCTGTGCCTTGGCTGGGTGATGTGAGGCAGAGGGCTGCCTTTCATTACCCTTGCCTGCAGCCTTAGAGGTGGAGGGCATGTCATCCCTCATCTTCTTAGTGGCGACTACCTCTGAGCTGTGGTTTGTGGACCGCTGGCGTTTTGGGCATGCTGTTTCCCCTTTCTTCTCCATTGGGGTCCTAGCTCTGGAGTAAGCCTCTTCTTTGCTAAGCCCCTGCCGCAGAAAGAAAGCCAGTCGCTTCTTGCCAGCGCCGCTCAGTTTAGGCAGTGTAGGGCCTACAACACTGTCGGTGGTTGGTGTGCTTGTGCCTTGTGGTGTCAGGTCCACCACTGAGGCACTACCGCGTTGGTGTTGCTCGTTTTGAGGTGTTGCCACCTCTGTTTTGTGTCCCTGGGGGCCACTCTCCTCTTCAACATCGGTTTTTTTGTTTTGTAAATCGTTCATTTTGATCCCACGAGTAAGATGGCAACCGGTAAACACTACGCCGTGCCGTACCGTAGTGTGGCAGATTAAAATGAGGCCGCGCCACCATACCCCAAGTCCGCATACTAGCAACTAGGCACCCCCCTAGCCACGCATCTCCTGGCATATGCTGTTCCACCATTAGATTGGGGATTTTATTAAAAAGAGTTTACTCTCTTTCGCCCAACTTAATTTAGCCAGGTATCCTGCCAGAGACATGACCTACACAGGACCCTGTTACCAGCAGCCACCACGAGGAGGTATAAGTTGCACTACCGGCAGTCTGGCAGTTACGGAGTAGAAGCGGGGCACCACACTCCGCGATCGACTGGTCGATCACGGAGCATGGTTCACCACCCCTACTTAGTCCCCCTACACAGACTGTCGGCCGACTGCCGAAAGTAACAGCGGTGTGTCAAAAATGGACACATCTGAAAATGTTCAAGCAATTGCCTCGGAACAGGAAAAAACGATAACCCATTCATAATTGTTATTATGAATGATAACCCGCTTAAGTGTGTAATAGACACTGGGTAAACAGTAAATTTAATGAATAAAAATTACCTAGAATTTCCACTTAAAACCACTGAACTTAACGTTCATACCATTAACGGTAACATTAAATTAACACCAAGCATAACAATAGGAGCATGTAAATTATGCCCATCCAAACAGGAGTTCTTTATACATGAATTTTCAAATCGATATGATTTATTGTTAGGAATAAATTATTTAGAAGTTTTTAAGGCAAAAATAAATTACGAAGAAGGAGTCGTAACTTAAGGAGAATATACATTCTTATTTAAGTACGACCCCAAAATTTGTAGAAGAACAGGCACCAGAGTGTCTGGACCCACCTTCGTCGGAAGACTTAGAATTCAATTTCGTGATAAACAAAGAATTAAAAGAGTCCAACGAATTTAGCCTAGATCATCTTAACGCTGAAGAGAAAAGGTGTGTGTCAAAAATTCTTCACAAATATCGAGATATCCAGTACCATGAAGGTGACAATTTGACTTTCACTAGTACTGTTAAACATGCGATAATTACAAAACATGAGGACTCAATTTACAAGAGACCCTACAAATATTCTCAAATTCAACACGAAAAAATAGATAGCCAAGTAAAAGAAATGTTAGAGCAAAGGATAACAAGAAAATCTCAGTCTCCATATAATTCGCCTGTATTAGTTATCCCAAAGAAGTTGGATGCATCAGGACTGATAATCCTCAAGCTAATAGAGATGCAGTGCGACGACATCACGCTAATAATCCTAATGCACATCAAGAAAGGTGTTTGCGTGCATGGAGTGTTAAAGCCATGTCTGGCCTAAACTATGATTTTGAAATAGCTTATATGTCAGATAAAATTACTCAACTTGGTAGTATGAATTTGATATGCAAACATTGTAATGATTTAAAGTGGAAAAATGAGCCTCTGGGTATCTGTTGGAAGGCAGGAAAAGTTAAGCTTTCACAAAATGAAAGTTTGCCTGATCCACTTAAAAGCTTAATAATTGGTGGACATCCAAAGCATGTTCTTTCATTGCTCGTATAACAGCTGCTTTCAAATGACTTCTTTTGGAAGTACAAAAATTATAAATGAAAGTTGGTCAACCTTGTAAAGGAGTAATTTAGCCGGGGTATAAACTCAGTCCGGCCAGACCCACCACACAAGAATATTTATATATATTTGGTGGTACTCTAACACGCGCGGTTTTACAAGTTGGAAGGGGAAACGCTGGCGTCGACACCAACGCGACAGCCGGCACACTCAGTAGCCAGAGTATAAGGCCACTCGACTTGACTCGCGTACGCGCGTGTACAAAAAACCAAAGAAAAGAAATAGAGCGAAAGAAAACACACAGCAATTGTACTCCACTGGGTCACGGACTTACCGGCGACCAATTTATTCAGTTGTTATCAAAGATTATTAAACCTAAACCTAACAACATATATATACTTATATATATGAACTACCGCGAACTATCCCCTCTCACCTTATCTTTACTAAACTCTACATATTTTCTACTAACTCGTTAACTACTTCTAAGCGCGTACACGTCCTCTCACTTTCATACGTCAATCACAACTCCCTCGCCCACGCTTCGGCTTCGGCCCCTGTTGCAGATTTTGTCGCTCCCCACACTTGCTCGTGACCGTGGTGGATTTGGTGATCGCAGCTGGCGCGCTGCATCTAGCGACTCTGCGTTTTGGGGCGGTTATACTTATTCTTAAGCGTCAATCAAAAGTGTGTAACTCCAATAAATCTAAATACTCTCGCTCCTTGCGTTTATTAATATAAATACTGCGCACTCCTTGCGTCTAACAAACTATACCTACAGCTCGAACAACCCATGCGCTTCTTGCGACTCAAACATTATAAATATAATACAAAAATGTAAACTAAATCAACAATGCGCTCCTTTGCGACCTTAAACTATAAATATACTATGATAAATAAAACTAAGTCAAATAACTAATAACTATAACTCTCTGTAAACTAAATCAACAATGCGCTCCTTTGCGACTTTAAACTATAAATATAATATGGTATAACTATTTGTGAAGGGGCCGACGCGGCCTACTTCACACCCCCCCCCCTTTCTTGGGTAGCGTGACAGTTACGTGCCCGAATGCGTTCCTTGTCACGCCGTGCGTCTCTCCGTCCACCTCCACCTTAAACCTGGACCGTCGGGCTCTCGAAGTGCAGTTTGACAACGCCTCTGATATGGCCGCGACCGCGGCGTCGGTGAGTTCGTCCTCATCGGGGAATACTGCCCAATTGGCGGGACGTATCGCCCACGTTTTTGGCGGTAATATCTGCCCCTGGGTTGGCGGCTCTATCATCCTCGCCGACTCTAATTCGGCCACCACGGATTCCAGGCCCTCCTCCCACAAGTCGAGGACGTCCTTGGGCGGAACGACTGCGTCCTCCACTCTTCGCTCCTCCTCGCTCGTTCTTGCCATGTCTTGTACACCCCTTCCAGCTGCGGGTGTTCCTTCAACGGGTCTGCTGCCACGCTGAGCTCCACCGGTGGGTGTCCGATCGGTTGCCGGGCGTTCGGGTTGTGGCGCGGCTTCCTCGGCATCCGGGCTCGGTGCTCGGAAGCCTGGTATTTTCACGAACACTGTGGAAGTCTCCACCGTCATAAAAATGATTCCGCCCTACACGACGCAGGCTGTCTCTTTTCGGTGGTGGTGCAGCGTGTGCCTATACGTCGAAGTAGTCGGGTTGTGCTGCTCTCGTTCGAGACCCTCGGTGGTGCCCTCGCTATCCTCCTCGTCACCGCTGCTGATCACGTACGGGAGTTGTCCGCTCATCTTGGGTATTCTGTGGGTTTATAAACACAATCGGTTAGTCTTAATTTATGAATTCAAATTTGGTTAGTGTTAATAAAAAGAGAATGAAAGGATTAATTAAAACTGTGACAAGTCTGCTCTTTGTCAGATGCTCGGTCGGGCTGGTCATCTTCTCCGTGCTCCTCTCTCTCTTCATAGAATGGCTTCAGTTGCGCAATGCTGGCGAGTTTGCTCTTTCTTTGTCCTTCTTTTACCAATCGCACGATATTCGGTGATACGAACTTTTTCACGAGGAATGGGCCATCGAACTTGGGAGCGAGTTTCGCCGCGAAACCTTCACTGGCTTTAGAGAGTTGGTGTGATCTCAGTAGCACCAACGTATTGAGTCCTGGTCTCCATTCTCTTCTCCTGAGGTTATAGTTCCTCCTTTGGTCCTTCGACGCTCTCTGTAAATTTGTCTGGACGATACTGAAAACTTCCTTTAATCTCCTTGCCCGGTCTTCTGGTGCTTGCGGCATGCTTCCGGATCCGGGTGTCTTCTCGTCGTACAAGGAAGCTGGTAAGCGGGGCTCTCTCCCCTGCATCAGAAAAGCCGCCAACGAAATTTCCGGTAACAATTCGTCCCACGAACTTTGGTGACCTGCTATAAACTGCGCGATCATCGTCTTTACTGTACGATTGGTCCTTTCTGTCGGGTTTTCTTTTGGACAATATGGGGCAGTATGCTGCAATTCCACGCCCAACGAGTTCCAAAACGACTTAAAATTCCGGCTCGTAAACTGTACATCGTTGTCGCATACAAACTTCCGGGGTATGCCAAAACGACATAACACACGCTCACGGAACGCCTTCTGCAGTTGGGCCGCTGTCGCTCGCTTCAAGGGGACCAGCTCCACCCATTTTGAAAACGCGTCATGGAATACCAGGAGCATCGTGTTCCCGTGTTTCGAGCGCGGTAAGGGCCCTACAAAGTCGGCGCATAGTACAGCCATGGGCTCGGCCACCTGTCGCGTCAACATCTGTCCAGCCAGCTTTACTTGTTCCGTCTTAAAACTCTGGCACGACTCGCAGTACTTAACGTACTTCGCCGCATCTCGGAACATTCCAGGCCAGTAGTAGCGTTGTGCCAGACGCATTATCGTCTTCCGTACTCCTTGGTGCCTGGCTGTTGGTGCGTCGTGGCACTCCAACAACACTCGTTTCCTCTGATCCTCATCGATGCACAGCTTCCAGGGGATGTAGTCGTCGTCATCCGCACGGTGTCCGAGGTGTCTATAGAGTTGACCGTTCTCTTCCATATAATCGGCGTATTTCACTGGGTCTTTAGCCATCTTTTCTTTCATCCTCTCGATCCACTTGCACGACGATTTTTCCTGTACCGCTTGTTGAAAGTTCTCCACGGGTTGCCGGGATAAGGCGTCCGCTACTACGTTGAGCTTCCCTCGTCTGTACCTTACGTCAAATTGGTACTGCTGCAGCTTTAGTGCCCAGCGCGCTATCCTCCCCGACGGGCTCTTGATCGAATTCAACCATTTCAAAGCCATATGGTCGGTTACTACCTCGAACCGATATCCTTCCAGGTAGCATCTCATCTTCCGGATTGACCATACTATAGCCAGACACTCCTTTTCGGTCGCTGAATAATTTTCTTCAGCCTTATTCAGTTTCCGACTCTTGTAAGCTATCACGCGCTCCTGTTGATCGATCGTCTGTGTGAGTACCGCTCCGAGGCCAAAATCGCTGGCGTCCGTCTGCAGGACAAATTTTTTTGCAAAATCCGGACAGGCCAGGACCGGTGCGGTCGTCAAGCTATCTTTGAGGGTCTCTAGCGCTGCCTGTTGTTCCTCTCCCCATGACCATTTCCTAGATTTTTTTAATAAAGCTGTGATCGGTTGCACCACTGTAGCGAAATTCGGCACGAATCGTCGATACCAGGAGGCCATGCCCAGACAACGTCGCAGCTCCTTACAATTGGTTGGGGCCTTCAAGTTCTGGATCGCTTCTACTTTGGCGGGGTCGGTTTTGATCCCGTCGCCGCTCACTAGGTGTCCCAGGTATATCAGCTCCTTCTGAAAAAACAAACACTTCTTACGGTTCAGCTTCAAGTTGGCCGCTCTCAAACGCCTGAAGACTTCCTTCAAATTTGTCACGTGCTGCTCCTTCGTCGCTCCGATTACTATTATGTCGTCCAGATAGGCAAATGCATGTGGCTCCATATCTGGTCCGATAACCGTATCCAAAGCTCGTTGGAATGTTGCACACGCCGAGTGCAAACCGAACGGCATTACGCGCCACTGGAATAAACCTCTACCGGGTACCGTAAATGCTGTACACTCCCGACTATCCGCAGCCATGGGAATTTGCCAGTAACCGTGCTTGAGGTCGAGCGTTGAGATGTATCGCGCGTGTCTCAATCGCTCCAAAATGTGATTAATCCTGGGTACGGGGTATGCATCCGGCAAGGAATGTGCATTGAGTTGCCTATAGTCGATGCACATCCGCCACTCGCCTGTTTTCTTTTTAACTAGCACAATCGGGGCACTGTGC
Source organism: Scaptomyza flava (assembly GCA_030179655.1). Lineage (NCBI taxonomy): Eukaryota > Metazoa > Arthropoda > Insecta > Diptera > Drosophilidae > Scaptomyza > Scaptomyza flava. The sequence goes on from JARNME010000287.1 coordinate 44,741, forward strand.
GGGCTGCGGGAGGGCTCTATCGCGTCGGCTCGCAGCAGTTCGTCTACCTGTTCGTTGATCACCTGTTGCATCGCAGGGTTTTTGGGGTAGTACCTCTGCTTAATCGGCTTGTCGTCCCTCATGATGATCCGGTGCTCAGCTACGTGTGACACCCCTTGCAGCTCGTCAAAGAGGGCCAATTCCGCTTTCAATGTTTCCTTTATCTCTGGTTCCAAGTCCTCTGGCCACTCGTTTTCCCTGGTTTCGACGCTTTCCACCGGTGTTATTGCGGGGCCTGGTATGACGCACCCTCCTACCTCGCCGAACCGTTGTACTCCTGCCGTTGTCGCGTCCACGCTGTCTCCTCGAACCGTTCCCACGGCGTTGCTGGGCTGAGGTACCCCAGGGGCATCCTTCTCCTGCCTTGATCCGCCGTCCTCCTCCGGTTTGCTCACAACTGGCTCACGTTCCATTAGGACCTGCTCCTCCTCTATATCTGGTACTTCCACAGCTTCCAAAATTAACCTAGCCTTGCCGCATTCGATGGTCGTCCCCACCCGGCACAAAAAGTCTATCCCTAGTATAATGTTGTCTAGCATCGAGGCCATCACGAGCATACTCATTGTGACCTCTGTCCCCGCTAGACCAACTTTTACCCTCAATAGCTTCTTTACCTCTAAGGTGGACCCATCGGCTAGGCGAATTTTCGCGCAGGCGTCCAGCATCTCGCCCCCGCTGGTCACCTTGCGGGAAAACTCCTCACTAATAAAACTCCTAGTCGCCCCTGTATCTACTGTCGCAGTCGCTACTTGGTCCCCGACTTTTACAGTAGCGACTATCCTCCCGTCTTCCACTCTTTAAGGGTATTCTAGGTTCGGGACTGGTTTACGTCGGCCCCCATCGGGTCCCGTCCCGGATGGTGCCGCATATCGTTTCCCGCCCTTGACTGCTGACAACAGTGGCTGGTATTGACCCCCTTGGCCCCACACTGCCGACAAAACTGTACTCGTGGATTGGGGCACTCCTTGGCAAAATGTCCCTCTTGCGAACAGTTATAGCATAGCCTCTTCCCGCCTAGAGCTCTCGACTGCTCTTGGCTGATCATCCCGTTTGAAATAACTCCCGTATACCCAAGCGGTGGCGTATTCCCCACGTTACCGCTTGACCCTGGCTGTGGTTGCGTCCGGAAAGGATTAAAATGTTTGGCGGGGGCTACCTCACCGGCTAATCCGTCCGAATACCTACTACCCCAGGTCCTACCTCGTGCTGCACGCTCGCGACTTTGTTGACTTACGTTCTCGTACTCGGCTGCCATCTGAGTTAGCTGCGCCAGAGATGAGAAGTCCCCTCTACGAATGTACAAACGGTACGGCAATTCTTGTTCTGCCCTGTACCCCGCGTGGTACATCATACCCCGCAGCTCGAGCAAGTAGTCCTTGAACGGCTCGTTATCATGTTGCCGTCGTGCCAGGATACTGTCTTCTAACCTGTCGAAATACTGGGGCGGTAGAAAGAACTCCAAGAACTCGGCTTTAAATGTCGCCCAAGTCGCGTCCCTTAGCCTACTTATTGATAGCCACCGCGCGGCCTTGCCCGTTAGAGCCTCGCTCATTGCCCTCGGCAACCGGTCTAAGCCTATGTCGTATGACAACGCCCTGTCCTCAATTGCCTCCAGGAAAACTAATGGGTCGGTGCACCCATTGAACAGGATACCCCACTTCCGGACTAGTTCGGGGACGACCATCCCGTTCCTAGGGGTACTATAGGTATCAGTAGAATTAAGATGGGGGTTCGCCTGTCTCACCGGGGTATCTTCCCCGGATGCCAGAGGCGACCCTACTCGTATATCGGGGATACATGCTGTATTCTGTGGGGAAAATTCGTTATAAATCGTACTGTTGGAGGGCGAACGCAAATGTTCCGTGCCACCGGTCTGTATTGATGGGATTGCCGCATCTGATTCAGATTTCTGCCTGGGTCGTATTCCTCCAACAGAAGTGGCAATCCGGGTAGGCGACACTGGGATCTTTGCGAACCGCAACTCCCATTACGCTAACCGGGCCCATATATCGGTGGTATGACCACCTTGCCTTATGAAAGTACATACCAGCTTCCGGTAGACAGTTACCGTGGCATACTTTTCTAATCCGAGCTCCCGGACGATATCTTCTAGAGCTCCCTTATGGCAGTGGTAGACCCATTGCACACCCACACCGGGGTTGCTGCTTTCTACGACCTCCACTCGGGTGGGCTCGATAGTCTTGGATTTCTCCATTAAACCGAAAAAACGAACGCCAAAAAAATGTCCCGCTTCGCTAAAATTTGCACTCTTAATCTGGCACGGTTTATCGCGGTAACCGTTTTGTTACGAAATTAAAAAAAAAATTTCCCGAATTTTTCCCCAGTGTAAAAAACTTTTAACTTGTCACTGTCTGACGGTTATTCCTTTTATTACAAAAAGAATTTTGTTCACGGTATTACGAATTTTATATATATTTTTTTTTTGCAGTGTAATAAAAAAAATTTTCCCTATGTTAACTGGTCACTGTTTATGGCGGTTATTTTATTTTATTACGAAATTAATTTTATTTTTTTTTTTTGCAGTGTAATAAAATTTCTCTGTTAACTGGTCACTGTTTATTGCGGTTACTTTATTTTATTGCGAAAATAAAAGAATCTCTTTTTATTTTTGAATCAATGGTATCACGAATTTTTTTTTTTTCGGTGTAAAAAAAAAAATTCTGTTAGCAAGTCACTGTTTATCCCGGTTACTCTATATATATATATATATATATATATTTTTTTATTTCATTTTTTCATTTTTTTTCTTTATTTTCCACCACTGTACGCTTATACAGTCGACCAGAACCGATGGGACAATTCCGCACTCAACACAATAGTCAATTTTAATTTTTTTTTATTTTCGCGGTCGAAGCCCACTGTGCGATGCGACCGCGACTTTGCAGCTGCCTGTACCAGCTACTGTCACGCCGTTCGTTGACCGCTCACGCACTTTGCCGACACTTTCGTTGCGCCGCAGGTGTTCACTTATGCACTGCCTCGAACGCGAACCGCTAGTTTGATCGGTGAGTCTTCTTTTACCGTCAACTTCGTTGCGCCGCAAATGTTGCTAAGGCAATGCTTCTCGAACGCGAACAGTTATTCTTATCTGCACTTGCCTTACGCCGTCAGTTTCGTTGTGCCGCGACGATTGCACAAAACCACGCTCGAAAACCGTTCTCGTTGGCCACTTGTAAAGCAGGGTATCGTCGGGTATACCCGCACTTCACTTTACGCACCTTCCTTCCACTCTTGTTGGTGATATTTCTGGGGCTTTACTACCAGATTATACCACACCTTTGCACTTTAGAGTCCCTGCTCGGGCGCCACTTGTAAAGGAGTAATTTAGCCGGGGTATAAACTCAGTCCGACCAGGTACACTACACAAGAATATTTATATATTTTGGTGGAACTCTAACGCGCGCGGTTTTACAAGTTGGAAGGGGAAACGCTGGCGTCGACACCAACGCGACAGCCGGCACACTCAGTAGCCAGAGTATAAGGCCACTCGACTTGACTCGCGTACGCGCGTGTACAAAAAACCAAAGAAAAGAAATAGAGCGAAAGAAAACACACAGCAATTGTACTCCACTGGGTCACGGACTTACCGGCGACCAATTTATTCAGTTGTTATCAAAGATTATT
>JARNME010000287.1:48435-163824 GCA_030179655.1 Scaptomyza flava
CCCCACCATTTACAAACTTTCAGCTAGAGTCACCAAATTTGGTATGAAGATAGCAATTGACATTCCGCCAAGATCTGCGTCAAAAATTTGGATGCCATGCCTACCCATAACGCCCCCAGCCCCCCCCCCCCCCCCTCTTCACACTTTTTACAAACTTCGAGCTAGAGTCACCAAATTTGGTATGAAGATAGCAATTGACATTCCTCATGGATCTGCAGCAAAAATTTGAATGCCACGCCCAACCATACCGCCCCCAGCCCCCCTTTCCCCACTTTATACAAACTTCGAGCTAGAGTCACCAAAATTGGTATGAAGGTAGCATTTGACATTCCACAAGGATCTGCAGCAAAAATTTGGATGCCACGCCCAACCATACCGCCCCCAGCCCCCCTTTCCCCACTTTATACAAACTTTGAGCTAGAGTCACCAAATTTGGTATGAAGGTAGCATTTGACATTCCACAAGGATCTGCAGCAAAAATTTGGATGCCACGCCCAACCATACCGCCCCCAGCCCCCCTTTCCCCACTTTATACAAACTTTGAGCTAGAGTCACCAAATTTGGTATGAAGGTAGCATTTGACATTCCACAAGGATCTGCAGCAAAAATTTGGATGCCACGCCCAACCATACCGCCCCCAGCCCCCTTTCCCCACTTTATACAAACTTTGAGCTAGAGTCACCAAATTTGGTATGAAGGTAGCATTTGACATTCCACAAGGATCTGCAGCAAAAATTTGGATGCCACGCCCAACCATACCGCCCCAGCCCCCCTTTCCCCACTTTATACAAACTTCGAGCTAGAGTCAACAACTTCGGTATGAAGATAGCAATTGACATCCCACATAGATCTGCGCAAAAATTTGAATGCCACGCCCAACCATACCGCCCCCAGCCCCCCTTTCCCCACTTTATACAAACTTCGAGCTAGAGTCACCAAAATTGTTATGAAGATAGCAATTGACATTCCACAAAGATCTGCATCAAAAATTTGGATGCAATTCCACCCATACCGCCCCCAGCCCTCTTTCCCCACTTTATACAAACTTCGAGCTAGAGTCACCAAATTTGTTATGAAGATAGCAATTGACATCCCACAAAGGTGTACGGATGGGGCAGGGGTGTACGCTGCCTTAAAGATTCTCCGATGCAGATAGGGATGCCACCAACTATCTTCCTTCCAAATTTGGTTACTCTAGCTCGAAGTTTGTATAAAGTGGGGAGAGGGGGGCTGGGGGTGGTATGGGTGGGCGTGGCATCCAAATTTTCGCTGCAGATCCATGTGGAATGTCAAATGCTACCTTCTACTAAATTTGGTGACTCTAGCTAAAAGTTTGAAAAAGGTGCGGAAAGGGGGCGGAATGGTTTGGCGTGGCTCCAAAACTTTGATACAGATTTTTGGGAGTCGTTGCCAGCTTTCTTCCTACCAAAATTGGTGACTCTAGCTCCTTAACTCTGGAAGATACACGCATTCCCGTTTTGACGAAGGGTTGGGGCGGTTGGGGGCGGCTAGGGCAGTATTGGTGGGCGTTGCATCCAAACTTTTGATGCTGTTTTTGGGGGGTCATAATCACCTATCTTGGCACCAAATTTGGTGACTATAGCTGCAAATCTGTGGGAGATAGAGGCTTTTCTGATTTAAAAATGCGGTGGGGCTGGGGGCGGAATGGGTGGGCGTGATTCCAAAGCGAAGTTGTTGACAGATTGCAAAGGCAGGCTGAAATATTTGGTAATCCAGAAAGAATTATTACTGATCCAGCAGCCAATGTTTTTGAAGATTATTGCACCAAAGAATATAGAACATTTGCTTATAGCGACCGGAGTGCCACGTGGAAACGGACAAGTAGAAATAATAAATGGAATTGTAATTGCGTTGTTGACCAAATTGAGCGTATCAGATCAAAGAGCATGGTACAAACACGTTGGAATAGTACAAGAATTTATAAATTCTACTCCGCCGAGAAGCACAAAGTTGTTTCCGTTTAGAATTCGTACAGGTTTTGAAATAAGAACAAAATATATTAATGACCTTCAAAAATTGTTCGACAAGGAACATTTTGTAAAGTTAAGAGACGATTAGTTTTTTAGGAGTTCGGAGCGACTGTTCATATCGCTCCGATTGCTTTATTTTGAATGAATCTAACAATGTCAGCTTAAACATATTGTAAGCTACGACATATGCTGACGCTGTCTTATTCTTGTAGGATCATATTTCGATGCACTTGAAGAGTACTTGGAATGCACTTGAAAGTGTATGTCCGAATATGTTTATGCAACAACTAAGTGTTGTTGCCCTTTTATGTTATGTTTATACAGCAACAAAGTGTTACTGATTTGGGTACATTTAGTACAGTACACCATTGATATATGTGCATACTACAATTTAGTTGAGTTGCAAAAAGAAAAAGATGAGTTAAGGCAAGTAGTTAAGGAAAATATTTTGTCAATACAAGAAGAAAGCCGTAATTCATTTAATAAATCATTAAAACCAGAAAAGGAGTACAACGTCAATGATATGGTCGCCATTAAGCGAACCCAATTTGGAGCTGAACTAAAGCTAAAAGGGAAGTTGAGGCGCGGACGATACATTGTAGAGTATTGCAATTCGGTAAAATCTATTAAATACATTTGCATATATGTCCCAAACATCCAATATCAACGATGAAATCACGCGCTATCAAGTTGGTAGATATGTGAACTGCAATGAAGCAATTTGGCGTATATTCTCATTCCTATTCATGAACGTTATCCCACTGTTGTACATTTAGGAGTGCATCTAGAGAACGGTCAGAGAGTATATTTCACAAAGTCGAATGCTGCTCAACGTGCCCAAACACCTCCAGCTACAACACTGACCAGTTTCTTTGCGATTTGTCGGAAATACTCGGAAATGCCACGTTATTACACTTGGAACGCTACATCGAAGAAATTTCAACGTCGGAAGCAAGGCGATGCAGTTCCTGGTCATCCAGATATGCGTTCTGCTGATGCTCTTGGTCGTATTTACACAGTTCATCCGAAGAATGATGAATGTTTCTATTTGCCGTTGTTTCTGGTACATGTTCGAGGGCCAACATCATTTGAATCACTACGAACTGTTAATGGTATAGTGTGCCCCACATTTCGAGCAGCATGTCAAGAGCTGAATTTGCTTGAAAACGATACTCATTGGGACACGACAATCGCTGAAGCAATTATTTCTGCACCTCCAAGTCAGTCATCATTTCGACATTTTTCCCATCGAACCCACGTACCTGTGGAACAAATACAAAGATAACATAACAGAAGACATTTTATATCAAATTCGTGTCAGATCAAGAAATCCCGATCTTGAGGCGAATGAGGAGATGCATAACCAGGCCTTGCTCTTGATCGAAGATATGTGTTACCTCATATGCGGCAGTTTGTTAGTTAGGTATAACGCATTAAATAGAGAATTGGAACTTGAACGTGAGTATGATCCACATGAACTAATCCAATCAGTTCAAACGAATGTACCACTTTTAAATCCTAAGCAGAGGGAAGTCTATGCTACACTGATTAATGCAATTGATGATGGAAATGGTGGCTTATTTTTTTTGGATGCCCCCGGTGGAACTCATGTCATTGATTTTGGCCACTGTACGTGCGAGATCCGAAATTGCGGTAGCAATTGCTTCTTCTGGAATAGCGGCCACATTTTAGACGGATGCCGTACGGCTCACTCAGCGTTAAAATTGCCATTAAATCTTCAAACTAATGAACAACCGACATGTTACATTTCGAAACACTCCGCAATGGCCAAAGTTTTAGTAGCATCAAAAATTATCATATGGGACGAATGCACAATGGCGCACAAACGCGCATTGGAAGCACTAGACCGAACATTAAAAGGTCTGCGCGATGACTCGAGATGTTATGGTGGTTCAATGATTTTGTTATCCGGCGATTTCCGACAAACACTACCAGTAATTCCAAGATCTACTGCTGCCGACGAAATAAACGCTTGCCTCAAAGCATCAAATCTGTTGCGATATGTAAACAAACTTCAACTGTCTGTATGAGAGTTGCATTGTTGAACGATCTATCTGCTGATGATTTCTCGAAACAATTGCTGAATATCGGTAATGGCCGTGTTCCTGTTGACGAATCGAGCGGTTTGATTTCATTTCCTACAAATTTTTGCCATTTCTTCTTATCAAGAGACGAGCTTATCAACAAAGTATTTCCGGATATCATTGCTAACCACAAAAATACTAAATGGTTAAGTGAGCGAGCAATTTTGGCGGCTAAAAATAAAGATGTAGATGACCTCAGTTTTATAATTAAAAATCAAATCGTAGGTACTCTGTATTCATTCAAATCTATCGACCATCCACCCCAACGCTTCGTCAAAAACGGGAATGCGTGTATCTTCCAGAGTTAAGGAGCTAGAGTCACCAAATTTGGTATGAAGATAGCAATTGACATCCCACATGGATGGGCATCAAAATTTTTAATACTGGTATCGAGTATACCGCAGTCGGTTGCGTCCGACTGCAACGTTTCCACTTGTTTTTTGTTGATTTGTTGTTGATTGTATTGTTTTTGGATGATTTTTTGTTGATTGTATTGTTTTTTTGGTTTTCTTAAATTATTTAAACACCATTAATTGTGTTAGTTGCACGATTAGTTTTTATTAAGTATTGCAATGTTTTGATTTTTGCACTTATTTTTCATAAATTATTTAAACACCATTAATTGTGTTAGTTGCATGATTAGTTTTTTATTAAGTATTGCAATGTTTTGATTTTTGCAATTATTTTTCACTAATCAATTAAACACCATTAAATGTGTTAGTTGCATGAAAGTTCTTTGGCGGATTAGTTTTTATGAAGCATCGCAAATTTTTATTGTTGCACCTATTTTTCACTAATCCTACCGGCTGCGCCAGTTATGAGTTCAATACCGTGTGAGAATAAAAAAAAATTAAAAGACTTTTGTCTTTAGTTTACTTTCTTTATTGTGTTTTTGTTCTAATGCAAAAAAATACAAATCACTTCCTCACTTACGACTGTCTTCTTTATGATCTTACTCCGAACTATTTCTTTATCGTTCTTGCTGCGCAGAGCAAACCTTCGTTGAGAGCTTTTCTTATTGTCAAAGCTTCTTACTTTGGTCATTTAAGCTTTCATCAAAAAGTGCCAATTCGGCGATCTCACGCCTGTGGCGTGATTTTGGAAATATGATTATATTTATGTTTATGTCTAATATGATTCCTGTGTTGGGATTTTAGGGTGTAATGTGATATCTATTTTTGGGCTGTGTGCTATGTGCTGGGGTGCGTTCTATGACCCCATTTATACGCTGAAGTTTTTTCGTGAATTTTCTCTCTGAATCTTTTGTTTGAAGGCAAGGGGGGTAGAGGTGTAAAAATTCAAGCAAAAATTTGCTACTTGTTAAGTCGTGAATTTTTCTTCTTATTTTGCTTTGCCTTATTCCGATAGAATGTATACACAGAGTTGCACAGTGTTTGATGTGAAAAATAAAGTTATTGATACGAAATATCGCACAAGCAAATATTAGCGCAAATAGTAAATATATTTTTGTGGTCTATAAATTATTAATAGAAATGTTATGGAAGAACTGGTGTTAACTGTGTCTGTTTATCGACCATAAATTTAAACCAGAGTTGCATTTTCAAAGGAAACAAGTGGAAACGTTGCAGTCGGACGCAACCGACTGCGGCATACTCGATACCAGTATTAAAATAGGTAATAAGAGGCCTGATTGCAAAGGTGTACGGATGGGGCAGGGGTGTACGCTGCCTTAAAGATTCTCCGATGCAGATAGGGATGCCACCAACTATCTTCCTTCCAAATTTGGTGACTCTAGCTCGAAGTTTGTATAAAGTGGGGAGAGGGGGGCTGGGGTGGTATGGGTGGGCGTGGCATCCAAATTTTTGCTGCAGATCCATGTGGAATGTCAAATGCTACCTTCTACTAATTTGGTGACTCTAGCTAAAAGTTTGAAAAAGGTGCGGAAAGGGGGGCGGAATGGTTTGGCGTGGCTCCAAAACTTTGATGCAGATTTTTGGGAGTCGTTGCCAGCTTTCTTCCTACCAAAATTGGTGACTCTAGCTCCTTAACTCTGGAAGATACTCGCATTCCCGTTTTTGACGAAGGGTTGGGGCGGTTGGGGGCGGCTAGGGCAGTATTGGTGGGCGTTGCATCCAAACTTTTGATGCTGTTTTTGGGGGGTCATCATCACCTATCTTGGCACCAAATTTGGTGACTATAGCTGCAAATCTGTGGGAGATAGAGGCTTTTCTGATTTAAAATGCGGTGGGGCTGGGGGCGGAATGGGTGGGCGTGATTCCAAAGCGAAGTTGTTGACAGATTGCAAAGGCAGGCTGAAATATTTGGTAATCCAGAAAGAATTATTACTGATCCAGCAGCCAATGTTTTTGAAGATTATTGCACCAAAGAATATAGAACATTTGCTTATAGAGACCGGAGTGCCACGTGGAAACGGACAAGTAGAAATAATAAATGGAATTGTAATTGCGTTGTTGACCAAATTGTGCGTATCAGATCAAAGAGCATGGTACAAACACGTTGGAATAGTACAAGAATTTATAAATTCTACTCCGCCGAGAAGCACAAAGTTGTTTCCGTTTAGAATTCGTACAGGTTTTGAAATAAGAACAAAATATATTAATGACCTTCAAAAATTGTTCGACAAGGAACATTTTGTAAAGTTAAGAGACGATTAGTTTTTTAGGAGTTCGGAGCGACTGTTCATATCGCTCCGATTGCTTTATTTTGAATGAATCTAACAATGTCAGCTTAAACATATTGTAAGCTACGACATATGCTGACGCTGTCTTATTCTTGTAGGATCATATTTCGATGCACTTGAAGAGTACTTGGAATGCACTTGAAAGTGTATGTCCGAATATGTTTATGCAACAACTAAGTGTTGTTGCCCTTTTATGTTATGTTTATACAGCAACAAAGTGTTACTGATTTGGGTACATTTAGTACAGTACACCATTGATATATGTGCATACTACATCTCCCTCCTTTTGAAAAATAACGTAATATCTGTAGTATTTTAAAATTAATCAGTATTACTAAATATTTTTTTTATTTTTTATTTTGAAATCAATCGTGAACAAATATTTTTAACCTATCTTTATGTACTTTTTGTTTTTTGTGTTTGTTATCTGAAATCGTTATATTATCATTTTCACCTATACTTTCTACCTTATATGGGCCCGTATATTTAAAATCTAACTTATGGCCTACTTCGTTTTTTAGTAAAACTTTATCTCCTATTGATAGAGTTATGTTCCTAGTTTTTAAATCATAAATTTCCTTATTTTTCTGTTTATTAATTCGAGCATATTTCTTGCTCTTTTGTATGCTACTTCTAATCTGTATTTACTTTCTTTAGCGTAGTCATCTATGTTATATATAGGTTCTATATTACTTATGCTGTTAAAGTACTTTGGTAGATTATTAGTCTTACCGAATACTAACTCATATGGACAATAATTGTGTGCCATAGAGGGGGTTGTATTAAAACAATAAACAAAATATTTGTGCCATACATCCCAATCTGTTTTATTAACTGATATATAGGATCGAATGTACTCGTTGAACGTTCTGTGGCTTCTTTCAATTGTTCCAACAGTTTGATGATGATGTGCAGTTGATGTTATATTCTTTATTTTTAAATATTTGCACAGATCATTTATAATTAAATTTTTATATTCCGTTCCCATGTCCGAAATGAACGTCTTCATTGGACCGTACTTGAGAATAAATGATTCAAATATTGCTGTTGCAACTGTTACTGCACTTTTATTTGCGATAGGTATAGCAACTAAATATTTAGTCAGGTCACATATGAGGGTGACTGCATATTCATTGCCTTTTTCTGACTTTGGTAGTGGACCAATTGTATCCACTATAACTCTGTCAAATGCTTTCATCGGGGTTTCAGTAATTGTTAAAGGGGTCTTGGTATTTGTTGTTATTTTTGCTTTTTGACATTTTTGACATTCCGGATGTACTCAGTTATATCACGAGTCATACCTTTCCAGTAATAATGTCTTTTTACCTTGGCCAAGGTTTTTGCAATGCCTGTATGACCTCCTTGTACTGGATCGTCATGTAGTGTAGACAATATAGCTTCTTTCTCTTTAATATCTGTTAATGTGGTCACCGGGTTGAGTAGCGCTACTCTCAATGTACTTAATATTTTATTGCCCATTATTTTGAAATTACTATTGAAATTTTTCAAAGATATTTTCCCACGGTGCCATTTTCAATTGGCTGATTTTCAATATACCGGCTTCTTTTTCGAGCCTAGGGAATAGTTGTCCTAAATCAATATTTCCTTTATTCCAATATCAATTCTTGCAATAATTTTCTTACCATGCTTAAATAAACATAGCATATCTTTTATATGCAAGGTCACTACTTTACGTACCTCATCATTATTAATGACTTCATATACGTTGGGCTGAGAAGCTGTTTTAGTAGGTTGCTTTGGCATCTCTACTTTATTGTTTTCTGCGCAGAAATTTTGTCTACTTTGATACCTGGTAGTGACTTTCAGGATTTTATTTTGTATGTCTTTTAGTTCGGATATTGTTATTCGTGACAATGCATCGGCTACAAAATTATCTTTGCCTCTTAGGTACTCTACTGTAAAATTGTATTCCTCTAATTCAAGTCTCATACGCGTTAATTTAGAACTGGGGTTTGTCATTGAAAACAAAATGTTAGGGGTCTATGGTCAGTTTTTACTGTGAAATGTGTTCCGTAAATATATGGTCTAAATTTGGTAATTGCCCAATAAATGGCTGTTAACTCTTGTTCCGTTGTACTCTTGTTACTTTCTCCTTTGGTGAATGATCTCGATGCGTAGGCTACTGGAAGCTGAATTCCATTGTGGACTTGTGTTAGCACTGCGCCACAGGCTTGCTTACTAGCATCTGTTATTATACAAATTCTTTTGTAAAATCTGGATATTGTAACAGAGTAGGCTTCATTAATTGAGCTTTGAGATATTCAAATGCATTTTGACATTCATTAGTCCATTCAAATGGAACATTCTTTTTATTTAATCTTGTTATATGCCTAGCATAATCGGCGAAATTTTTGATGAATCGTCTATAATAATTACAAAATGCTATAAAGCGTCTAGCGCTGTCAGAGTCGTGTGGGACTGGATAATTTAATATGACATCAAATTTTTTGTCATCTGGTAAGATTCCCTTATCTGTGCATTTGTGTCCCAAAAATGTGACTTCATGCATGAAAAATGAACATTTTTCAGGATGTAGCTTCAAGTTGTGTTTCCTACACATGTCAAAAACACTAATTAAATTGTTAGGCATGTGTTTTTCGGAACAACCGATTACTATTAAGTCATCCATATAAAGGAATGCTTGTGATGGTTCAAGTCCAGAGAATGCAATAGTCATCATTCTTTGGAATGAATTTGGGGCTATCTTTAAACCAAATGGCAATCGCGTAAAGCGATAAGAGCCATTGCTTGTTGAAAAGGATGTTATATCTCTAGAGTTTTCGTCTAGCTCAATCTGGTGGAATCCTGACATTAAGTCAAGGCAAGAGAAATATTTGCTCTTCCTAGTTGATCTAAGATTTCATCGATTCTAGGAAGTGGGAACTTATCGGATAGTAATTTTTTATTAATTTGGCGATAGTCAATAACTAAGCGCCATTTTTTCTTTTCATTATCTATGGATTTCTTTGGTACTAGTAACAGTGGACTGTTGTATTCCGAGACTGAGGGTTCAACTATTTATCTTTAATGAGTTTATCGACTTGAGCTTGAATTTCGTCTTTTGACTGTGAGGGCTTCTATAGTTTTTTATATATATCTTTTAATCTTAGTTTCTGCTTATAAAAATTATTGGTGGTTATTGATTCGGTATCGAGTCCGAATATGTCTGTGTATTCACTACAAAGTCCTTTAATTGTCTATAAAATAGTTTTGGAAAATTTTTAGCTAACTTTGACATAACATTGTTCGTTCTAGTTTCGTTATTTATTTCGGATATATCATAATTTGCTAATGGTTCATAATTCAATTTATTTATATTAACCATTTGATCTGTATTAGTTGTATTCAGTAAACGGACAAATGCATTTGCAGTTGTTACTACTGTATTTGCTGCATATATACCAGGTTGAATTTCCTGGTTCGGAATTAGGATGCTATCTTCATTTGAAGTTAACTCAATTTTTCGGACAACTTCGGATCTTGCTGGTAACACTATTGTATTGTTACCAGAGCTGTAATTAATGTGTGCTGTAATTGTCTGGTCTTATTATAAGAAGGTCCTTTGTAGGTGTGAAATCGAGTTGACAGTTATATTTTTTAATAAAATCTATTCCTAAAATTCCATCACACGGTATAGAAAAATTTGAATCGACAATATGGAAGTTGTGTGGAATTATATATTTAGTTGTTTGAATTTCTATAGATGTCATTCCTTTAGATTGAACTAACCCTTGATTGATTCCTTGAATATTTATTTTGTTGTCTATGTTTATATCATTAAAAGTGTCTGAATTGTCTTTTAGCAGAGATATGTCTGCACCAGTATCTATTAAAATATTAATTTTTTTCCTGTAGCTACGTTTGTGAATGTTACAAATATATTTACACTAAGATTAATCGAATGAACCTTTTTGCTATTTATTGCTGTGTACCTAAGGGCTGTTGCGAGTTTTCCGAGGCATTGTGCGTGATTCTAACATTATGTTATTACCATTATTATTGTTGTGGCCTCTGTTTGAGTTACCACGGCCTCTAGAGTTTCCTCTATATTGGCCTCTGTTTCTGTTGTTGGGATAATTATTATAATTATTGTTATTGTAATTGTTGTTTCTGTTGTTATTTCTATAGTCGCCGTTACTTCTACCACGGTTGTTCCCTCTGAAATTGCTACCGCGGTTAGGGTGCCTCTTTTGAAATACATTACTCGGTTAACATCACCAGTGACCCTTGTACTTGTTCTTATGTATGCGCTTATCGCTGCATCCATAGTGGTACAAGTACCTGCCTCTAGTACTGTTTTTACACTTTCGTGCTCGGCTCTCTTGATCATAGTGTCAATGGCCTCTCTAGTACTTAATGTATTGGCATGTATAACCGGCAAGCCTTCGTCTATAAACGACGCTTCGAGTAGCTTGCGTAAATTGTCTATTTCGTTAGTAAACTGGGTCACGGTTTTTCCCTTTTGCTGGACAGTGGACAATTTTGCTTTTATGCTTTGCGAAGTTTCGCCAACAATTACATTCTGCAATGTATTTATAATCTCCTGTATTGTCTGTTTTTCTTGTATCTGATTTAAGGTTGTGCCTATTATTTTTGATTTAATTACTTGCACAGCTATGGCTTCATATGGTCCCTTTGCAAGGTCGACCAATTTTATAGCCATTATGAACCTCTGGAGATGGATTTTCTGTCCATCGAACTCTGGTACTGCGCAGGCTACTTCCCTAATGTATGCCCTTATGGCGGCTGAATCGTCTGTCGGCATTGTGAGGTTTTCTTCGTTTGAATCCACCTCAATTTTTTCTGTAATTTTTATTATTGCTGGTATTGTTAAATCCAGCAAGTCTTCCTCCTTTATTTCTGTTTCGGAGTCACTTGAAGATTCTATGACTCTTCTTTGGATTTTATTGTCAAGGGAGTGTTTAGGATTGTCGGTATCGATATATCCAAATTAAACTTCCCTTTTATGTATGAAAGGTTTGACTTTAATTTCAATAGAAGCTTTGAAATTGATGTGCACTGGTTTGTATTTAATTTGCTTCGTTGTCTGTGGACCAGTTCTCTAGCTTGATTAAAACTGTCTACCAGATTTTCTGCATGCTTATTTATAGTATTCTCTTGTATATTTCTATTTTGTGTTAAGCATTTATAAGATTTTCTAAATTGGTTTTTGATTTCATTTATTTCGATTAAAAATTGCTGCCAATCCATATTTATTAGACATTTTTAGTTTTCATCAGCGTCTTCGCTTCCAGAACTCAATGGTTCTGTCTTGATGATCTGATCTACGAATAATTGGTGTACAATATTTGGCATCCTTACGTTAAGTCTCAGCAACATTTTGTACCGCAATGTAATGATTCTTTTAATTTGATCATAAATATGTTTGCGTACTTCATTATTGTTCTTAATCCACTTTAGAATTAAAATCAACTTTGGGTGTGCTGGCTTAACGTTCACTGCTAGTTCTAAAAATGGAATATATTTAGCTAAATACTTTAGTTCTGGCATTTTATTTGTCTTTTAAAGGATATTTTATTTTATTTTTTTTTTTTTTTTTTTTACTTTTTCATAATTGATTTCATATTTAAATTTGATATTATTATTTTTTTTTTTTTACAAATTATCTAGGCCATCGGCCCTGCTGTTGTTGTAACGTTTCTTAATGCACTTATTATGAAGTTAATAAATTTTTGTTAGTGCATGTATAATTACAATAATCGTTATTATTATTAATAGTGTTGTTATCCAGTTTAGATTCTGCGTTTCAACTTCAACTTTATTAATTACATTCGCAGTTGAATCTACTGTTTTTAAGTCTACTAGACCCATTTTGATGCTCTTTGTATTTTGACTAATTTTAATTTTTAAGGTTTTATCTATTGAGTTTGTGCGCAGTGACATTGGCGCTCCTGCCTATTTTGCGTACGACTTTACAGGCCGTACTGGTTCATCGGGCAGAATTTTCCCGCTCAATGTTACAATGTTTTACAATTTTTGATTGTTTAATAATTATAAGTGTTTAACATGTAAAAAAAAATTTTAATTTTCCAGTCATCAGTCCAGTCGGTGCAAAGTTGTAGGTGCTGCTGCTGTTGTCCGGGGCCTATGAGCTCAGGCGGCGCCGGTGCTGGTCTTCGCACAGGCAATGTTGTTATTATTTGTTGGTTGTGATTTACAGTGATTGCATGTACCAATGCAATGGGGATTCCATACTCCCTCGCAGTTCGGAGGACACTCTTTTTTTTCTTTTGGGTGTTTCCTTTTTGGCTGGAGGTTGAGTTTTTTGATTAGTTTTTGAAATATTTTCGATAACTGAGTGAGCGGAACATGGCTTTTTAATAGTCTCTTGTAAATATTCTTTTAGATGGTCAAGCTCTGTTTGTAGCTTTTGAGCTGTTGACCAGGCTGGTGGAGGTTGTTGGGTATATAGCTGCCAATATAGGCTAGCTATCCTCTTTTTAATTTTGTTTCTCACACCGCCTCTTTTTTTTACCATATTCACACTCTACTCACTCAGATATTTATTTCTTTTCTTTCTCCATTCGTTAATAAGTTGTGTTGTCCATTCGTTGATAAGTTTGTTGTAGCTTGTTACTGCTGTGTCGGCAACTTCAGCTGTTGGTGGTGATTCAGACGTCGCTTATGATATTTGCGCACAATTTTTGCTATTATTTTTGTTTTGGGTATCCTCATCCATTTAGACGCATGCTTGTGTCGCTGCTGATGCTGATGAGGTGAAGGCTGCTTGATGGTAGTCAGTGGTGTTGTTGATCCTTGTGTAGCGTGTGTTTTTTTGTTTTTTGTTTTATAACACTTTACTTTACAGCGGTTTACGGTACCGCTGTCACGGTCGCCATGTAAAGTTAAGAGACGATTAGTTTTTTAGGAGTTCGGAGCGACTGTTCATATCGCTCCGATTGCATTATTTTGAATGAATCTAACAATGTCAGCTTAAACATATTGTAAGCTACTAAAAGGCTGTGTGCTGCTTATGGTGGTAGCGCAGCCGTATGTATATAAGCGTTTTATATATATAAGCGACGGATACGTCGCTGCGGGCAGAGTGTGTTATGCACATGTATACTTAAGTGGTCAATGCATGGGACATATGCTGACGCTGTCTTATTCTTGTAGGATCATATTTCGATGCACTTGAAGAGTACTTGGAATGCACTTGAAAGTGTATGTCCGAATATGTTTATGCAACAACTAAGTGTTGTTGCCCTTTTATGTTATGTTTATACAGCAACAAAGTGTTACTGATTTGGGTACATTTAGTACAGTACACCATTGATATATGTGCATACTACAATTTAGTTGAGTTGCAAAAAGAAAAAGATGAGTTAAGGCAAGTAGTTAAGGAAATATTTTGTCAATACAAGAAGAAAGCCGTAATTCATTTAATAAATCATTAAAACCAGAAAAGGAGTACAACGTCAATGATATGGTCGCCATTAAGCGAACCCAATTTGGAGCTGAACTAAAGCTAAAAGGGAAATTCCTTGCTCCCTATATTGTGAAGCGTAAGTTGAGGCGCGGACGATACATTGTAGAGTATTGCAATTCGGTAAAATCTATTAAATACATTTGCATATATGTCCCGAAAGGGAGTGACATGGCGGTTTTTGCTATCCAAACATCCAATATCAACGATGAAATCACGCGCTATCAAGTTGGTAGATATGTGAACTGCAATGAAGCAATTTGGCGTATATTCTCATTCCTATTCATGAACGTTATCCCACTGTTGTACATTTAGGAGTGCATCTAGAGAACGGTCAGAGAGTATATTTCACAAAGTCGAATGCTGCTCAACGTGCCCAAACACCTCCAGCGACAACACTGACCAGTTTCTTTGCGATTTGTCGGAAATACTCGGAAATGCCACGTTATTACACTTGGAACGCTACATCGAAGAAATTTCAACGTCGGAAGCAAGGCGATGCAGTTCCTGGTCATTCAGATATGCGTTCTGCTGATGCTCTTGGTCGTATTTACACAGTTCATCCGAAGAATGATGAATGTTTCTATTTGCCGTTGTTTCTGGTACATGTTCGAGGGCCAACATCATTTGAATCACTACGAACTGTTAATGGTATAGTGTGCCCCACATTTCGAGCAGCATGTCAAGAGCTGAATTTGCTTGAAAACGATACTCATTGGGACACGACAATCGCTGAAGCAATTATTTCTGCACCTCCAAGTCAGTCATCATTTCGACATTTTTCCCATCGAACCCACGTACCTGTGGAACAAATACAAAGATAACATAACAGAAGACATTTTATATCAAATTCGTGTCAGATCAAGAAATCCCGATCTTGAGGCGAATGAGGAGATGCATAACCAGGCCTTGCTCTTGATCGAAGATATGTGTTACCTCATATGCGGCAGTTTGTTAGTTAGGTATAACGCATTAAATAGAGAATTGGAACTTGAACGTGAGTATGATCCACATGAACTAATCCAATCAGTTCAAACGAATGTACCACTTTTGAATCCTAAGCAGAGGGAAGTCTATGCTACACTGATTAATGCAATTGATGATGGAAATGGTGGCTTATTTTTTTTGGATGCCCCCGGTGGAACTCATGTCATTGATTTTGGCCACTGTACGTGCGAGATCCGAAATTGCGGTAGCAATTGCTTCTTCTGGAATAGCGGCCACATTTTTAGACGGATGCCGTACGGCTCACTCAGCGTTAAAATTGCCATTAAATCTTCAAACTAATGAACAACCGACATGTTACATTTCGAAACACTCCGCAATGGCCAAAGTTTTAGTAGCATCAAAAATTATCATATGGGACGAATGCACAATGGCGCACAAACGCGCATTGGAAGCACTAGACCGAACATTAAAAGGTCTGCGCAATGACTCGAGATGTTATGGTGGTTCAATGATTTTGTTATGCGGCGATTTCCGACAAACACTACCAGTAATTCCAAGATCTACTGCTGCCGACGAAATAAACGCTTGCCTCAAAGCATCAAATCTGTTGCGATATGTAAACAAACTTCAACTGTCTGTATGAGAGTTGCATTGTTGAACGATCTATCTGCTGAAGATTTCTCGAAACAATTGCTGAATATCGGTAATGGCCGTGTTCCTGTTGACGAATCGAGCGGTTTGATTTCATTTCCTACAAATTTTTGCCATATCGTCTTATCAAGAGACGAGCTTATCAACAAAGTATTTCCAGATATCATTGCTAACCACAAAAATACTAAATGGTTAAGTGAGCGAGCAATTTTGGCAGCTAAAAATAAAGATGTAGATGACCTCAGTTTTATAATTAAAAATCAAATCGTAGGTACTCTGTATTCATTCAAATCTATCGACTGTGTAACAAACGAAGAAGAAGCCACTAATTATCCAACTGAATTTTTGAACTCCTTGGCTGTGCCTGGTTTACCACTGCACAATTTATAACTGAAGGTTGGCTCGGTAGTTATCATGCTTAGAAATTTAAACCAACCAAAACTGTGCAATGGAACGCGTTTGGTGATAAGAAACTGATGAACAATGTGACAATACTCAAAGAAAAATTTAAAGATGAGGAAGTTCTTATTCCAAGGATTCCGATGATCCAAACAGATATGCCCTTTGAGTTTAAACGAATTCAATTCCCGATTCGTTTTGCCTTCGCTATGACGATCAACAAATCACAGGGCCAATCCTTGACTATTGTGGCCTCAATCTAGAAAATGAGTGTTTTTCTCATGGTCAATTGTAAGTGGCATGCTCACGTGTCGGCAAACCATCCGCATTATTTGTTCTTGCACCTGACCAAAAAACAAAGAATGTCGTTTACCACAAGGTGCTTGAATGAAAATCCGATTAATAAATTAATCAGAGTGTACCCAACCTGAACAACATAGTTTTCAATGTTTTTTTTCTGACATGTGTTTAGAATACTTAATTTTTTTTCTTAATTTTTATTTTTATTCTGTATGTTTTCATCATCATTCATCATAATAAAATACTTTTATATTTCTATCTAAATCTAAATTCATATTATTTTGTATTATAAAAGCCTTAATTAGTTCAGCTAAAAGGTAACACGACATTCTTTGACTGTTAGGCCAACAAGAATAGAACTTATATAGAGTCGTCATGAGGCCAAATTCTGACTGCCAGTTGGAATAGGCAATCGTGGCGACACCTCTCTCACAAAGCGCTGCTGCTGCTTTTTTCTCTGCCAGCGCATTTCATGCCCGATTATCAAGCCACTCGGCTTGGCGACTGTTATACGCTTCTTTTCCCTCATAGCACAGCCAGCCAGCCATGCTCTGAGTATTTTGCTTGTATAAACATATGAGCGTGTCTACGTCACACGTATTATCAATTTTTTTTTTTTTTTTTTTATCATTTCTGCGACGTTGCCTTAGTGAAGATATGCATTATACCCACATTCATATATATTTATATATGTATGCTGTTTTGCTAGGATTTCTACTGATTTTTGTTATTTTGTTTGTGCTGGCTAGTGTTAGTGTGTTAGTGATTTTGTATTTCTGCATGACATATTTAATTGTATGCGTAGCATTTGCAATGGCCATGCCATGCCATATGTATATACATTTTGCTTCACTCACTTTACACTCATATCATTTTGCTGCTTATCGTCAATGTTCACCAAAAACCTAGACTTAGTGTCTATTCTACATTTTGCTGCTGATCGGCAAGCAAATTTTGTTTGACACTTGTTTATTTTGCTGTGCGCCTGTTGCTGCAAGTCTTTGGAAGTCTTTATTTTGTCTATTGGCGAACGCTGGCGATTCTATTCTTGTTGGTTTTAATACTGGTATCGATATGCCGCAGTCGGTTGCGTCCGACTGCAACGATTCCACTTGTTTTTTGTTGATTTGTTGTTGATTGTATTGTTTTTGGATGATTTTTGTTGATTGTATTGTTTTTTTTGGTTTTCTTAAATTATTTAAACACCATTAATGTGTTAGTTGCACGATTAGTTTTTATTAAGTATTGCAATGTTTTGATTTTTGCACTTAGTTTTCATAAATTATTTAAACACCATTAATTGTGTTAGTTGCATGATTAGTTTTTTATTAAGTATTGCAATGTTTTGATTTTGCAATTATTTTTCACTAATCAATTAAACACCATTAAATGTGTTAGTTGCATGAAAGTTCTTTGGCGGATTAGTTTTTATGAAGCATCGCAAATTTTTATTGTTGCACCTATTTTTCACTAATCCTACCGGCTGCGCCAGTTATGAGTTCAATACCGTGTGAGAATAAAAAAAAATTAAAAGACTTTTGTCTTTAGTTTACTTTCTTTATTGTGTTTTTGTTCTAATGCAAAAAATACAAATCACTTCCTCACTTACGACTGTCTTCTTATGATCTTACTCCGAACTATTTCTTTATCGTTCTTGCTGCGCAGAGCAAACCTTCGTTGAGAGCTTTTCTTATTGTCAAAGCTTCTTACTTTGGTCATTTTAAGCTTTCATCAAAAAGTGCCAATTCGGCGATCTCACGCCTGTGGCGTGATTTGGAAATATGATTATGTCTCGCGCTTGTGGCGTATTTTTGGGAATATGTTTATATATTATGTTTATGTCTAATATGATTCCTGTGTTGGGATTTTAGGGTGTAATGTGATATCTTATTGTTGGGCTGTGTGCTATGTGCTGGGGTGCGTTCTATGACCCCATTTATACGCTGAAGTTTTTTCGTGAATTTTCTCTCTGAATCTTTTGTTTGAAGGCAAGGGGGGTAGAGGTGTAAAAATTCAAGCAAAAATTTGCTACTTGTTAAGTCGTGAATTTTTCTTCTTATTTTGCTTTGCCTTATTCCGATAGAATGTAAACACAGAGTTCCACAGTGTTTGATGTGAAAAATAAAGTTATTGATACGAAATATCGCACAAGCAAATATTAGCGCAAATAGTAAATATATTTTTGTGGTCTATAATTATTAATAGAAATGTTATGGAAGAACTGGTGTTAACTGTGTCTGTTTATCGACCATAAATTTAAACCAGAGTTGCATTTTCAAAGGAAACAAGTGGAAACGTTGCAGTCGGACGCAACCGACTGCGGCATACTCGATACCATTATTAAAACAGGTAATAAGAGGCCTGATTGCAAAGGTGTACGGATGGGGCAGGGGTGTACGCTGCCTTAAATATTCTCCGATGCAGATAGGGATGCCACCAACTATCTTCCTTCCAAATTTGGTGACTCTAGCTCGAAGTTTGTATAAAGTGGGGAGAGGGGGGCTGGGGGTGGTATGGGTGGGCGTGGCATCCAAATTTTTGCTGCAGATCCATGTGGAATGTCAAATGCTACCTTCTACTAAATTTGGTGACTTTAGCTAAAAGTTTGAAAAAGGTGCGGAAAGGGGGGCGGAATGGTTTGGCGTGGCTCCAAAACTTTGATGCAGATTGTTGGGAGTCGTTGCCAGCTTTCTTCCTACCAAAATTTGTGACTCTAGCTCCTCAACTCTGGAAGATACACGCATTCCCGTTTTTGACGAAGAGTTGAGGTGGTTGGGGGCTAGGGCAGTATTGGTGGGCGTGGCATCCAAACTTTTGATGCTGTTTTTGGGGGGTCATCATCACCTATCTTGGCACCAAAGTTGGTAGCTAAAGCTCAAAAACTGTGGGAGATATAGGCTTTTTTGACTTTAAAATGCGGGGGGGGGGGGGGTGGGGGCGGAATGGGTGGACGTGGCTCCAAAAATTTTGATGCAGTTTTTTGGAGGTTGCTAGTAGCCATCTTCTTACCAAATTTGGTAGTTCTAGCTCTAAGGATGTTCGAAATATGTGGACATATCGGTTTTGAATTATCGAATTTATCGATTTGTCAGCCACCCAGTTATCGTAGAGCCCCCATCTTGACACTTTAATTTACTATCCCATAGATAAAAAGAATTGGAAAGTTTCAAGTCTCTAGCTTGAAGGGTGTGGAAAAAACTTGCATACATACGGACGGACAGACGGACAGACGGACAGACACCGTGAAGGACATTGCACAAAACCAATATACTCTTTACCTTCGGTATCGAGTATAACAATACAATCAACAACAAATCAACAAAAACCAATAATCAAATCAACATGGCAGTCGTTTTAAGTGATGTAGAATTTGACAAGGCATTGTCACAAATCCGACAAGTGCCCCAGTTCTCGGGAAACAAACAGGAGCTAAGCGCCTTCATCAGGAGGACAGAATTCTTTCTACAATTATACCCTACCACAAACCAAAGGCAACAAAGCATAATATACGGTGCGATCGAACTACAATTCATTGGAGAAGCGCAAAGGATTTCGCAGCTATCACATGCCAACAATTGGGGAGAATTAAAACGAGCACTCATCGAGGTATACACCACCCAGACTTCAGTGGAAGAATTACTACGACAACTATACAACACCAGCTATCAAGGAATCTCCGTAAGTTCACAGAAGAACTTGAGCAAAAATCTCATATAATAACCAATAAACTAAGACTAGATAATAATACAATGGTTTATACAAATGCCATGAATAAAACAGTTAAAGATGTAATTAAAAGAAAATTCCAGGTAGAATTTTCATGATTCTAGCTAGGTATGATATTACCACAAGCCATCTGTTAAAAGTAGCAGCTCAAAAGGAGGATCTACTTTAAAATAGTGTGGTTGAAAAACCCAAAGATAATAAGTACAATAATTCAAATAAAAACAATTCTGGTAAAAGGTATCAACAACTAACCCGCACAAGAATCAACAAGAATATAGGTAGACACATAAAGAATTTCAGAAAAAGTTGCAACAAGGCAATATAAACTATAGATACTATAAAGCACAAGCATCCCCTTATAATAACCAACCTCAAAAGCGGCAAAGAGAAAGTAACAGCGGTGTGTCAAAAATGGACACATCTGAAAATGTTCAAGCAATTGCCTCGGAACAGAAGAAACAATAACCCATTCATAATTGTTATTATGAATGATAACCCGCTTAAGTGTGTATAGACACTGGGTAAACAGTAAATTTAATGATTAGTATTACTATATGAATATATAATAGCATGAATAATATAAGGCAGTCACGAATTACTGTTAAGGGTCAAGGAGACATAATATTCTTTGTATACATAAACGTAAGCTACAAATATAACATTAACCCGTAACATAATTAAGACGATAAAAATAACATAGAAGTCCACAACAGTCAACAGAAAGGCCGAGTGGCCAGATCAGCATAAGGAGAACGTAGGTCGTGCGCGCTCTCGCGACCCACACTCTCAAATGTCGCGATCCACAACTGGCAAAATGGCAAGCTCAGGTCGAGCGGCAAATCAGTTGCCCAGAAGCGTGACAAGTGGACGGACGCGAGGTTGCTGAAAACGGTTTAGAAGCAGTGAAAGTGAAAGAATACATGCAAGACAATTTTGGTGAAAGAGACACTGCACGAGGCGTGTAGAATAAAGATTCAGTATATTATTTAAATGTAAGTTAGTATAAGCGAGCCCAATGATAAGGGAATTAAAAGCAATCTAAACTGATACAAAACCCCACGTGTTATATAAGTTTTTTTGTGTAAGACGAGCAAGAATCGCAGCACATATATATATGCGATCATATATATATAATCGCGCAGAGTATCAGACGCATTACGTTCCGTGTTCGTATAAATTAAATAGTTAAGTGACCGGCGACCACTCAATCGGTTCGGCATCGCGTCGACGGCATCAGCTTGCGACACTTTCCCCCTTCCTCTTTTCCCCAGCATTCCTACTAATCGGCGGATCAAGCCCAGATTCGTACGGAGCAACACTAGCGGAGTTAGCGGAGACTTTACGAATGTACGAAAAGCCCTGACATCCCTGTCTTTCGACGCGTTTCCCTTATTCCCCCGCATTCCTACTAATCGGCGGGTCAAACCCCGATTTTACGGAGCGGCATTAGTGGAGTCAGCGGAGACTATACAACGGTACGTCAGTCCCTGACACTCCCATCTTGTCGGCCGCGCAACCTCGGAGTTGCATCGCTTATTGAAACTCGCCTCTATGATAGCTAACGCGTTTCGGCAATTTATAAATTTCTTGTAACGCGAGCCTTGGTCAGACTGAGATCTGTACCTCGGCATAATTCACAACCTAACAAGTGGCGCCCGAGCAGGGACTAGTTAGCTAAAGAGAGGTAATATAAATCGGTAATAAGGCCCCGAAAATATAACCAAAGTTTTAAGTTTTGCGAAAAACCGATATACCCCATCATACCCTGTTCTGAACACGCGCATCGAAATCGACGAAAACGCAACGGTGCCGGCGTCAATTTTTTTTGGGTTTTTTTTGTAACGGAATAGGGCTAAGCCGACCGAAAAAGACGGTGTAAGCGGACGCAACGATTAAGCGGGCGGAAAACGCAAAGCGACGACAACAATTGTTAGCGGCTAACGGCAAGTTGTAGCGCGACAAAGTGATGTTGGTGCGGACAGCCAATCACAAAACGGGATAACGAGCGCGACTTAAGGTTTGTAGAGGTTTCCGACGGCAAGAAAATATGTAGACGTAGTTCTGTTTTTGAATTGTCAAACGAGACTGAAAGCTTTATTCTGCATAACGGAATATATATGACTTAAAACTAAGTGTTTATAATATGTGGAATGTGTATGTGTATATGTGTGCCCTATATATGTATCCTGTTCGCAACTCAGCAGTTGCGAAACATTGTAGTGGGTGAAGTGGCTTGGTTGAAGTCGCTGATCGGGAATATGCCGCGTAGGCATTTTGTTGTAGACGACGAAGTGTCTCTGCATTTGTGCTTGGTCAGCAGCTTCCGCGTATAGCCCTGTTGTTAGGCAATACGCGGAGGCTTTGCTGGAGGGCAGATTTGGGGGGCGAGGTTGGCGGAGGTAAGTCCTCCCCCCTAGTGTGAAGAGACGGCCAGAGTGAAAGAACGGCCGGAAAGAACCGTTGTTGCACCGGTTCAGGAGGTGCAAGAATGATGGTCTTCCTTCTGATGAAGATTGCCATTGTGGCGGCTAAGGTTACGAATCCCAGCCATACATATTTGGAGATGAAGTGTGTAGTTGTGGGTTCTCGTACATTAAATATTTCTTTAAAATTTCTTAAATTTTCTAGTTTTAAATATTGTAGGTTTAGTTTGGATGTTGTATTAATGACGATATTTTGCATTTTGGATAGTGATATTTGTACATTTTTGACGATTTCTAAAGTAGAATCGTCGTACATGTTGTGTAATAACATAGAAACACTACGCTAAAGAAAGTATATTTAGATTAGAACAAGCTTACAAAAGATCTAGAATAATGTTAGAAAAGCATAAGGATAAAAATAAGGAAAGCTATGTTAGAAAAACAATAGATTTTAGTCTGAACATAGGAGATAAAGTACTTTTAAAAACGAAACAGTTCATAAGTTAGAAAGCAAATATATTGGACCATACGCAGTAACCATAATAATAGTAACCATAATAGAAAACGATAATATAATAATAAAAAACAAAAGGGAAAAATCAAACAGTTCATAAGATAAGGTTTAAATTATACATTAGCTAAAACTTTCATGAAAGCACAGTCTGAACAACTGTTATTACTAGAGATGCCACGAATAGTGAATTGGCCGAATACCGAATATTCGGCGCGAAGTACATGCTTGGTGTGGGCGCGTTAGCTGGAATAAGACAAGTCACAACCTGTTGGATATGCTGCATATATTGAGTTTGAATCGAGTTTCCAGAACGGGAATCATGTTAAAATATTCCCCTTTGGGCACACGCTCGAATTCTACATATTATTTAATGGAGCGATCATTAAAACAAAAGCGAGCTGTCTCCTTGTACATAACAGATCATGAGACTTTAATAAATCTGGCACATGCGCAATGGGAACTATTGGAGCAATGTATCAAACTCCTCAAACCGTTCGAAGAAATAACAAAAATAACTAGCTCAGGTATCTCTTGCATCTCTGAAGTGATTCCACATGCAGTTACTTTATTAAAGCAGAGACAGCTGAGAAAGTACCTAATTTAGTCACGTTGAGATCTTCAATGCAGGCCGAGCTAGAAAGGCGATATACCTTCGACGATAAAAACAAATATCTGGTTGCAACCTTTCTGGATCCTCGCTATAAAACGAGTTTTCTAGGATTAGTTCAAACATAAAGAGCAAAACAAAAATTCTTCTAGAAGCTCTAAAAAAAGTTGCGACGAACAAAGTAGTACCGATGACGATTCTTCTCCAGCCCGTAAAAAAGAAACTCACTTGAAAATGATAGGACTGGTAAAATACACGACAGTTTCTGGGAATGCTTTGAAGAAGTAGCTTCGTACAATTTGGGAAATGCCAATGATGAGGAGGACGTAGAAAAGAATGCTGTAGCAAACGAAATAGATTTTTATTTTAATACAGTTCGCCTAGACCGGAAGGCCGATCCTAACAACTGGTGGTCAGCAAATGAAAATCAATTCCCTAACCTTTCAAAATTCGCGAAAGTATACCTTTCTTCGCCTGGAAGTAGCGTTTACAGTGAAAGATTATTTTCTGAGGCTGGGAACGTTTATGACGAAAGGCGCAATCGTTTGCTAGCAAACAATGCTGAAAAGCTCATTTTTATACATCACAACTTACCATTTATAAATTTTAAATACTAAAATGTTGTAATTTTGAATTAAATACATAATTTTAAGTAAAACAATATGTCTCTTTTACATGATTTGCTATTCGGCATTCGGCCGAATAGTACGTACTATTGCCGAATAGCAAACAAAAAGTGGCCGAATAGGCCGAATACCGAATAGTTGCCGAATATTCGTGGCATCTCTAGTTATTACACAAGGAAAAATAAATAAACAAATAAAAATTTATTACTTTTTTTCCTTAAAAAAAACATACAAAACGATCTCAAAAAATTTTTTTTTCTATTCACATTTATAAGAATATAAATAATTAATTATATAGATATATATAATTATGAGTTCGAAACCGTGTGAGAATAAAAATTAAAAGACTCTTTAGTTTACTTTCTTTATTGTGTTTGTTCTAATGAAAAATACAAATCACTTCCTCACTTACTACTGTCTTCTTTATGATCTTACTCCGAACTATTTCTTTATCGTTCTTTCTGCGCAGAGCAAACCTTCGTTGAGAGATTTTCTTATTGTCAAAGCTTCTTAGCTTTGATCATTTTAAGCTTTTATCAAAAAGTGCCAATTCGGCGATCTCACGCCTGTGGCGTGATTTTGGAAATATGATTATGTCTCGCGCTTGTGGCGTAATTTTGGGAATATGTTTATATATTATGTTTATGTCTAATATGATTCCTGTGTTGGGATTTTAGGGTGTAATGTGATATCTTATTGTTGGGCTGTGTGCTATGTGCTGGGGTGCGTTCTATGACCCCATTTATACGCTGAAGATTTTTCGTGAATTTTCTCTCTGAATCTTTTGTTTGAAGGCAAGGGGGGTAGAGGTGTAAAAATTCAAGCAAAAATTTGCTACTTGTTAAGTCGTGAATTTTTCTTCTTATTTTGCTTTGCCTTATTCCGATAGAATGTAAACACAGAGTTGCACAGTGTTTGATGTGAAAAATAAAGTTATTGATACGAAATATCGCACAAGCATATATTAGCGCAAATAGTAAATATATTTTTGTGGTCTATAAATTATTAATAGAAATGTTATGGAAGAACTGGTGTTAACTGTGTCTGTTTATCGACCATAAATTTAAACCAGAGTTGCATTTTCAAAGGAAACAAGTGGAAACGTTGCAGTCGGACGCAACCGACTGCGGCATACTCGATACCAGTATTAAAACAGGTAATAAGAGGCCTGATTGCAAAGGTGTACGGATGGGGCAGGGGTGTACGCTGCCTTAAAGATTCTCCGATGCAGATAGGGATGCCACCAACTATCTTCCTTCCAAATTTGGTGACTCTAGCTCGAAGTTTGTATAAAGTGGGTAGAGGGGGGCTGGGGGTGGTATGGGTGGGCGTGGCATCCAAATTTTTGCTGCAGATCCATGTGGAATGTCAAATGCTACCTTCTACTAAATTTGGTGACTCTAGCTAAAAGTTTGAAAAAGGTGCGGAAAGGGGCGCGGAATGGTTTGGCGTGGCTCCAAAACGTTGATGCAGATTGTTGGGAGTCGTTGCCAGCTTTCTTCCTACCAAAATTTGTGACTCTAGCTCCTCAACTCTGGAAGATACACGCATTCCCGTTTTTGACGAAGGGTTGAGGCGGTTGGGGGCGGCTAGGGCAGTATTGGTGGGCGTGGCATCCAAACTTTTGATGCTGTTTTTGGGGGGTCATCATCACCTATCTTGGCACCAAATTTGGTAGCTAAAGCTCAAAAACTGTGGGAGATATAGGCTTTTTTGACTTTAAAATGCGGGGGGCGGGGGGTGGGGGCGGAATTGGTGGACGTGGCTCCAAAAATTTTGATGCAGTTTTTGGAGGTTGCTAGTAGCCATCTTCTTGTCAAATTTGGTAGTTCTAGCTCTAAGGATGTTCGAAATATGTGGACTTATCGGTTTTGAGTTATCGAATTTATCGATTTGCCAGCCACCCAGTTATCGTAGAACCCCCATCTTGACACTTTAATTTACTATCCCATAGATAAAAAGAATTGGAAAGTTTCAAGTCTCTAGCTTGAAGGGTGTGGAAAAACTTGCATACATACGGACGGACAGACTGACAGACGGACAGACACCATGAAGGACATTGCACAAAACCAATATACTCTTTACCTTCGGTATCGAGTATAACAATACAATCAACAACAAATCAACAAAACCATAATCAAATCAACATGGCAGTCGTTTTAAGTGATGTAGAATTTGACCAGGCATTGTCACAAATCCGACAAGTGCCCCAGTTCTCGGGAAACAAACAGGAGCTAAGCGCCTTCATCAGGAGGACAGAATTCTTTCTACAATTATACCCTACAACAAACCAAAGGCAACAAAGCATAATATACGGTGCGATCGAACTACAATTCATTGGAGAAGCGCAAAGGATTTCGCAGCTATCACATGCCAACAATGGGGAGAATTAAAACGAGCACTCATCGAGGTATACACCACCCAGACTTCAGTGGAAGAATTACTACGACAACTATACAACACCAGCTATCAAGGAATCTCCGTAAGTTCACAGAAGAACTTGAGCAAAAATCTCATATAATAACCAATAAACTAAGACTAGATAATAATACAATGGTTTATACAAATGCCATGAATAAAACAGTTAAAGATGTAATTAAAAGAAAATTCCAGGTAGAATTTTCATGATTCTAGCTAGGTATGATATTACCACAAGCCATCTGTTAAAAGTAGCAGCTCAAAGGAGGATCTACTTTAAAATAGTGTGGTTGAAAAACCCAAAGATAATAAGTACAATAATTCAAATAAAAACAATTCTGGTAAAAGGTATCAACAACTAACCCGCACAAGAATCAACAAGAATATAGGCAGACACATAAAGAATTTCAGAAAAAGTTGCAACAAGGCAATATAAACTATAGATACTATAAAGCACAAGCATCCCCTTATTCGTAATTCGCTTTGCATCGCAACGGACGTGTTTTTTTTTATGCGCTTCGCTTTTTTACTATTGTGCGTTTTATTTCTGCTATTAATTTTGCGTCTTTGTGTAAACTAATAGTTTTGTGACTTTGTGTTTTGCCGGTTTGCCTAAACCCAAAGTGGACAGTAAATTAACAATTTAATTTGCATTTGTTTTAAAGTGATTCCAAACACAACAACAAACTGCAGTCCAGCATACTGAAAAATTTGCTCAACTTGCTGCCGCCTGCTTTTGTTTTGTTTTTGTGTTTTTACGCTCACTCTCTCATTTTTTCAAGCGCTTCGCTCCCAGTGCATTAAACCGTTTCTTGATCGTTTACTCTAACGCGCTCTTTTGTGTTGGTGTTGGTCGCGGGCAAACTCTTCTCCGTTGCTTGTTGCTTTCGGTGGTCGCGCTCGCGCCGTTTTTGTTTGTGAAGCTGTGAAGTAAGTTTTGTTTGTAGCTTTACTATTTGCACTTTAGGGTGGACCTGTATTTAATCATAACAATTTTCTGCAGCGATATTTTTTTATTTTATTTTTATTTGTACTTTCTTCCCTTTTAATAAATTAAATAGAAATGTCTGTCTGCTGCTATGCGAATTGTCAAGTCCGCGCAAACTCAAAAATGGGTTTTGTCTGCTGCTGGATGTGCACAAATGTTGCTCATGAGCAATGTGCCGGCATTACTGGCCGTGTCTCAGACCTCATGAAGGATACTAATTTAGAGTGGCCGTGTTGGTCATGTTTGGAGAAAAAAAAAGACATTGTAAGCTTTATAAATACTCAACTTGGCTTAGAGGGCATTTTCTGCCAGTTGAATAAACTGTGTGAAAAGTTCTCATCGGTTCAAAGAAACCTTAACGAGAAAAATCTCGTAATGGATTCTCCAAAGCGTAAAAAGGCCAACGTTGGGCAGTTATCGGGCTCTGTGATGTCGGAAAATACTCCAAACGCTCCGATACCGCAGGGTAAAGTAAATAAAGTAAATAAAATCTTCCTGTCCCTCCAACTAAAATTATCGAGAACTTAGATGATATACCAATAACTCCCATGGATATTGTGTTATCTGATCCCGATCCTTCGGTTTCTTTGGTGGTTAGTAGTGTTGATGTTAATCAACAAAAAAAACTCTATCAAACTTAAAGAGCCAAATATTCAGTTATCCGAGACTGAGTCTTCCAAACCAGCCTCAGTGGAGGATATAATTAAAAATTTGTTGCTGTTCCACCTAAAAAACAAATATTTCTTTCAAGGCTTCCCCTGATTTAACATCAGATGATATCAAGGTCTATATCAAGGCCAAATCGAATGCCAATTTCACGGTGGAGAAATTCAAATTTGCTTATGATCGGAACATTTCGTCTTTTAAAATCAGTGTTCCGAATCAAGATTTTTGCACTATATGCTGCAAAGAATTTTGGCCAGAACACATAATTGTGAAAGAGTATACTGCAAGGAAAAAAAATCGACCCCCGATTGTATCTACCCTTCCGGTGGTTGGTTCTAAGGTAACTCTCCCAATAACTGATAGTTCAAAAAACTAACATCCTCCTTCTTACTTGGCTATCAGAATGTAAGAGGTCTTTGTAGTAAACTCACTAGTTTATACCTTAATAGTCTTTCTTTCCCCTTCCATGTCATTGCCTTACTGAAACGTGGTTAAGGCAAGACATTCTCAATTCCGAAATTCTATGTAGTACATATTCTATTTACAGAAAGGACCGTACTCTTCGGCGTGGTGGTGGAGTGCTTATTGCTGTGAATGTAGACTTTCCTTCTGAAACAGTCGTATTAGATAGTTCTTTTGATATAGAGTTTATTGCTGTAAAGCTAAACATTTGCGGTATTAACATTTTTATCACTTGTTCGTATATACCTCCTTCTTCTGATCTCTCTATCTATGAGACACATCTATCTGCTATTCATTCTGTCTCTGCCTTGCTTTCTGATCGTGATTTTCGTTGTAGTTCTTGGTGATTTCAACATTGCTGAAGCTACTTGGATTTCTTGTCCTGACTCTGGTGCCCTGACTCCCACGGCCCCGAATGAATTTTTAATCGACCTACTTGGGATGTCATTGAGTCAAATTAATGCTATCCCAAATTCTCTCAATAAAATGCTTGATCTGATTTTTGTTTTGGATTCATCATCTTCATCCGTTTCCCGTTCCCAGCCTATATCTTATCCCGAAGACTTATACCATCCTACGTTGGAGCTGTTGATTAATTTACCTTCCCGAACGCGTTGCAATTTCAGGATGCCTTTGAGTCGAGTTCGTCATTTTCGAAAAACTGATTTTGAGGGACTCGCTCTGCTTTTATCCCAAACTGACTGGTCTCCCCTCTACGAGTCTGACGACTTGGACGTGGCAATCAGTATTTTTTATAATACCTTATATTCTTTATTTGATTTATGTGTCCCGGTTGGTGAGCTAAACAGGTCTAACAAACCTGTGTGGTTTACCCGAGAGTTGACAATTCTCAAAAATCGAAAATCTAAACTCTACAAGAGATTTAGAAAAAACGGCTCATCGGTGGCCTATTCTGCATACTTGATTGCTCGTGCCAGTTTTGATATCTTAAATAACCTATGTTATAAGAATTACCTGACTCGGTGTAGATAGATTCAGCAGGATCCAAAGCGATTTTTTGATTTTGTTAATGCGAAGCGTAGGTCATCGACACTCCCAACGGAGGTATTCTTTGAGGAAACGAAGGCCAATTCTGATCAGGAGATTGCAAATATATTTGCCCAATTTTTTCAAACGACTTATAGCTCATGTCAATCTCAAGTCGGTTTGCCTTACCCTTATCGGGTTAATGGCTCAAATCGCATCTTTGGACTGAAAATCACTGAAAACTCACTTTTAAATAATCTTCATGTTTTGAAACCTATATTTTCCCCAGGACCTGACGGAGTGCCAAGCTGTGTGCTTAGACACTGCGCTCATGGTCTTTTAAAGCCGTTGCTTAAAGTGTTTAACTTGTCCCTGGAGTTAGGCTCCTTTCCAAAAATTTGGAAAGAGTCATTTATAATTCCTCTCCATAAAAAAGGAAACAAATCTAATGTTCAAATAATAGGGGTATTTCCAAGTTGTCTGCTATTCCTAAGATTTTTGAAAAATTAATAACCTCCCATCTTCAACACCTTTGTAAATCTATTATTTCACCGTGCCAGCACGGATTTATGAAACAAAGATCTACTACCTCTAAATTGTTAGAATTTACTTCGTTTGTTATCAAGGGTTTTCAGGACAAATTGCAGACTGATGTTATTTATACTGATTTTAGTAAGGCTTTCGACTCTGTAGATCATCATCTACTAATACTTAAACTAGAACTCTTGGGCTTTTCAAATATTCTAGTTCTTTGGATTAAAGACTACCTAACTCTTAGAACTCAGAGGGTTTTATTTAAAGGGTCCGTTTCCAAGACGGTTCAGGTCACTTCAGGCGTTCCTCAGGGTAGTCATCTTGGTCGTTTATTATTTATTTTGTTTATAAACGATCTTCCATCGGTTATAAAGTTCTCTCGGGTTTTGATGTACGCTGATGATGTAAAGTTATGCACGTCAGCTGCAACTCCCCTAGCTGCTCAACAGCTTCAAAGAGATTTAGACAACTTTCAAATGTGGTGCAAAGTAAATTTTTTAAATCTTTATTACAGTAAATGTAAAGTAATGTCATTTTTTAGATGTTTGCCCTTTTTTAATATTTATTTTCTTGACAACAAACCACTAGATAGAATTGAATGGGTTGACGATTTGGGCATCCTTATGGACCCAAAGCTTAAGTTTGACAAGCATATTTCTTCAATTTCCAATCGAGCATCTGGTGTCTTGGGGTTCATTAAGCGCTGGTCGAAGGAGTTTGACGATCCCTACTTAACAAAAACTCTGTATACTTCTCTTGTACGACCGATTCTGGAATATGGATCTTGTATATGGTTTTCGAAATACGAAATTCATCAGAATAAAATAGAATCGGTACAAAAACAATTTCTGCTCTTCGCACTTAGAGGTCTTAACTGGGACACTAACAATAATTTGCCGTCTTATCGTAGTAGACTTTTACTAATAGATCTTCCTTCTCTGAGTGATCGTAGAATAATGCTTTCATTTTCCTTTTTTCACAAATAATTAATGGTGAAATTGATTCTTCTGAATTAATTAACCAAATTAACTTTGCTGTTCCTATTAGAAATACTAGAAATTTTGTACCTATAGCTCTTCAAACTTGTAATTCTAATTATGCTCTTCATAATCCTTTTCGTATTCTGTGTTCTATTTATAAAGATCTTTCCCACTTAATACACAGTGCCACTCCTACTTGCTCTTTTAAAAAGTTAGTTTTGTGTCATTTGTCTACATGTTCGCGATCATCGTAACCGCACTATAAGCGGAGCGCCCCTCGGTCGGATGGGCGGGAGGTGGGTCGCTTTGTGCGTGGCTCCGCGCGTTAACAAGCCGGTGCTTGGTATCGTTGGGCCACTTGACTGTACTGTTCGTTAGTTCATCTACGTCCAATATAATAACCAACCTCAAAAGCGGCAAAGAGAAAGTAACAGCGGTGTGTCAAAATGGACACATCTGAAAATGTTCAAGCAATTGCCTCGGAACAGGAAAAAACGATAACCCATTCATAATTGTTATTATGAATGATAACCCGCTTAAGACACTGGGTAAACAGTAAATTTAATGAATAAAAATTACCTAGAATTTCCACTTAAAACCACTGAACTTAACGTTCATACCATTAACGGTAACATTAAATTAACACCAAGCATAACAATAGGAGCATGTAAATTATGCCCATCCAAACAGGAGTTCTTTATACATGAATTTTCAAATCGATATGATTTATTGTTAGGAATAAATTATTAAGAAGTTTTTAAGGCAAAAATAATTTACGAAGAAGGAGTCGTAACTTTAGGAGAATATACATTCTTATTTAAGTACGACCCCAAAATTTGTAGAAGAACAGGCACCAGAGTGTCTGGACCCACCTTCGTCGGAAGACTTAGAATTCAATTTCGTGATAAACAAAGAATTAAAAGAGTCCAACGAATTTAGCCTAGATCATCTAAACGCTGAAGAGAAAAGGTGTGTGTCAAAAATTCTTCACAAATATCGAGATATCCAGTACCATGAAGGTGACAATTTGACTTTCACTAGTACTGTTAAACATGCGATAATTACAAAACATGAGGATGAGGACATGAGACCCTACAAATATTCTCAAATTCAACACGAGAAAATAGACAGCCAAGTAAAAGAAATGTTAGAGCAAAGGATAACAAGAAAATCTCAGTCTCCATATAATTCGCCTGTATTAGTTATCCCAAAGAAGTTGGATGCATCAAGACTGATAATCCTCAAGCTAATAGAGATGCAGTGCGACGACATCAGGCTAATAATCCTAATGCACATCAAGAAAGGTGTTTGCGTGCATGGAGTGTTAAAGCCATGTCTGGCCTAAACTATGATTTTGAAATAGCTTATATGTCAGATAAATTACTCAACTTGGTAGTATGAATTTGATATGCAAACATTGTAATGATTTAAAGTGGAAAAATGAGCCTCTGGGTATCTGTTGGAAGGCAGGAAAAGTTAAGCTTTCACAAATGAAAGTTTGCCTGATCCACTTAAAAGCTTAATAATTGGTGGACATCCAAAGCATGTTCTTTCATTGCTCGTATAACAGCTGCTTTCAAATGACTTCTTTTGGAAGTACAAAAATTATAAATGAAAGTTGGTCAACCTTGTAAAGGAGTAATTTAGCCGGGGTATAAACTCAGTCCGGCCAGACCCACCACACAAGAATATTTATATATATTTGGTGGTACTCTAACGCGCGCGGTTTTACAAGTTGGAAGGGGAAACGCTGGCGTCGACACCAACGCGACAGCCGGCACACTCAGTAGCCAGAGTATAAGGCCACTCGACTTGACTCGCGTACGCGCGTGTACAAAAACCAAAGAAAGAAATAGAGCGAAAGAAAACACACAGCAATTGTACTCCACTGGGTCACGGACTTACCGGCGACCAATTTATTCAGTTGTTATCAAAGATTATTAAACCTAAACCTAACAACATATATATACTTATATATATGAACTACCGCGAACTATCCCCTCTCACCTTATCTTTACTAAACTCTATATCTTTTCTACTAACTCGTTAACTACTTCTAAGCGCGTACACGTCCTCTCACTTTCATACGTCAATCGCAACTCCCTCGCCCACGCTTCGGCTTCGGCCCCTGTTGCAGATTTTGTCGCTCCCCACACTTGCTCGTGACCGTGGTGGATTTGGTGATCGCAGCTGGCGCGCTGCATCTAGCGACTCTGCGTTTTGGGGCGGTTATATTTAAATTCTTAAGCGTCAATCAAAAGTGTGTAACTCCAATAAATCTAAATACTCTCGCTCCTTGCGTTTATTAAATATAAATACAGCGCACTCCTTGCGTCTAACAACTATACCTGCAGCTCGAACAACCCATGCGCTTCTTGCGACTCAAAAATTATAAATATAATACAAAAATGTAAACTAAATCAACAATGCGCTCCTTTGCGACCTTAAACTATAAATATACTACTATACTAATATACTAGCCGCTGTCGCTCGCTTCAAGGGGACCAGCTCCACCCATTTTGAAAACGCGTCATGGAATACCAGGAGCATCGTGTTCCCGTGTTTCGAGCGCGGTAAGGGCCCTACAAAGTCGGCGCATAGTACAGCCATGGGCTCGGCCACCTGTCGCGTCAACTGTCCAGCCGGCTTTACTTGTTCCGTCTTAAACCTCTGGCACGACTCGCAGTACTTAACGTACTTCGCCGCATCTCGAACATTCCAGGCCAGTAGTAGCGTTGTGCCAGACGCATTATCGTCTTCCGTACTCCTTGGTGCCTGGCTGTTGGTGCGTCGTGGCACTCCAACAACACTCGTTTCCTCTGATCCTCATCGATGCACAGCTTCCAGGGGATGTAGTCGTCGTCATCCGCACGGTGTCCGAGGTGTCTATAGAGTTGACCGTTCTCTTCCATATAATCGGCGTATTTCACTGGGTCTTTAGCCATCTTTTCTTTCATCCTCTCGATCCACTTGCACGTCGATTTTTCCTGTACCGCTTGTTGAAAGTTCTCCACGGGTTGCCGGGATAAGGCGTCCGCTACTACGTTGAGCTTCCCTCGTCTGTACCTTACGTCAAATTGGTACTGCTGCAGCTCTAGTGCCCAGCGCGCTATCCTCCCCGACGGGCTCTCGATCGAATTCAACCATTTCAAAGCCATATGGTCGGTTACTACCTCGAACCGATATTCTTCCAGGTAGCATCTCATCTTCCGGATTGACCATACTATAGCCAGACACTCCTTTTCGGTCGCTGAATAATTTTCTTCAGCCTTATTCAGTTTCCGACTCTTGTAAGCTATCACGCGCTCCTGTTGATCGATCGTCTGTGTGAGTACCGCCCCGAGGCCAAAATCGCTGGCGTCCGTCTGCAGGACAAATTTTTTTGCAAAATCCGGACAGGCCAGGACCGGTGCGGTCGTCAAGCTATCTTTGAGGGTCTCTAGCGCTGCCTTTTGTTCCTCTCCCCATGAACATTTCCTAGATTTGTTTAATAAAGCTGTGATCGGTTGCACCACTGTAGCGAAATTCGGCACGAATCGTCGATACCAGGAGGCCATGCCCAGACAACGTCGCAGCTCCTTACAATTGGTTGGGGCCTTCAAGTTCTGGATCGCTTCTACTTTGGCGGGGTCGGTTTTGATCCCGTCGCCGCTCACTAGGTGTCCCAGGTATATCAGCTCCTTCTGAAAAAACAAACACTTCTTACGGTTCAGCTTCAAGTTGGCCGCTCTCAAAAGCCTGAAGACTTCCTTCAAATTTGTCACGTGCTGCTCCTTCGTCGCTCCGATTACTATTATGTCGTCCAGATAGGCAAATGCATGTGGCTCCATATCTGATCCGATAACCGTATCCAAAGCTCGTTGGAATGTTGCACACGCCGAGTGCAAACCGAAAGGCATTACGCGCCACTGGAATAAACCTCTACCGGGTACCGTAAATGCCGTACACTCCCGACTATCCGCAGCCATGGGAATTTGCCAGTAACCGTGCTTGAGGTCGAGCGTTGAGATGTATCGCGCGTGTCTCAATCGCTCCAAAATGTGATTAATCCTGGGTACGGGGTATGCATCCGGCAAGGAATGTGCATTGAGTTGCCTATAGCCGATGCACATCCGCCACTCGCCTGTTTTCTTTTTAACTAGCACAATCGGGGCACTGTGCGGGCTGCGGGAGGGCTCTATCGCGTCGGCTCGCAGCAGTTCGTCTACCTGTTCGTTGATCACCTGTTGCATCGCAGGGTTTTTGGGGTAGTACCTCTGCTTAATCGGCTTGTCGTCCCTCATGATGATCCGGTGCTCAGCTACGTGTGACACCCCTTGCAGCTCGTCAAAGAGGGCTAATTCCGCTTTTAATGTTTCCTTTATCTCTGGTTCCAAGTCCTCTGGCCACTCGTTTTCCCTGGTTTCGACGCTTTCCACCGGTGTTATTGCGGGGCCTGGTATGACGCACCCTCCTACCTCGCTGAACCGTTGTACTCCTGCCGTTGTCGCGTCCACGCTGTCTCCTCGAACCGTTCCCACGGCGATGCTGGGCTGAGGTACGCCAGGGGCATCCTTCTCCTGCCTTGATCCGCCGTCCTCCTCCGGTTTGCTCACAACTGGCTCACGTTCCATTAGGACCTGCTCCTCCTCTATATCTGGTACTTCCACAGCTTCCAAAATTAACCTAGCCTTGCCGCATTCGATGGTCGTCCCCACCCGGCACAAAAAGTCTATCCCTAGTATAATGTTGTCTAGCATCGAGGGCATCACGAGCATACTCACCGTGACCTCTGTCCCCGCTAGACCAACTTTTACCCTCAATAGCTTCTTTACCTCTAAGGTGGACCCATCGGCTAGGCGAATTTTCGCGCAGGCGTCCAGCATCTCGCCCCCGCTGGTCACCTTGCGGGAAAACTCATCACTAATAAAACTCCTAGTCGCCCCTGTATCTACTGTCGCAGTCGCTACTTGGTCCCCGACTTTTACAGTAGCGACTATCCTCCCGTCTTCCACTCTTAAAGGGTATTCTAGGTTCGGGACTGGTTCACGTCGGCCCCCATCGGGTCCCGTCCCGGATGGTGCCGCATATCGTTTCCCGCCCTTGACTGCTGACAACAGTGGCTGGTATTGACCCCCTTGGCCCCACACTGCCGACAAAACTGTACTCGTGGATTGGGGCACTCCTTGGCAAAATGTCCCTCTTGCGAACAGTTATAGCATAGCCTCTTCCCGCCTAGAGCTCTCGACTGCTCTTGGCTGATCATCCCGTTTGAAATAACTCCCGTATACCCAAGCGGTGGCGTATTCCCCACGTTACCGCTTGACCCTGGCTGTGGTTGCGTCCGGAAAGGATTAAAATGTTTGGCGGGGGCTACCTCACCGGCTAATCCGTCCGAATACCTACTACCCCAGGTCCTACCTCGTGCTGCACGCTCGCGACTTTGTTGACTTACGTTCTCGTACTCGGCTGCCATCTGAGTTAGCTGCGCCAGAGAGGAGAAGTCCCCTCTACGAATGTACAAACGGTACTCGGGTGCCAAATTCTCGTATACCCTATGCAATTCTTGTTCTGCCCTGTACCCCGCGTGGTACATCATACCCCGCAGCTCGAGCAAGTAGTCCTTGAACGGCTCGTTATCATGTTGCCGTCGTGCCAGGATACTGTCTTCTAACCTGTCGAAATACTGGGGCGGTAGAAAGAACTCCAAGAACTCGGCTTTAAATGACGCCCAAGTCGCGTCCCTTAGCCTACTTATTGATAGCCACCGCGCGGCCTTGCCCGTTAGAGCCTCGCTCATTGCCCTCGGCAACCGGTCTAAGCCTATGTCGTATGACAACGCCCTGTCCTCAATTGCCTCCAGGAAAACTAATGGGTCGGTGCACCCATTGAACAGGATACCCCACTTCCGGACTAGTTCGGGGACGACCATCCCGTTCCTAGGGGTACTATAGGTATCACTAGAATTAAGATGGGGGTTCGCCTGTCTCACCGGGGTATCTTCCCCGGATGCCAGAGGCGACCCTACTCGTATATCGGGGATACATGCTGTATTCTGTGGGGAAAATTCGTTATAAATCGTACTGTTGGAGGGCGGACGCAAATGTTCCGTGCCACCGGTCTGTATTGATGGGATTGCCGCATCTGATTCAGATTTCTGCCTGGGTCGTATTCCTCCAACAGAAGTGGCAATACGGGTAGGCGACACTGGGATCTTTGCGAACCGCAACTCCCATTACGCTAACCGGGCCCATATATCGGTGGTATGACCACCTTGCCTTATGAAAGTACATACCAGCTTCCGGTAGTCAGTTACCGTGGCATACTTTTCTAATCCGAGCTCCCGGACGATATCTTCTAGAGCTCCCTTATGGCAGTGGTAGACCCATTGCACACCCACACCGGGGTTGCTGCTTTCTACGACCTCCACTCGGGTGGGCTCGATAGTCTTGGGTTTCACCATTTAATCGAACGCAAAAAAAATGTCCCGCTTCGCAAAAATTTGCACTCTTAATCTGGCACGGTTTATCGCGGTAACCGTTTTGTTACGAAATTAAAAAAAAAATTTCCCGAATTTTTCCCCAGTGTAAAAACTTTTAACTTGTCACTGTCTGACGGTTATTCCTTTTATTACAAAAAAATGTTGTCCACGGTATTACGAATTTTATATATATTTTTTTTGCAGTGTAATAAAAAAAATTTTCCCTATGTTAACTGGTCACTGTTTATGGCGGTTATTTTATTTTATTACGAAATTAATTTTATATTTTTTTTTGCAGTGTAATAAAATTTCTCTGTTAACTGGTCACTGTTTATTGCGGTTACTTTATTTTATTGCGAAAATAAAAGAATCTCTTTTTATTTTTGAATCAATGGTATCACGAATTTTTTTTTCGGTGTAAAAAATTCTGTTAGCAAGTCACTGTTTATCCCGGTTACTCTATATATATATATATATATATACTTTTTTTATTTCATTTTTTCATTTTTTTTTCTTTATTTTCCACCACTGTACGCTTATACAGTCGACCAGAACCGATGGGACAATTCCGCACTCAACACAATAGTCAATTTTAATTTTTTTTGATTTTCGCGGTCGAAGCCCACTGTGCGATGCGACCGCGACTTTGCAGCTGCCTGTACCAGCTACTGTCACGCCGTTCGTTGACCGCTCACGCACTTTGCCGACACTTTCGTTGCGCCGCAGGTGTTCACTTGCATGCCTCGAACGCGAACCGCTAGTTTGATCGGTGAGTCTTCTTTCACCGTCAACTTCGTTGCGCCGCAAATGTTGCTAAGGCAATGCTTCTCGAACGCGAACAGTTATTCTGATCTGCACTTGCCTTACGCCGTCAGTTTCGTTGTGCCGCGACGATTGCACAAAACCACGCTCGAAAACCGTTCTCGTTGGCCACTTGTAAAGCAGGGTATCGTCGGGTATACCCGCACTTCACTTTACGCACCTTCCTTCCACTCTTGTTGGTGATATTTCTGGGGCTTTACTACCAGATTATACCACACCTTTGCACTTTAGAGTCCCTGCTCGGGCGCCACTTGTAAAGGAGTAATTTAGCCGGGGTATAAACTCAGTCCGACCAGGTACACTACCCAAGAATATTTATATATTTTTGGTGGAACTCTAACGCGCGCGGTTTTACAAGTTGGAAGGGGAAACGCTGGCGTCGACACCAACGCGACAGCCGGCACACTCAGTAGCCAGAGTATAAGGCCACTCGACTTGACTCGCGTACGCACGTGTACAAGAACCAAGAAAGAATAGAGCGAAAGAAAACACACAGCAATTGTACTCCACTGGGTCACGGACTTACCGGCGACCAATTTATTCAGTTGTTATCAAAGATTATTAAACCTAAACCTAACAACATATATATACTTATATATATGAACTACCGCGAACTATCCCCTCTCACCTTATCTTTACTAAACTCTATATCTTTTCTACTAACTCGTTAACTACTTCTAAGCGCGTACACGTCCTCTCACTTTCATACGTCAATCGCAACTCCCTTGCCCACGCTTCGGCTTCGGCCCCTGTTGCAGATTTTGTCGCTCCCCACACTTGCTCGTGACCGTGGTGGATTTGGTGATCGCAGCTGGCGCGCTGCATCTAGCGACTCTGCGTTTTGGGGCGGTTATATTTAAATTTTTAAGCGTCAATCAAAGTGTGTAACTCCAATAAATCTAAATACTCTCGCTCCTTGCGTTTATTAAATATAAATACTGCGCACTCCTTGCGTCTAACAACTATACCTGCAGCTCGAACAACCCATGCGCTTCTTGCGACTCAAAAATTATAAATATAATACAAAAATGTAAACTAAATCAACAATGCGCTCCTTTGCGACCTTAAACTATAAATATACTATGATAAATAAAACTAAATCAAATAACTAATAACTATAACTCTTTGTAAACTAAATCAACAATGCGATCCTTTGCGACTTTAAACTATAAATATAATATGGTATAACTATTTGTGAAGGGGCCGACGCGGCCTACTTCACAAGAACCATTTCCGGTAAAAGCCATAAGGCAATCCTCGATATCCCTTAATGCAAATGTCGATGCTTCCATTTCGAAGTTCTCTGGTTCTCCGTAAGATGAGTTGTCACTATTTAAATCGCTGTTCTCTAAATTGAAATAATTAATTAATTGTTGTTGCAATACGATCTTAACACCTGAACTTGGTAATGACAATAATTTCAATTTTTCTTTAAGGCCTTCTACAGTAAGACAAGTTATTTCTTTTAGAAGCATAATTTATCCCTAAATCTCTATATATCTCGTTTATTTTCTATCATCGCAAACTTTTCACACATTTCTTCACAGCGTAAAACAATTTCTTCTTAAATGTTACCATTCTAGCTTTAAAATACCTATGTAGACACAATGTTAAATTTTATGTATACTGCACCCGTTTGTCGTCTCTCTGCGAAACAAATATACGTTTCTCATCTGCTTTACGTTACAATCACGCTCTGTTTTGTGTCTGCTTCTTTTGCGGTTCTTCCTTCTAAATTGCGCAGGCCGTCCTCTGCTGCCGCTTTACACCGTAGTTTACGCCGCTTTGTGTCGCACAATGATCACACTCTGCTTTGTGTCTGCTGCTTTCCCCGTTATTCCTTCTCAACTGAGCCAGGCGTCGTCGATCGTCGCGTCTGCCGTTTTCCACCGTAGTTCACGCCACCAGCGTCTCTGCTTGTAGCGTTTTTGTCTTTCGACGTACAAAGTATTCGCCAGCAACTGAATACTTTCGCAGAAATTCAGCTTTTCTGCCACCTTTATATCAACGTAGTCAAG
This sequence comes from Scaptomyza flava, assembly GCA_030179655.1. NCBI lineage: Eukaryota > Metazoa > Arthropoda > Insecta > Diptera > Drosophilidae > Scaptomyza > Scaptomyza flava. The sequence goes on from JARNME010000287.1 coordinate 89,191, forward strand.
TAATGTTGACTGCAACCATCTTCATCAACGTAGTTAAATATTGTTAGCCGCTCTGAATTCACAATTCTCTGTTTTATGTTCATGCCGGACGAGACCCCAAAATTGTAGAGCTGTTCCTTTTTGAAGCCACCGTAAAATAAAACAACTGTAGACTTCGTAGAATAATGTATAATATGATAACTCAATGGTTCGTTCACTTTTAAATATTTCATTGTTAACTTATTCAAAATAACAGAGATTTATAGCCTGATTCCACTACAAGCAGAATGCAAGTATGTAATTGGAACTCGGGAATGCTGCATTCTTTTGTATTGGATTCCCATTTGTACAATGGGAATCTTGTTCAAATATTCCCCGTTGGTTGGCTGCATTCCCAGTTGGTTGAAAACCGACCAAGTGGGAATGTTTGAAGTAAACATCACAGAGCACTGAACAGAACTTTAACATAGTCGATACTATGAAATTTGTAATCGATGCTTGGTTTAAACAGTGCCGATTTGAGTAATGCCCTTTCCTCACTAGCACTTTACATCAGCATTTACAACAATTATCGATAACAAGACGGAGAGCTGTCCTCATACACAACATCAGCTTCTGCATCTTGTTGACAGTTTACAATTATAAATTGAGCTAACACGTGCGTATATGGATTCTGTTTTAATAACTATTTTGGCGAACGACGCTAAGATGGATGCGCAAATTTGGTTAAATTTGTGTGGGTCGTCGTGCTTTCAGCCAACTAAAAGCGCGCTTTCGTCGCATAGGAAGGGGATTGGAAAATTCCCAAACAAATAACGCACAGATTTTCATTTTCATTTTTCATTTTCATTTTTTCCGCCATCTCCATGTATACGTGTGTGGCCTCTTCACTCCATACAAATCTTATAATATCTGCTAAAACAGTTGCAATGAATTATTTTTTATAATATAATAAAAACAAAATTAATTTGATTTTTACCGTTTGCCATTTTGAGTCTCACTTTCCAGTAATTATTTGACTAGTGGTGTCACCATGCCGATAAAAGAAATTATCAAGCATAACAGGTATTTTTTTAGAGTATCGAGTACTGTTAACACCAGATGTACTCACATCTTGGCTAGACGCCAGCATCTGCCATATCTAGCACCCATACAATTTGCATGGGAGATGTTCAACATCTTGGCTCAAGATGCGAAGATGCAAGTTGCAGCCCTAATGAGGACAGGGCATAAAACAGCTTGTCATCAAGTGCATGTCCAAACAAACTGGGTTATTCGCAAAACCAGGTTTGCATTTTGCGCACAAATTAAAGCAATAATTTTTACTTTTTTGGCTGCACTAATTTTATTTGTGTTCGAGCTCACATTTGCTTCCAATTATATATAAACGTATAATACACAAATGGCTGTCTGCTGTCTTTTAACAGACCCCGTTGAAAAAGAATGCCGAAACCAATTGGATGTATAGTGGAATCACCTACATTCCCGACTTGCTGTTAATGAAGAATGCAGCATAGTGGAATCGGGGTATTATTCTTATTATATTTCTACGTCTTAACGCTTCGCCGGTTCAACTACAATTACTTATTCGATACATCATTTTTTTAACATTAACATCAGCTGCTAGCTCTGCTAGAGCTGCCAACCCTACACATATATATGGAAATGGGTCTGGCAACGCCGCTCAGCCCTCCCATCACTCTAATCAATAAGACGATAGCTATCGAGCATTGAGGCAACGCTTGAGAGTTCTGATCGAGAATCCGCGGTGAAAGGGTTGCTTGCTGAGAAACTCTAAAGCAACTGCAACTAAAGCAAGTTGCAAAACGATGCTCGCACAAACGACGAACTAATAAATCAACGAATTATTGATAAAACAACTACTTTAAACTATTTCTCAAAAAACTATTAATAAATCTATATATAAAACTAAACATAGTGAATTTGCTTATAAGAATAACCCAAATCCCACATGTATCCAGTGTACACTGTACACTCTACAGATATATTAAACAGCAACACTTTGTTGCTGTCTACGAATTAAATATAGCACCGACACAACAATGCCGCGTCAGCGTTCTTACGCTTTGACCATTTACAATACATATGTGTATACTCTAGCTCTCTTTATATTATAAACTAAGCTAGGTACGGCTCTCGCACTGATTTCTCTGCCGAAGCAGTGGCCAGCCTTAAACTTAAAATTAAATCATAAAATCATTCAATAAAGAACCAGTAAACAATATGGATGTCTTTTTATGAAAGTCTTAAATGATTAAATCAAACCACAAATATTACAAATATTACAATAACCTGAATCCATAAAATGTGTAAAAGGGGTATAATGTTTTCGTGTATGTAACAGGCAGAAGGAAACATCTTCGGCCCCATTAAGTATATATATTTTTTAACAGCATCAACAGCCAAGTCGATATAGTAATGTCCGTCGGTCAGTCTGTATTAAAGCGTCGATCAAAGAGACATCATGAACTAGAGACTTCAGATTTTGATTATAAGTTCTCCTATTCAAATCGTCTAAATCGGGTAAGAAACACCGGAGATATCGAATTTCAGTGTCTTTAATAAATTTAATATATTTATTGCAACTGGGTTCAGGGTATCTTCCAGTCGGGCTTTGCCGACTAGAGCCTTCTTACTTCTTTTTTTCTGGAATCAGAGTATTTTTGAATCGTTGTCATCCGACTGAAACGTTGTTTTCTTCTCAGCTTGACGTGATAAATATATTATGTTGTCATTGATGCTTAAATTGTATCGTAATAATACACAGAATTCCTTCAAACCTTTAAAGCGTGAGTATTCCAGCCAGGCTGCAACACAGCATCGATGTGTGTAATAACACCATTTATATTGAGCTAGACTGCATGGAATACATACCGCAATATTTCAGGAGAGTGAACGTGGTGTTCGACCCTTATCATATCCACGGCTCTAGACAAGTTCAAGTAATGAAAAGGATAGGAATAATTGCAAGGATGGCCAGCATAAAGATTCACGTTTTACGTTAAGCGTTAACATATAATAAAACTTTTTAGGATCACGGGAAAGGTTTAGTAACGATGTGTTAACAGATATAAAATTAGAATTTGGTATATACGAAGATAAATAACAAAAAACTATGTGAATTTCAAAAATGTCATTGTAAAGAAAAAGGCACTGGCTTACCGAGTGACATTTATTTTAAAAGCACACAGTTTTCACCTAGAGCCACCAGTTTTAATACCAGCAGGTGGGCGTGGCTCAGCTTATAAATATGAGTGTCACTAGTTCTCCTATAAATTTGGTAAGCTCCAACTCTAACGAAGAGTATTGACCGGCTTGTAAATAATTTTTCTTGATTTACCTTCTCACCATATTTTGTGACTCCAGCTCAAAAAATACAATGTAAAAATTTTGATGCGCAATTATTTATAGGTCTGAGTAGGCGATTGTATCGAGTTTCTAACTGTACCAAATTTAACTTAGTAGCTCACACATAAACATCTGATTGTGAAATTATTAAACAAATAATGGCGAAGCGTGTTAAAATCGTTGGTTGCTGCAAGTTTTGCGAACGAGAGGTAGGCAGTGATATGCGTCCAATCAATGACGCAATCAAGGACGTTGCTTACTTGCACCGCTTCCACTCAACAACTCAACAACAAGAGGACGACGAATCAGAAACCGATTTGGTAGATTCCATTTTGGAAATTGTAAAGAAACAGTTTGAGCTTGGCCCAAATTCTAAAGTAAGTAAGATACAGCTTTAAAACGTCGGCGTGTTAATATTAAAAATGTTATTCTTTTAAAGAGGAACATCTCAGAGGAAAATGCTGAGCTCGTAATAGCTGTGTTAAAAGAAGAGCAGCTTGCCAATGATAAATTTGTAGTCGAGAGCGCAACGAATTACGCTCCAATCAAGAATCGCAAGCGTTAAAAAATATTTCTTTAAACAATCAAAGCATTAAAATATTTTTTTCAAAATTGTAATTTATTAAAATGTACCTATCATCGTTTTTTTTTTTTTAAATTGAAAGTTAGTTGTTAACAGTTAATTTTCCAAGCCCACCATTTATTAGTAAATATTTTTACGAAATATTTGGAAAATAACTAAAGTTTCAGCAGTATTCTCTTCTAAAAAAGACATTAATATTTCTGCTTGCATTCAAAATTTCACGTGAAGAATCTGTATATCAACCACCATAAAATTCACGATTCTGTTTTGTTGCCAATGTAGGGTAATTGAATTCGGTGCCGTTTGTTTAATGAAATTATTTACACCATCTCGTTTAATGTTCATCGGCGGGCCATTCGTAAAGGTAAAATTACGTAAGCAAGTATAAATAATATGTCTCAACCAAACCTTGGTCAGCGTGTACAAGTAACGGACAAGAATCAACGTGTCGCCTTTGTGGAACGCACCAATTTTTCTGAGCTCATAGAGAAGCAACTAGTGATATCTACATTGGACAGTCATTCATTGCAGTCGCAGCAGGCAACTCACAATGCAACTTCAGCCGCAACAAAACAGCTGCAAATGACTAAAAAATATATCACACAGCCGAAAGGATCTCAACTTCTAGGGCCGGTCAAGTGCAACCTGGCCGGGGAACGATCTTGACGCCATCAACATTAACATGCAATCAGCGTCGCTCCACCTCCTATACACTGTTGCGACCAACAAGAATCAGTCAGAATCCAATGACAGCCCAGGTGCATAGCTCGATAGTACAGCTGACTCTGTCTATGCCATTGGCTCTTGCATCTGCTGCGTTTGTGGAAGCTGGCTTCTTGAAGATACTGGGTCCACAATGTACGCCAGGACCGACATTACGCATTCCTTCCACTGTTGCTACACATGTGGCCTATGTAGGCAGTGCGGAAAAATGGCCAACTTCGTGAAGAGTTACAATTTCTACGCGTGAAAAGGGCTGAGGACAATTTAAAGCTGATAGAATTAGAGCACTTCAAAATACAAAATGAACAGCTTCTGGATTTTAAGGCTCTAATAATGACGCAGCAAGTGTTGCTCCATCGGGAATAGTAGCGCTGACGTCAGGAGCAGCAGGGATTCCAGGAAATAGCAGCAAAATACAAAGGAGAACTGAATGATGTGGCCGATAGCGTTGAGCTACTTAGACTGGCCAGATAAGTGACAGAAGAGCGCTTAGATACGCTGCAAATGGAGCTAGAGGAGACACAGGCAACCGAGACAGGTTGGCAACCGTCAACCACACATACTTAGAGCTAGATACTTCAAATTATGAATATTAGCTTTAAACTATGTCATTGGCAGATAAAGTTTTTTTCGAATTACCAAATACATAGTTATACATATTTTTTTTAGAGATAACGAAAATGAAAAATGATTGTCGAAAATTTTATGGAAAGACCCCAAAATACGTGTTTTTGATGGTTTTTAGTATGTAAGATGCAGAAGTTAAATTAATAAAATCTATTAAATCCTACTTCCAGCAGCATACAGCTAGAGATACAAAATTTTGTGAGAAAAAAGCTAGAGACCTCCTTCTAAACACTGCAACAAATATATATATATATATATATATGTATATCTCCCACAGTTTTTGAGCTAGAGCCACCAAATTTAGTGCCAAAACAGCCGATGATGACCCCCCAGAAACTGCATCAAAAGTTTGGTTGCCTCGCCAACCAATATCACCCTAGCAGCCCTCATCCGCCCCAACGCATCGTCAAAAACGGGAATGCGTGTATCTTCCAGAGTTGTGGAGCTAGAGCCACCAAATTTCGTATGAAAAAAGCTGGCTTCGACCCCCAAAAACCTGCATCAAAGTTTTGGAGCTACGCTCACCCATTACTCCCTAAGCCCCCCTCTCCACACCTTTTACAAACTTTTAGCTAGAGTCACCAAATTTGGTATGAAGATAGCAATTGACATTCCACGTAGATCTGCAGCAAAAATTTGGATGCCACGCCCACTAATACTGCCCCCAGTCCCCCCTTTCCCCACTTTTTACAATTTTCGAGCTAAAGTCACCAAAAATTTGGATGCCACCTCTAACACCTCTTCCCCATCCGAATTCTTTTGCAATCATGCCTCTTTTAACCGGTTTTAATACTGGTATCGAGTATGCCGCAGTCGGTTGCGTCCGACTGCAACGTTTTCACTTGGTTTTTATTAATTTGACGATAGTCTATTACTAATCGCCATCTCTTGGTATCGGAACTTGGTAAGCTTTTCTTAGGTACCAGTAATATTGGACTATTGTATTCTTAAACTGATGGTTCAACTATTTTAATTAGAATGAGTTTATATACTTGCTTATTTATTTCTTCTTTTTGAGCATGAGGTATTCTGTATTTCTTAATATACACTGGTTCTGCATCTTTCAATCTTATTTCTTTTTTATTAAAGTTATTTGTTTTTTATCGATTCGGCTTCTAGTCCGAATACATCTGTGTACTGTGTGCATAATTTGTGCATTTGTTTTTTAAGCATCGGTGGAAAGTTGTTAGTTAGCTTTTCCATTACATCTTTTGTCTTTAATTGTTTATTTCATTTAATATATCATAGTCACTTAACGTTTCATATTGTTTATTACTCATGTTAATTATTTTAACTGAGTTTGTTGCACAAATTTATTTTGGCTATTGGAAAAAGTGTTTCCTATGAAAATTCCATCATCCATTTCTTGATTCCGGATTAAAACATGATTATGTACAGACGGATGACTTCAGAAAGAGCTGGGAGTATTGTGGCATTATTGTCATATGTATGAATTATTGGTTTTAGTATAGCATAGTTAAGATTATTCAGACAATGTATTAGAGAATCACTTGTTTGAGTGAAATCTATTTGACAACTATTTTTTTAATTGAATCTATGCCTATTATGCCATCACTAGGTATTGGGAAATGTTTTTCAACTAAGTGGAAGTCGTGGGGAATTATATGTATACAATTAGTGAGGTCAATGTATGCTAATCCTTTTGAAAAAAATGAACCTATCCCGATTCCTGATATTTGTGTTGGTATATTTGAGTTAATGCTTTAAAATATCGACGTTTTCTTTTATTATTGAAATATCTGCACCAGTATCTAGTAACAGTGTAGATGATTTACCTGTACTTTCATTATTAATTTTATAAAAATGCTCATGTTAAGTAAGATTGATTGTGTGTATTTTATTTATTGATTTTGAACATCTAAAGGGCTGTGTTGGTTTTCCGAGTTGCCTTGAGTAACTCGAATGTTGCCATTTCTATTGTTGTTTTGGTTGTTACCGCGGTTGGAATTAATTCTTCCTCTGTTGTTACCACGGAAATTTCATTTGAAATTTCCTCTATTATTGTTATCATAATTGTTATTATAGTTATGATTATAATTGCCGCGCCCATTGCCTCTACCTTGTTAGGGATAGCGATAATTATTTCCTCTATTATTTCAACTTCGCTGGTACAATACTGTATTGCTACTTCCTGTCGTTTTAGTGCAGCAATTGATATATTTACCCAAAGCATTATTGAAGGTGACAAAGTTGCCTGCTCCCAGTATCATACGAAGTTTTTCGTGGTCGCAATTTTTTGTCATGGCTGATATAGTTTCTTTTGTTGAAACTTTTTCGGCATTGTCCGGGTCTAGGCCGTCATCAATATATGCTGCCTTAAGTTGCTTACGCAATTGTCAATTTCAACAGTATATTGTGACGCTGTTTCGCCTTTTTGTTTAACAGTTTTGCTTTTAATACGTCGGGTGATTCACCTTTGACGTTACCCTTCAGCTTATTTATTATTGCGAAGATTGTTGTCTCGTCTTGTACTTTGTACGAAATGGTGCCAGTTATTTTGGATTTAATTACCTCAACATATCTTGCGACTCAAAAATTATAAATATAATACAAAAATGTAAACTAAATCAACAATGCGCTCCTTTGCGACCTTAAACTATAAATATACTATGATAAATAAAACTAAATCAAATAACTAATAACTATAACTCTTTGTAAACTAAATCAACAATGCGATCCTTTGCGACTTTAAACTATAAATATAATATGGTATAACTATTTGTGAAGGGGCCGACGCGGCCTACTTCACAAGAACCATTTCCGGTAAAGCCAAAGGCAATCCTCGATATCCCTTAATGCAAATGTCGATGCTTCCATTCGAGTTCTCTGGTTCTCCGTAAGATGAGCTGTCACTATTTAAATCGCTGTTCTCTAAATTGAAATAATTAATTAATTGTTGTTGCAATACGATCTTAACACCTGAACTTGGTAATGACAATAATTTCAATTTTCTTTAAGGCCTTCTACAGTAAGACAAGTTATTTCTTTTAGAAGCATAATTTATCCCTAAATCTCTATATATCTCGTTTATTTTCTATCATCGCAAACTTTTCACACATTTCTTCACAGCGTAAAACAATTTCTTCTTAAATGTTACCATTCTAACTTTTAAAATACCTATGTAGACACAATGTTAAATTTTATGTATACTGCACCCGTTTGTCGTCTCTCTGCGAAACAAATATACGTTTCTCATCTGCTTTACGTTACAATCACGCTCTGTTTTGTGTCTGCTTCTTTTGCGGTTCTTCCTTCTAAATTGCGCAGGCCGTCCTCTGCTGCCGCTTTACATCGTAGTTTACGCCGCTTTGTGTCGCACAATGATCACACTCTGCTTTGTGTCTGCTGCTTTCCCCGTTATTCCTTCTCAACTGAGCCAGGCGTCGTCGATCGTCGCGTCTGCCGTTTTCCACCGTAGTTCACGCCACCAGCGTCTCTGCTTGTAGCGTTTTTGTCTTTCGACGTACAAAGTATTCGCCAGCAACTGAATACTTTCGCAGAAATTCAGCTTTTCTGCCACCTTTATATCAACGTAGTCAAGTAATGTTGACTGCAACCATCTTCATCAACGTAGTTAAATATTGTTAGCCGCTCTGAATTCACAATTCTCTGTTTTATGTTCATGCCGGACGAGACCCCAAAATTGTAGACTGTTCCTTTTGAAGCCACCGTAAAATAAAACAACTGTGACTTCGTAGAATAATTTATAATATGATAACTCAATGGTTCGTTCACTTTTAAATATTTCATTGTTAACTTATTCAAAATAACAGAGATTTATAGCCTGATTCCACTACAAGCAGAATGCAAGTATGTAATTGGAACTCGGGAATGCTGCATTCTTTTGTATTGGATTCCCATTTGTACAATGGGAATCTTGTTCAAATATTCCCCGTTGGTTGGCTGCATTCCCAGTTGGTTGAAAACCGACCAAGTGGGAATGTTTGAAGTAAACATCACAGAGCACTGAACAGAACTTTAACATAGTCGATACTATGAAATTTGTAATCGATGCTTGGTTTAAACAGTGCCGATTTGAGTAAAACAGCTTGTCATCAAGTGCATGTCCAAACAAACTGGGTTATTCGCCAAACCAGGTTTGCATTTTGCGCACAAATTAAAGCAATAATTTTTACTTTTTTGGCTGCACTAATTTTATTTGTGTTCGAGCTCATATTTGCTTCCAATTATATATAAACGTATAATACACAAATGGCTGTCTGCTGTCTTTTAACAGACCCCGTTGAAAAAGAATGCCGAAACCAATTGGATGTATAGTGGAATCACCTACATTCCCGACTTGCTGTTAATGAAGAATGCAGCATAGTGGAATCGGGGTATTATTCTTATTATATTTCTACGTCTTAACGCTTCGCCGGTTCAACTACAATTACTTATTCGATACATCATTTTTTTAACATTAACATCAGCTGCTAGCTCTGCTAGAGCTGCCAACCCTACACATATATATGGAAATGGGTCTGGCAACGCCGCTCAGCCCTCCCATCACTCTAATCAATAAGACGATAGCTATCGAGCATTGAGGCAACGCTTGAGAGTTCTGATCGAGAATCCGCGGTGAAAGGGTTGCTTGCTGAGAAACTCTAAAGCAACTGCAACTAAAGCAAGTTGCAAAACGATGCTCGCACAAACGACGAACTAATAAATCAACGAATTATTGATAAAACAACTACTTTAAACTATTTCTCAAAAAACTATTAATAAATCTATATATAAAACTAAACATAGTGAATTTGCTTAAAAGAATAACCCAAATCCCACATGTATCCAGTGTACACTGTACACTCTACAGATATATTAAACAGCAACACTTTGTTGCTGTCTACCAATTAAATATAGCACCGACACAACAATGCCGCGTCAGCGTTCTTACGCTTTGACCATTTACAATACATATGTGTATACTCTAGCTCTCTTTATATTATAAACTAAGCTAGGTACGGCTCTCGCACTGATTTCTCTGCCGAAGCAGTGGCCAGCCTTAAACTTAAAATTAAATCATAAAATCATTCAATAAAGAACCAGTAAACAATATGGATGTCTTTTTATGAAAGTCTTAAATGATTAAATCAAACCACAAATATTACAAATATTACAATAACCTGAATCCATAAAATGTGTAAAAGGGGTATAATGTTTCGTGTATGTAACAGGCAGAAGGAAACATCTTCGGCCCCATTAAGTATATATATTTTTTAACAGCATCAACAGCCAAGTCGATATAGTAATGTCCGTCGGTCAGTCTGTATTAAAGCGTCGATCAAAGATACATCATGAACTAGAGACTTTAGATTTTGATTATAAGTTCTCCTATTCAAATCGTCTAAATCGGGTAAGAAACACCGGAGATATCGAATTTCAGTGTCTTTAATAAATTTAAAATATTTATTGCAACTGGGTTCAGGGTGTCTTCCAGTCGGGCTATGCCGACTAGAGCCTTCTTACTTCTTTTTTTCTGGAATCAGAGTATTTTTGAATCGTTGTCATCCGACTGAAACGTTGTTTTCTTCTCAGCTTGACGTGATAAATATATTATATTGTCATTGATGCTTAAATTGTATCGTAATAATACACAGAATTCCTTCAAACCTTTAAAGCGTGAGTATTCCAGCCAGGCTGCAACACAGCATCGATGTGTGTAATAACACCATTTATATTGAGCTAGACTGCATGGAATACATACCGCAATATTTCAGGAGAGTGAACGTGGTGTTCGACCCTTATCATATCCACGGCTCTAGACAAGTTCAAGTAATGAAAAGGATAGGAATAATTGCAAGGATGGCCAGCATAAAGATTCACGTTTTACGTTAAGCGTTAACATATAATAAAACTTTTTAGGATCACGGGAAAGGTTTAGTAACGATGTGTTAACAGATATAAAATTAGAATTTGGTATATACGAAGATAAATAACAAAAAACTATGTGAATTTCAAAAATGTCATTGTAAAGAAAAAGGCACTGGCTTACCGAGTGACATTTATTTTAAAAGCACACAGTTTTCACCTAGAGCCACCAGTTTTGATACCAGCAGGTGGGCGTGGCTCAGCTTATAAATATGAGTGTCACTAGTTCTCCTATAAATTTGGTAAGCTCCAACTCTAACGAAGAGTATTGACCGGCTTGTAAATAATTTTACATGTGGCCTATGTAGGCAGTGCGGAAAAATGGCCAACTTCGTGAAGAGTTACAATTTCTACGCGTGAAAAGGGCTGAGGACAATTTAAAGCTGATAGAATTAGAGCACTTCAAAATACAAAATGAACAGCTTCTGGATTTTAAGGCTCTAATAATGACGCAGCAAGTGTTGCTCCATCGGGAATAGTAGCGCTGACGTCAGGAGCAGCAGGGATTCCAGGAAATAGCAGCAAAATACAAAGGAGAACTGAATGATGTGGCCGATAGCGTTGAGCTACTTAGACTGGCCAGATAAGTGACAGAAGAGCGCTTAGATACGCTGCAAATGGAGCTAGAGGAGACACAGGCAACCGAGACAGGTTGGCAACCGTCAACCACACATACTTAGAGCTAGATACTTCAAATTATGAATATTAGCTTTAAACTATGTCATTGGCAGATAAAGTTTTTTTCGAATTACCAAATACATAGTTATACATATTTTTTTTAGAGATAACGAAAATGAAAAATGATTGTCGAAAATTTTATGGAAAGACCCCAAAATACGTGTTTTTGATGGTTTTTAGTATGTAAGATGCAGAAGTTAAATTAATAAAATCTATTAAAATCCTACTTCCAGCAGCATACAGCTAGAGATACAAAATTTTGTGAGAAAAAAGCTAGAGACCTCCTTCTAAACACTGCAACAAATATTATTATGCCTCGTCCACTCCTTCCGCCTAACAGACCCTTTCATTGGTTTATGAATATGAATGAATCATACATCAGCTTGAGATACCACATTTGATGGCATTATGTCTGGTGACTTTCCCAACCGAACTGCATAAAACAATTATTTAAAACAGAGACCCGGACTTTTTCTATACAAGCACACTCCAAACTACCAGTTTTTATACTCGTTACCGAAGGTCAAGAGTATATTGAGTTTGTGCAATGTCCGTCATGGTGTCCGTCCGTATGTCCGTCTGTATGTTCGCAACTGGGGGGCTGGAAAATCGATAAATTCGATACCTCAAAGCCGACAAATCCACATATTTCTCACATCCTTACAGCTAGAACTACCAAAGATACCAAAGATAGATACTAGCAGCACACAAAAAAATGCTTCAAGGATTTTGGAGCCACACCCACCCATTCCGCCGCCAAGCCCACCTTATTTTAAAGAAAAACAAGCGTATATCTCCCACAGTTTTGAGCTAGAGCCAGCAAATTTAGTGCCAAAACAGCCGATGATGACCCCCCAGAAACTGCATCAAAAGTTTGGATGCCTCGCCAACCAATACCACCCTAGCAGCCCTCATCCGCCCCAACGCATCGTCAAAAACGGGAATGCGTGCATCTTCCAGAGCTGTGGAGCTAGAGCCACCACATTGAAAAAAGCTGGCAACGACCCCCAAAAAACTGCATCATAGTTTTGGAGCTACGCTCACCCATTACTCCCAAGCCCCCCTCTCCACACCTTTTACAAACTTTTAGCTAGAGTCACCAAATTTGGTATGAAGATAGCAATTGACATTCCACGTAGATCTGCAGCAAAAATTTGGATGCCACGCCCACTAATACTGCCCCCAGTCCCCCCTTTCCCCACTTTTTACAATTTTCAAGCTAAAGTCACCAAAAATTTGGATGCCACCTCTAACACCTCTTCCCCATCCGAATTCTTTTGCAATCATGCCTCTTTTAACCGGTTTTAATACTGGTATCGAGTATGCCGCAGTCGGTTGCGTCCGACTGCAACGTTTTCACTTGGTTTTTATTAATTTGACGATAGTCTATTACTAATCGCCATCATTTGGTATCGGAACTTGGTAAGCTTTTCTTAGGTACCAGTAATATTGGACTATTGTATTCTTAAACTGATGGTTCAACTATTTTAATTAGAATGAGTTTATATACTTGCTTATTTATTTCTTCTTTTTGAGCATGAGGTATTCTGTATTTCTTAATATACACTGGTTCTGCATCTTTCAATCTTATTTCTTTTTTATTAAAGTTATTTGTTTTTTATCGATTCGGCTTCTAGTCCGAATACATCTGTGTACTGTGTGCATAATTTGTGCATTTGTTTTTTAAGCATCGGTGGAAAGTTGTTAGTTAGCTTTTCCATTACATCTTTTTGTCTTTAATTGTTTATTTCATTTAATATATCATAGTCACTTAACGTTTCATATTGTTTATTACTCATGTTAATTATTTTAACTGAGTTTGTTGTACAAATTTATTTTGGCTATTGGAAAAAGTGTTTCCAATGAAAATTCCATCATCCATTTCTTGATTCCGGATTAAAATATGATTATGTACAGACGGATGACTTCAGAAAGAGCTGGGAGTATTGTGGCATTATTGTCATATGTATGAATTATTGGTTTTAGTATAGCATAGTTAAGATTATTCAGACAATGTATTAGAGAATCACTTGTTTGAGTGAAATCTATTTGACAACTATTTTTTTAATTGAATCTATGCCTATTATGCCATCACTAGGTATTGGGAAATGTTTTTCAACTAAGTGGAAGTCGTGGGGAATTATATGTATACAATTAGTGAGGTCAATGTATGCTAATCCTTTTGAAAAAATGAACCTATCCCGATTCATGATATTTGTGTTGGTATATTTGAGTTAATGCTTTAAAAATATCGACGTTTTCTTTTATTATTGAAATATCTGCACCAGTATCTAGTAACAGTGTAGATGATTTACCTGTACTTTCATTATTAATTTTTATAAAATGCTCATGTTAAGTAAGATTGATTGTGTGTATTTTATTTATTGATTTTGAACATCTAAAGGGCTGTGTTGGTTTTCCGAGTTGCCTAGAGTAACTCGAATGTTGCCATTTCTATTGTTGTTTTGGTTGTTACCGCGGTTGGAATTAATTCTTCCTCTGTTGTTACCACGGAAATTTCATTTGAAATTTCCTCTATTATTGTTATCATAATTGTTATTATAGTTATGATTATAATTGCCGCGCCCATTGCCTCTACCTTGTTAGGGATAGCGATAATTATTTCCTCTATTATTTCAACTTCGCTGGTACAATACTGTATTGCTACTTCCTGTCGTTTTAGTGCAGCAATTGATATATTTACCCAAAGCATTATTGAAGGTGACAAAGTTGCCTGCTCCCAGTATCATACGAAGTTTTTCGTGGTCGCAATTTTTTGTCATGGCTGATATAGTTTCTTTTGTTGAAACTTTTTCGGCATTGTACGGGTCTAGGCCGTCATCAATATATGCTGCCTTAAGTTGCTTACGCAATTGTCAATTTCAACAGTATATTGTGACGCTGTTTCGCCTTTTTGTTTAACAGTTTTGCTTTTAATACGTCGGGTGATTCACCTTTGACGTTACCCTTCAGCTTATTTATTATTGCGAAGATTGTTGTCTCGTCTTGTACTTTGTACGAAATGGTGCCAGTTATTTTGGATTTAATTACCTCAACATATCTTGCGACTCAAAAATTATAAATATAATACAAAAATGTAAACTAAATCAACAATGCGCTCCTTTGCGACCTTAAACTATAAATATACTATGATAAATAAAACTAAATCAAATAACTAATAACTATAACTCTTTGTAAACTAAATCAACAATGCGATCCTTTGCGACTTTAAACTATAAATATAATATGGTATAACTATTTGTGAAGGGGCCGACGCGGCCTACTTCACAAGAACCATTTCCGGTAAAAGCCATAAGGCAATCCTCGATATCCCTTAATGCAAATGTCGATGCTTCCATTTCGAAGTTCTCTGGTTCTCCGTAAGATGAGCTGTCACTATTTAAATCGCTGTTCTCTAAATTGAAATAATTAATTAATTGTTGTTGCAATACGATCTTAACACCTGAACTTGGTAATGACAATAATTTCAATTTTTCTTTAAGGCCTTCTACAGTAAGACAAGTTATTCTTTTAGAAGCATAATTTATCCCTAAATCTCTATATATCTCGTTTATTTTCTATCATCGCAAACTTTTCACACATTTCTTCACAGCGTAAAACAATTTCTTCTTAAATGTTAGCATTCTAGCTTTTAAAATACCTATGTAGACACAATGTTAAATTTTATGTATACTGCACCCGTTTGTCGTCTCTCTGCGAAACAAATATACGTTTCTCATCTGCTTTACGTTACAATCACGCTCTGTTTTGTGTCTGCTTCTTTTGCGGTTCTTCCTTCTAAATTGCGCAGGCCGTCCTCTGCTGCCGCTTTACACCGTAGTTTACGCCGCTTTGTGTCGCACAATGATCACACTCTGCTTTGTGTCTGCTGCTTTCCCCGTTATTCCTTCTCAACTGAGCCAGGCGTCGTCGATCGTCGCGTCTGCCGTTTTCCACCGTAGTTCACGCCTCCAGCGTCTCTGCTTGTAGCGTTTTTGTCTTTCGACGTACAAAGTATTCGCCAGCAACTGAATACTTTCGCAGAAATTCAGCTTTTCTGCTACCTTTATATCAACGTAGTCAAGTAATGTTGACTGCAACCATCTTCATCAACGTAGTTAAATATTGTTAGCCGCTCTGAATTCACAATTCTCTGTTTTATGTTCATGCCGGACGAGACCCCAAAATTGTAGAGCTGTTCCTTTTTGAAGCCACCGTAAAATAAAACAACTGTAGACTTCGTAGAATAATGTATAATATGATAACTCAATGGTTCGTTCACTTTTAAATATTTCATTGTTAACTTATTCAAAATAACAGAGATTTATAGCCTGATTCCACTACAAGCAGAATGCAAGTATGTAATTGGAACTCGGGAATGCTGCATTCTTTTGTATTGGATTCCCATTTGTACAATGGGAATCTTGTTCAAATATTCCCCGTTGGTTGGCTGCATTCCCAGTTGGTTGAAAACCGACCAAGTGGGAATGTTTGAAGTAAACATCACAGAGCACTGAACAGAACTTTAACATAGTCGATACTATGAAATTTGTAATCGATGCTTGGTTTAAACAGTGCCGATTTGAGTAAAACAGCTTGTCATCAAGTGCATGTCCAAACAAACTGGGTTATTCGCAAAACCAGGTTTGCATTTTGCGCACAAATTAAAGCAATAATTTTTACTATTTTGGCTGCACTAATTTATTTGTGTTCGAGCTCATATTTGCTTCCAATTATATATAAACGTATAATACACAAATGGCTGTCTGCTGTCTTTTAACAGACCCCGTTGAAAAAGAATGCCGAAACCAATTGGATGTATAGTGGAATCACCTACATTCCCGACTTGCTGTTAATGAAGAATGCAGCATAGTGGAATCGGGGTATTATTCTTATTATATTTCTACGTCTTAACGCTTCGCCGGTTCAACTACAATTACTTATTCGATACATCATTTTTTTAACATTAACATCAGCTGCTAGCTCTGCTAGAGCTGCCAACCCTACACATATATATGGAAATGGGTCTGGCAACGCCGCTCAGCCCTCCCATCACTCTAATCAATAAGACGATAGCTATCGAGCATTGAGGCAACGCTTGAGAGTTCTGATCGAGAATCCGCGGTGAAAGGGTTGCTTGCTGAGAAACTCTAAAGCAACTGCAACTAAAGCAAGTTGCAAAACGATGCTCGCACAAACGACGAACTAATAAATCAACGAATTATTGATAAAACAACTACTTTAAACTATTTCTCAAAAAACTATTAATAAATCTATATATAAAACTAAACATAGTGAATTTGCTTATAAGAATAACCCAAATCCCACATGTATCCAGTGTACACTGTACACTCTACAGATATATTAAACAGCAACACTTTGTTGCTGTCTACCAATTAAATATAGCACCGACACAACAATGCCGCGTCAGCGTTCTTACGCTTTGACCATTTACAATACATATGTGTATACTCTAGCTCTCTTTATATTATAAACTAAGCTAGGTACGGCTCTCGCACTGATTTCTCTGCCGAAGCAGTGGCCAGCCTTAAACTTAAAATTAAATCATAAAATCATTCAATAAAGAACCAGTAAACAATATGGATGTCTTTTTATGAAAGTCTTTAATGATTAAATCAAACCACAAATATTACAAATATTACAATAACCTGAATCCATAAAATGTGTAAAAGGGGTATAATGTTTTCGTGTATGTAACAGGCAGAAGGAAACATCTTCGGCCCCATTAAGTATATATATTTTTTAACAGCATCAACAGCCAAGTCGATATAGTAATGTCCGTCGGTCAGTCTGTATTAAAGCGTCGATCAAAGATACATCATGAACTAGAGACTTTAGATTTTGATTATAAGTTCTCCTATTCAAATCGTCTAAATCGGGTAAGAAACACCGGAGATATCGAATTTCAGTGTCTTTAATAAATTTAATATATTTATTGCAACTGGGTTCAGGGTGTCTTCCAGTCGGGCTTTGCCGACTAGAGCCTTCTTACTTCTTTTTTTCTGGAATCAGAGTATTTTTGAATCGTTGTCATCCGACTGAAACGTTGTTTTCTTCTCAGCTTGACGTGATAAATATATTATATTGTCATTGATGCTTAAATTGTATCGTAATAATACACAGAATTCCTTCAAACCTTTAAAGCGTGAGTATTCCAGCCAGGCTGCAACACAGCATCGATGTGTGTAATAACACCATTTATATTGAGCTAGACTGCATGGAATACATACCGCAATATTTCAGGAGAGTGAACGTGGTGTTCGACCCTTATCATATCCACGGCTCTAGACAAGTTCAAGTAATGAAAAGGATAGGAATAATTGCAAGGATGGCCAGCATAAAGATTCACGTTTTACGTTAAGCGTTAACATATAATAAACTTTTTAGGATCACGGGAAAGGTTTAGTAACGATGTGTTAACAGATATAAAATTAGAATTTGGTATATACGAAGATAAATAACAAAAAACTATGTGAATTTCAAAAATGTCATTGTAAAGAAAAAGGCACTGGCTTACCGAGTGACATTTATTTTAAAAGCACACAGTTTTCACCTAGAGCCACCAGTTTTGATACCAGCAGGTGGGCGTGGCTCAGCTTATAAATATGAGTGTCACTAGTTCTCCTATAAATTTGGTAAGCTCCAACTCTAACGAAGAGTATTGACCGGCTTGTAAATAATTTTTCTTGATTTACCTTCTCACCATATTTTGTGACTCCAGCTCAAAAAATACAATGTAAAAATTTTGATGCGCAATTATTTATAGGTCTGAGTAGGCGATTGTATCGAGTTTCTAACTGTACCAAATCTAACTTAGTAGCTCACACATAAACATCTGATTGTGAAATTATTAAACAAATAATGGCGAAGCGTGTTAAAATCGTTGGTTGCTGCAAGTTTTGCGAACGAGAGGTAGGCAGTGATATGCGTCCAATCAATGACGCAATCAAGGACGTTGCTTACTTGCACCGCTTCCACTCAACAACTCAACAACAAGAGGACGACGAATCAGAAACCGATTTGGTAGATTCCATTTTGGAAATTGTAAAGAAACAGTTTGAGCTTGGCCCAAATTCTAAAGTAAGTAAGATACAGCTTTAAAACGTCGGCGTGTTAATATTAAAAATGTTATTCTTTTAAAGAGGAACATCTCAGAGGAAAATGCTGAGCTCGTAATAGCTGTGTTAAAAGAAGAGCAGCTTGCCAATGATAAATTTGTAGTCGAGAGCGCAACGAATTACGATCCAATCAAGAATCGCAAGCGTTAAAAAATATTTCTTTAAACAATCAAAGCATTAAAATATTTTTTTCAAAATTGTAATTTATTAAAATGTACCTATCATCGTTTTTTTTTTTTTAAATTGAAAGTTAGTTGTTAACAGTTAATTTTCCAAGCCCACCATTTATTAGTAAATATTTTTACGAAATGTTTGGAAAATAACTAAAGTTTCAGCAGTATTCTCTTCTAAAAAAGACATTAATATATCTGCTTGCATTCAAAATTTCACGTGAAGAATCTGTATGTCAACCACCATAAAATTCACGATTCTGTTTTGTTGCCAATGTAGGGTAATTGAATTCGGCGCCGTTTGTTTAATGAAATTATTTACACCATCTCGTTTAATGTTCATCGGCGGGCCATTCGTAAAGGTAAAATTACGTAAGCAAGTATAAATAATATGTCTCAACCAAACCTTGGTCAGCGTGTACAAGTAACGGACAAGAATCAACGTGTCGCCTTTGTGGAACGCACCAATTTTTCTGAGCTCATAGAGAAGCAACTAGTGATATCTACATTGGACAGTCATTCATTGCAGTCGCAGCAGGCAACTCACAATGCAACTTCAGCCGCAACAAAACAGCTGCAAATGACTAAAAAATATATCACACAGCCGAAAGGATCTCAACTTCTAGGGCCGGTCAAGTGCAACCTGGCCGGGGAACGATCTTGACGCCATCAACATTAACATGCAATCAGCGTCGCTCCACCTCCTATACACTGTTGCGACCAACAAGAATCAGTCAGAATCCAATGACAGCCCAGGTGCATAGCTCGATAGTACAGCTGACTCTGTCTATGCCATTGGCTCTTGCATCTGCTGCGTTTGTGGAAGCTGGCTTCTTGAAGATACTGGGTCCACAATGTACGCCAGGACCGACATTACGCATTCCTTCCACTGTTGCTACACATGTGGCCTATGAAGGCAGTGCGGAAAAATGGCCAACTTCGTGAAGAGTTACAATTTCTACGCGTGAAAAGGGCTGAGGACAATTTAAAGCTGATAGAATTAGAGCACTTCAAAATATTTTTTCTTATTGGGACCTTTTTGTTTAAGCACTTGAATGATCTAATAAATTCTTTGCGCTTTTCAAGAATAAATTTGTGGATTTCTATCCATTCCATTTATTTATTTTATTAATTTATCTGTGCAACGTACTATAACTATCTTTGTGAGACCTAATATAAGGTGCTCCTCTATAATTGTTTTTTACTTTTACTTCTTGTCCAAGTGCAGAATAACAATGGGTTAAGTTTTTTTTTTTTTTTTTGTGCATTGTGAACAAATAAGTTTCTAATAGCTTTTGGTATATTGACATTGGATGTAACTAATTTGGTATATTGTAAAATAATTATGCGTTCTATTTGCTCATACATTTGTGTTTCTACTACCTTGTTACTGATTAACCCGTGTGGACAGTTTTTAATTTGGGATGAGTTATGGCATTG
Source organism: Scaptomyza flava (assembly GCA_030179655.1). Lineage (NCBI taxonomy): Eukaryota > Metazoa > Arthropoda > Insecta > Diptera > Drosophilidae > Scaptomyza > Scaptomyza flava. The sequence continues at coordinate 109,788 of JARNME010000287.1, forward strand.
TAGACCAAAAATATAAGGAAAGGTATGTATTTATACCCTTCACAGGGTATATGGACTTTGTCATGAATCTGTAACGTGGGAGAGCCCGACTAAAAGAACCCTCAACCCAGTTTCAATAAATATGTAAATTAAATTTATAATTGACTTTGGTATACTGACTTAACTTCAATCGATAAAATTCGATATCTCCGGTGTTTCTTAACCGATTTGGACGAATTTTTCAGAAAAGTTCTATCGTTACCCATTATTTCAACCCTCATTTTTACATTTTCCAAATTCGATATATTATTGTTGTCGATATTATGTGTATATCGGAAACCAGAAAAGTTATCAATAATTTGAAGCAAACTTGTTCTTCTCATGGTATAGGAGAACTTAAATACAAAATCAAAGTCTCTAGCTCTTGTAGTCTCTGCGATCCACGCGTTCATACAGACCGACAGACGGACAGACGGACATGGCTATGTCGTCTCGGCTGTTGATGCTGATCAAGAATATATATACTTTATGGGGTCGGAGATGCTTCCTTCTGCCTGTTTAATACTTTTGCACAAAACCATTATACCCTTATTTACCCATTTTATGGGTTAAGGGTATAATGATCAGGACGAGCTCAGGGATTGATTTCCGTCTGTCCGTCCGTCTGTCTGTCTGTCTGTTTCAACACGATTTCCGGCCAAACTGCTGAACCGATCTTGATGAAACTTTCATAGATTGCTTAGATCATGTCGGGTTTGTTCACTATGAAATTTCTTCCCGATCGGAGCATTCTACGTCATAGCCACCATAAAAATTTACCATATCAACAAAATTTCCGGCCAAACTGCTGAACCGATCTTGATGAAACTTTCATAGATTGCGTAGATCATGTCGGGTTTGTTCACTATGAAATTTCATTTCGATCGGAGCATTCTACGACATAGCCACCATACAAATTTATCATATCGTACCATCAATTGATGTCTCTGTCGTGCACTTTCAAGTACCTACATGTCAAATTGTTGTTGTTGTCGCACACGAACAAGTTAATGACGCGCAAGAGTAAAAATATGAGCGAAAAATTACCAATAACTGCACAGAAACATAAGAGGGCTGAGTGAAGGGCATCATAGTCTTGGCATGGTCAAAATTAACTATGCGCCACTATGTTTTTCTAGATGTTTTAGCTCTGCCATGATTTTTTTTTGTCGTTTAATTATGAGGAATTGTAGAAATATTTCTGATAGTATTTAAATTTTCAGGCAGAGGTCGGCGTCTCAGTCGCGTCCAGGGGCTTTACAGAAAATTTGTAAATTGCTGGGGCACTGGGGGAGCTGTGCCAGAGTATACCTAAGGGTCGGGGCAATAGAGGAAAGTGTAGGGGAAATAGCAGGGGGGTTCGTGAGCATGCCTTACGCACTGGGGACGATTTGAGAGACATCTGAAGGAATAGGTTGGTTAGTCCAGAGTAATTCTCGGAGAACTAGCCATTCACTCCCCCCAAATGGCTCTTCGTCGCCGACCAGGGCGTCGGGCGAAGTTCTGTGTTAGTACGGGCGGGTGAGAGTCAACCAGCCAGCTGGTCAGGCCGAGGGTAAGACCGGAAGCCTGCGCACTAACTGCCTAACCCCATCCGCCCTCACCAGTCACCGGCCGCGTCCTTGAGGAGCTCTCGGACGCGTGGAGTGTGAGAGACGTCCGAGAGTGACTGCGTGCCCATCCTCCACCCGATCTCTCACATCTGCAACGCCTGGGAATTACCCACTTGTCACTACAAATGGGACATACCCAAGAGGCAGGCGTCGCAGAATCTAGAGTTATACTCGGAAGATTCGCTAGCATACCACTCAGGTTTGCCCCACGTGGACCATTTGGTGAGGCGCACTGAACCGCTACTACCCCACTCGTTTCTTCACGTGGGACATACCCAAGAGACAGGCGTCGCAGAATCTAGAGTAAAACTCGGAGGATTCGCTAGGATGCTCCTCAGGTTTGCCCCACGCGGGATAGGTGAGTGAGGCGCACTCGCTGAAAAGGGGAAAAAGGGGAAAAGGGTAACAAGTAAAGCACACACAAATTTATCTACACTAGGATCATTATTAATTTCATATCACATACAATAAGGCATATATTTATAACACAAAGGGGGTAGGGATGCTACCCTAGGCCGCACCAAATCTAAGCATGGCTACCTGAGCAACCTTTGGGCCCATCACAGATGGCTGTCACTTACCCCTGTGTATGTGTGTTTGTATATGCCGGTGGGTGCGTGTGTATATGCCTGTGTGTGTGTGCGTACGCCTGGGTGTGTGTGTGGATTCCGATGTTTATATGCCTATGTGTGTGCCTGTGTGTGGGTAAGCCTGGGTGTGCGTGCTGGTGTGTATATGTCAGCCTGGGTGTGTGTGCGTTTATGCCTGTGTAGGTGCGTAAGCCTGGGTGTGTGTACCTGTTTGTATGTGTAAGCCTGGGTGTGCGTGCTGGTGTGTATATGTAAGCCTGGGTGTGTGTGTGCGTATGTTTTTTTTTTTTTATTCTTTATAACCTAATCATATTAAAACTAAATAAATAACAATAGTATTTGTGAGTATAGGAGCGAAAGTAGTTTGCGGTACGTCCGTTAAGAATTGCTTCGCAAACAACAGTCGCTACCTATACTGCAGTGAGGCTTCGCTCCACTCGCCGTAGTTCTTTCATGGTCACCGCTGCAAACGTGCTGACCGCTTCCCACTTCATCGAAGACTCCAGCATTCCTTTAACAAGATTATCCACAGTGATGGGACCACCAATTGCTTGCTCAAGCATTCTTCGCTGGTTAGCGAACCGCCCACAGAAGAACAACACGTGGTGTGCGTCCTCCTGCACGCCCAGACTACACCATGAGCATTCATCGCTTTGCACGTGACCGAATCGTTTCAAATAGCTCCAAAAACACCCATGACCAGATAGGAGCTGAGTCAGGTAAAAATTTACCTCTCCATGCCTACGGTTGATCCATTGTGAGAGCTGTGGGATCAAGGCGAATGTCCATCGCCCCTTCGCTGCGGTGTTCCAGCGTGCCAGCCATTGCTCAATCGTGTTTGATCTCGCCATAAGACGACCACTGCGCGCCGATATACCGTCTGTTTGGCTTGCTAGCTCACCGGACTCAATAGCTAGCTCTTCAATGGGTACCATGCCTGCAATAACCAAAGCAGCCTCGTCGGAAACTGTCCTAAACGCACAGCATACCCTGATAGCGCAAAGGCGGTAAGTTGCGCCTATATCACGGCAATAGGTCTGGACCTTCACGGCTCTCCACCAGATCGGCGCTTCGTACAAAATGGTGGCACGGACTACGCTCATTAGAAGGCGCCGGCGCTCCTGCTTTGGCCCGCGCGTGTTGAGCATTATGTGCGACAGTGCACGACAAGCCCCAGCTGCCTTGGATGCATTGTATTGCATGTGCTCCTTGAATGACAATCTCGTGTCAAGCACCACGCCGAGATATTTAATGGCCCACTTGGACATAACAGTAGTGCTGCCCACCACAATCTTTGCCCTTTCTACCGTTTTGCGACTACTCACAAGGACCGCCTCCGTCTTGTGAGCAGCCAGCTCCAGTCCCGCCTGGGTAAGCCAATCCTGCACGCGAGTAATGCATGTATTGCATGTGGTCTCAGCATCATCCAATTCTTTGTGCACGACGACGATAGCAACATCATCGGCAAAACCAACAATATGCGCCTCCTCCGGAAGTTTTAGCCTTAGATACATAATGTACATAATGTTCCACAGTAGTGGCCCAAGTACAGATCCCTGGGGCACTCCTGCAGAAACATTGAGTTCTTTGATACCTTGGCTGGTCTTATACCGTGGCACCCGGCCTTCAAAGTAGCTCCTCACTGTGTCCTGTAGGTATATGGTATGCGTTAAGTATGACGCCCCAATTGTCAGTATTGAACGCATTCTTGATGTCCATCGTGACAATAAGGCAATACTTCTTGTCGCCTCCTGCCCACCTGGTGCCCTGAATAGCACTGGCTGCTAATTTGACCACCCTTCTTAGGGCGTCAATGGTTGACCTCGCCTTACGGAACCCATATTGGTGCGGGGACAGCCCGTCGGCTCTGTCTATCGCATGGCTCAGCCTTGCTGTCAGCAGCTTTTGATTAGACAAATTGGTCGGTATGAAGACGGCTCCCCCGGTGGTTTATCCGCTTTCGGCAAAAGCAGCAGATTCTGCACCTTCCAGACCTGTGGGAAAGTCCTTTCATGCAAGCAGGCAGTAAAAAGAGCGGCAAATTAATCGGCTTTCAGAGTCAAAGCCAGCTTCAGCGCACGGTTCGGTATACCGTCGGGACTGGTGATTTGGACGCCACGATGCTTCTGGCCACTTCGAGTACCTCCTCCGGCGTGATAGTATCTGGTACGGTGTGATGTTGGTGCTCCATTTGTGCTGCGGCAAAGGTCAGCGGACTGCCACGTGGAAATAGGCACTCCACGACCTCCTTCATCCTGTCGGGCCTCATCGAAGGGTGGTGTTGATTCTCTGCATGGATGCGCTTGACCACCGCAATTTCAGCGTTCCACCAATATGTGGGGGCATGGAGCGCATGTATGGACGTCGCAGTGCCATACTGGAATCACAGGCCGAGGAAATTTGCTCTGTCATTTGAGCTGCACGATCGTTTTGCTGGGATTTCTACAGATTTTAATTATTTTGTTTGGGCTGGCTAGTGTCACTGTGTAAGTGATTTTGTTTTTCTACATGACATATTTAATTGTATGCGAAGCATTTGCCATGGCATTCATTGACCTTTCTCTACTATTATCAATTCAATTTAGTGCAGAATTTGTATTTTGCCTACAAAAACCTAAAAAGCAATATTTACAAGGCAGCCAAATATCGTATTTTGTGCTGATCGACCATTTGCAGTATCAGGCGCACAGCAAAATAAACAAGCAAATGAAATCGACATATGCACAACTAAATACACTTTCGCAGTTTGTGCGCATCGCTGCATAAGCGTAAGGTAGTTGCGATGGCAAAATTGTTGAAAATGGTCATAAAGCTGAAAACATGAAAGAGTATATAACCAGCAATGCAAAACTGTTATTCGGCTGCTTATTTTACTAGACGCTTGTTTATTTTGCTGTTCGCCTGAAAAATGGCATCGCCAAAAATTCCTAATTGCAGCGTGCTGAGTGATAGCCTAGAAATGGAGATGTATGCAACTTAACATAAAAAAAGAGAAGCCACTGACAAAATGAAAGCATCTTATTTATTGAAGCAATAAACAAACGAGAACTTTGCTTATATTGTTAAGGCAATGTTTAATCGGAGTCACCGGTGATGTGCTTAATGGGCCCTTTTTTATGATCTTCCATTTCCGAGTCTGTCGACGAGTTACTTGGAGATGGTGAAGAAGAAAACATAGGCGATTTTGCCGAAGCCGGAAATTTCGACATTTTAGGCGAACCCAACGGAGATGATGAAGCCGACGAAGCTGATGACTCCGACGAAGCTGATGACTCCGACGAAGTTGATTCTCCCGAAGTAGATGTTTCCGGCGATGAAGGTTTGTGTGATGGAGGCACTTCATTCTCTATTGGGTTGCTCATCGGGCGTAGGTTTTCTTAGATTTTCCCAAGCGCTCCTTGTTCGGCTCGTATTCAAAGATTTGTCCCACTGTAACTTTGGCGACGTTGTTAGTGCCGTAGAAATAGACGCGACTCTTTTTGCCCTCTTCTCGCAAAACACGCGCGGGCCAGGCGCGAAACCCGCGAACTTTGGCGAACACAAAGTCACCCGCTTTGAATCGTTTTATTTATTTCTTGTTTTTTTTTTTTTTTTTTTTTTTTGGATTTTTTGCGTTTTTGTTTCTTGCCGGGCTTACGAGGGCGACCCATTTTGATCAAATTATTTGCAAATTTTCAGTCTAGCTTAATTTCTTCGTATTCTTTAGTTTGCGAAAGTGTATCTACAATAGCGTTGCCAGACTGCTCACCTTTAAGCACGCGAGGTTAGTGTTGAGAGTGCGAGCGAGTGCAAATTAATATACTTACATTTGATACGTGGCTCAAGCGAAAACAATTTTTAATTTTTTTTTTTTTATAAACTGAGTTACGTTTACTAATGCGACTTGAATTGGACTGCTTATACAAGCTTTATACACAAATGTTGCTAGATCTGAACGCTAGACCTGAACGCAAGCAAAAAAATTGTGGCAGTGCTGGGCAACACAAGTTAGAATTGACAGTTCATCTTTTTATAAGTGTAAATGCAAAAGTTATTTTTATTATTGTCTTGAACAAGTGCTACCAGATCAGTGCCAAGATAGTAAGCTAACTTGCGTTGGCTAGTGCTGAGCAACACTGCAAGCTGAAAATCGCTTAGAGATGGCATTTATATGACTCTCTCTCGTTGCTATATATGAATCAACGAGAATGGAACTTATATAGAGTCGTCATGAGGCCAAATTCTGACTGCCAGTTGGAATAGGCAATCGTGGCGACACCTCTCTCACAAAGCGCTGCTGCGGCTTTTTTCTCTGCCAGCGCATTTCGTGCCAGAGTATCAAGCCACTCGGCTTGGCGACTGTTATACACTATTGTTTTCTCATAGCACAGCCAGCCAGCCATGCTCTGAGTATATGCCCAAAGACAGCGATTTTGCAGCGCGCAGTCGCTTCTTCGCTTGCTGTTCGCCCTTATTTTCCTTATATAAACATATGAGCGTGTCTACGTCACACGTCTTATCATTTTTGCGACGTTGCCTTAGTGAAGCTTTGCTTTATACCCACATTCATATATATTTATATATGTTTGCTGTTCTGCTGGGATTTCTACAGATTTTTTTATTTTGTTTGGGCTGGCTAGTGTTACTGTGTTAGTGATTTTGTATTTCTACATGACATATTGAATTGTATGCGTAGCATTTGCCATGGCATTCATTGACCTTTCTCTACTATTATCAATTCAATTTAGTGCAGAATTTGTATTTTGCCTACAAAAACCTAAAAAGCAATACTTACAAGGAAGCCAAATATCGTATTTTGTGCTGATCGACCATTTGCAGTATCAGGCGCACAGCAAAATAAACAAGCAAATGAAAACGACATATGCACAACTAAATACACTTTCGCAGTTTGTGCGCATCGCTGCATAAGCGTATGGTTGTTGCGATGGCAAAATTGTTGAAAATGGTCATAAAGCTGAAAACATGAAAGAGTATGACAGCAATGCAAAACTGTTATTCGGCTGCTTATTTTACTAGACGCTTGTTTATTTTGCTGTTCGCCTGAGAAATGGCATCGCCAAAAATTCCTAATTGCAGCGTGCTGAGTGATAGCCTAGAAATGGAGATGTATGCAACTTAACATAAAAAAAAGAGAAGCTACTGACAAAATGAAAGCATCTCATTTATTGAAGCAATAAAAAAACGAGAACTTTGCTTATATTGTTAAGGCAATGTTTAATCGGAGTCACCGGTGATGTGTTCAATGGGCCCTTTTTTTGATCTTCCATTTCCGAGTCTGTCGACGAGTTACTTGGAGATAGTGAAGAAGAAAACATAGGCGATTTTGCCGAAGCCGGAAATTTCGACATTTTAGGCGAACCCAACGGAGATGAGGACAACTGATGACGAAGCTGATGACTCCGACGAAGTTGATTCTCCTAGACTAGATAGATGTTTCCGGCGATGAAGGTTTGTGTGATGGAGGCACTGCATTCTCTATTGGGTTTCTTCAATCGGGCGTCGTAGGATTTCTTAGATTTCGACCCAAGCGCTCCTTGTTCGGCTCGTACTCAAAGATTTGTCCCACTGTAACTTTGGCGACGTTGTTAGTGCCGTAGAAATAGACGCGACTCTTTTTGCCCTCTTCTCGCAAAACACGCGCGGGCCAGGCGCGAAACCCGCGAATTTTGGCGAACACAAAGTCACCCGCTTTGAATCGTTTTATTTATTTCTTGGTTTTTTTTTTTTTTGGGTTTTTTGCGTTTTTGTTTCTTGCCGGGCTTACGAGGGCGACCCATTTTGATCAAATTATTTGCAAATTTTCAGTCTAGCTTAATTTCTTCGTATTCTTTAGTTTGCGAAAGTGTATCTACAATAGCGTTGCCAGACTGCTCACCTTTAAGCACGCGAGGTTAGTGTTGAGAGTGCGAGCGAGTGCAAATTAATATACTTACATTTGATACGTGGCTCAAGCGAAAACAATTTTTAATTTTTTTTTTTATATAAGCTGAGTTACGTTTACTAATGCGACTTGAATTGAACTGCTTATACAAGCTTTATACACAAATGTTGCTAGATCTGAACGCTAGACCTGAACGCAAGCAAAAAAATTGTGGCAGTGCTGGGCAACACAAGTTAGAATTGACAGTTCATCTTTTTATAAGTGTAAATGCAAAAGTTATTTTTATTATTGTCTTGAACAAGTGCTACCAGATCAGTGCCAAGATAGTAAGCTAACTTGCGTTGGCTAGTGCTGAGCAACACTGCAAGCTGAAAATCGCTTAGAGATGGCATTTATATGACTCTCTCTCGTTGCTATATATGAATCAACGAGAATGGAACTTATATAGAGTCGTCATGAGGCCAAATTCTGACTGCCAGTTGGAATAGGCAATCGTGGCGACACCTCTCTCACAAAGCGCTGCTGCGGCTTTTTTCTCTGCCAGCGCATTTCGTGCCAGAGTATCAAGCCACTCGGCTTGGCGACTGTTATACACTATTGTTTTCTCATAGCACAGCCAGCCAGCCATGCTCTGAGTATATGCCCAAAGACAGCGATTTTGCAGCGCGCAGTCGCTTCTTCGCTTGCTGTTCGCCCTTATTTTCCTTACATAAACATATGAGCGTGTCTACGTCACACGTCTTATCATTTTTGCGCCGTTGCCTTAGTGAAGCTTTGTATTATACCCACATTCATATATATTTATATATGTTTGCTGTTCTGCTGGGATTTCTACAGATTTTATTATTTTGTTTGGGCTGGCTAGTGTTACTGTGTTAGTGATTTTGTATTTCTACATGACATATTGAATTGTATGCGTAGCATTTGCCATGGCATTCATTGACCTTTCTCTACTATTATCAATTCAATTTAGTGCAGAATTTGTATTTTGCCTACAAAAACCTAAAAAGCAATACTTACAAGGCATCCAAATATCGTATTTTGTGCTGATCGACCATTTGCAGTATCAGGCGCACAGCAAAATAAACAAGCAAATGAAACGACATATGCACAACTAAATACACTTTCGCAGTTTGTGCGCATCGCTGCATAAGCGTATGGTAGTTGCGATGGCAAAATTGTTGAAAATGGTCATAAAGCTGAAAACATGAAGAGTAACCGCAATGCAAAACTGTTATTCGGCTGCTTATTTTACTAGACGCTTGTTTATTTTGCTGTTCGCCTGAGAAATGGCATCGCCAAAATTCCTAATTGCAGCGTGCTGAGTGATAGCCTAGAAATGGAGATGTATGCAACTTAACATAAAAAAAAGAGAAGCCACTGACAAAATGAAAGCATCTTATTTATTGAAGCAATAAAAAAACGAGAACTTTGCTTATATTGTTAAGGCAATGTTTAATCGGAGTCACCGGTGATGTGTTCAATGGGCCCTTTTTTTGATCTTCCATTATCGAGTCTGTCGACGAGTTACTTGGAGATGGTGAAGAAGAAAACATAGGCGATTTTGCCGAAGCCGGAAAATTCGACATTTTAGGCGAACCCAACGGAGATGATGACAAGCTGATGACGAAGCTGATGACTCCGACGAAGTTGATTCTCCTAGACAGATAGATGTTTCCGGCGATGAAGGTTTGTGTGATGGAGGCACTGCATTCTCTATTGGGGTTTCTCATCGGGGCGTAGATTTCTTAGATTCGCCCAAGCGCTCCTTGTTCGGCTCGTACTCAAAGATTTGTCCCACTGTAACTTTGGTGACGTTTTTAGTGCCGTAGAAATAGACGCGACTCTTTTTGCCCTCTTCTCGCAAAACACGCGCGGGCCAGGCGCGAAACCCGCGAACTTTGGCGAACACAAAGTCACTCGCTTTGAATCGTTTTATTTATTTCTTGTTTTTGTTTTTTTTTTGGATTTTTTGCGTTTTTGTTTCTTGCCGGGCTTACGAGGGCGACCCATTTTGATCAAATTATTTGCAAATTTTCAGTCTAGCTTAATTTCTTCGTATTCTTTAGTTTGCGAAAGTGTATCTACAATAGCGTTGCCAGACTGCTCACCTTTAAGCAAGCGAGGTTAGTGTTGAGGTGCGAGCGAATGCAAATTAATATACTTACATTTGATACGTGGCTCAAGCGAAAACAATTTTTAATTTTTTTTTTTTAATAAACTGAGTTACGTTTACTAATGCGACTTGAATTGGACTGCTTATACAAGCTTTATACACAAATGTTGCTAGATCTGAACGCTAGACCTGAACGCAAGCAAAAAAATTGTGGCAGTGCTGGGCAACACAAGTTAGAATTGACAGTTCATCTTTTTATAAGTGTAAATGCAAAAGTTATTTTTATTATTATCTTGAACAAGTGCTACCAGATCAGTGCCAAGATAGTAAGCTAACTTGCGTTGGCTAGTGCTGAGCAACACTGCAAGCTGAAAATCGCTTAGAGATGGCATTTATATGACTCTCTCTCGTTGCTATATATGAATCAACGAGAATGGAACTTATATAGAGTCGTCATGAGGCCAAATTCTGACTGCCAGTTGGAATAGGCAATCGTGGCGACACCTCTCTCACAAAGCGCTGCTGCGGCTTTTTTCTCTGCCAGCGCATTTCGTGCCAGAGTATCAAGCCACTCGGCTTGGCGACTGTTATACACTTTTGTTTTCTCATAGCACAGCCAGCCAGCCATGCTCTGAGTATATGCCCAAAGGCAGCGATTTTGCAGCGCGCAGTCGCTTCTTCGCTTGCTGTTCGCCCATCTTTTCCTTATATAAACATATGAGCGTGTCTACGTCACAAGTCTTATCATTTTTGCGACGTTGCCTTAGTGAAGCTTTGTATTATACCCACATTCATATATATTTATATATGTTTGCTGTTTTGCTGGGATTTCTACTGATTTTATTATTTTGTTTGGGCTGGCTAGTGTTACTGTGTTAGTGGTTTTGTATTTCTACATGACATATTGAATTGTATGCGTAGCATTTGCCATGGCATTCATTGACCTTTCTCTACTATTATCAATTCAATTTAGTGCAGAATTTGTATTTTGCCTACAAAAACCTAAAAAGCAATACTTACAAGGCAGCCAAATATCGTATTTTGTGCTGATCGACCATTTGCAGTATCAGGCGCACAGCAAAATAAACAAGCAAATGAAAACGACATATGCACAACTAAATACACTTTCGCAGTTTGTGCGCATCGCTGCATAAGCGTATGGTAGTTGCGATGGCAAAATTGTTGAAAATGGTCATAAAGCTGAAAACATGAAAGAGTATATGACCAGCAATGCAAAACTGTTATTCGGCAGCTTATTTTACTAGACGCTTGTTTATTTTGCTGTTCGCCTGAAAAATGGCATCGCCAAAAATTCCTAATTGCAGCGTGCTGAGTGATAGCCTAGAAATGGAGATGTATGCAACTTAACATAAAAAAAGAGAAGCCACTGACAAAATGAAAGCATCTTATTTATTGAAGCAATAAACAAACGAGAACTTTGCTTATATTGTTAAGGCAATGTTTAATCGGAGTCACCGGTGATGTGCTTAATGGGCCCTTTTTTCTGATCTTCCATTTCCGAGTCTGTCGACGAGTTACTTGGAGATGGTGAAGAAGAAAACATAGGCGATTTTGCCGAAGCCGGAAATTTCGACATTTTAGGCAAACCCAACGGAGATGAGGAAGCCGACGAAGCTGATGACTCCGACGAAGCTGATGACTCCGACGAAGTTGATTCTCCCGAAGTAGATGTTTCCGGCGATGAAGGTTTGTGTGATGGAGGCACTTCATTCTCTATTGGGTTGCTCATCTCTTCAAATTCCAACTCGATCTTTGCCTGAAAATAAGCGTCATCACCGTCAGGATTGTTAAACATAAAAGTCGCGTTCTTTATTGCATTCTTAAACAGGGCGAAGGTTTTCTTAGATTTTCCCAAGCGCTCCTTGTTCGGCTCGTATTCAAAGATTTTTCCCACTGTAACTTTGGCGACGTTGTTAGTGCCGTAGAAATAGACGCGACTCTTTTTGCCCTCTTCTCGCAAAACACGCGCGGGCCAGGCGCGAAAGCCGCGAGTTTTGGCGAAAACAAAGTCACCCGCTTTGAATCGTTTTATTTATTTCTTGAATTTTTTTTTTTTTTTTTGGGTTTTTTGCGTTTTTGTTTCTTGCCGGGCTTACGAGGGCGACCCATTTTGATAAAATTATTTGCAAATTTTCAGTCTAGCTTAATTTCTTCGTATTCTTTAGTTTGCGAAAGTGTATCTACAATAGCGTTGCGAGACTGCTCACCTTTAAGCACACGAGGTTAGTGTTGAGAGTTCGAGCGAGTGCAAATTAATATACTTACATTTGATACGTGGCTCAAGCGAAAACAATTTTTAATTTTTTTTTAATAAACTGAGTTACGTTTACTAATGCGACTTGAATTGGACTGCTTATACAAGCTTTATACACAAATGTTGCTAGATCTGAACGCTAGACCTGAACGCAAGCAAAAAATTGTGGCAGTGCTGGGCAACACAAGTTAGAATTGACAGTTCATCTTTTTATAAGTGTAAATGCAAAAGTTATTTTTATTATTATCTTGAACAAGTGCTACCAGATCAGTGCCAAGATAGTAAGCTAACTTGCGTTGGCTAGTGCTGAGCAACACTGCAAGCTGAAAATCGCTTAGAGATGGCATTTATATGACTCTCTCTCTCGTTGCTATATATGAATCAACGAGAATGGAACTTATATAGAGTCGTCATGAGGCCAAATTCTGACTGCCAGTTGGAATAGGCAATCGTGGCGACACCTCTCTCACAAAGCGCTGCTGCGGCTTTTTTCTCTGCCAGCGCATTTCGTGCCAGAGTATCAAGCCACTCGGCTTGGCGACTGTTATGCACTTTTGTTTTCTCATAGCACAGCCAGCCAGCCATGCTCTGAGTATATGCCCAAAGGCAGCGATTTTGCAGCGCGCAGTCGCTTCTTCGCTTGCTGTTCGCCCATCTTTTCCTTATATAAACATATGAGCGTGTCTACGTCACAAGTCTTATCATTTTTGCGACGTTGCCTTAGTGAAGCTTTGTATTATACCCACATTCATATATATTTATATATGTTTGCTGTTCTGCTGGGATTTCTACTGATTTTATTATTTTGTTTGGGCTGGCTAGTGTTACTGTGTTAGTGATTTTGTATTTCTACATGACATATGGAATTGTATGCGTAGCATTTGCCATGGCATTCATTGACCTTTTTCTACTATTATCAATTCAATTTAGTGCAGAATTTGTATTTTGCCTACAAAAACCTAAAAAGCAATACTTACAAGGCAGCCAAATATCGTATTTTGTGCTGATCGACCATTTGCAGTATCAGGCGCACAGCAAAATAAACAAGCAAATGAAAACGACATATGCACAACTAAATACACTTTCGCAGTTTGTGCGCATCGCTGCATAAGCGTATGGTAGTTGCGATGGCAAAATTGTTGAAAATGGTCACAAAGCTGAAAACATGAAAGAGTATATGACCAGCAATGCAAAACTGTTATTCGGCTGCTTATTTTACTAGACGCTTGTTTATTTTGCTGTTCGCCTGAAAAATGGCATCGCCAAAAATTCCTAATTGCAGCGTGCTGAGTGATAGCCTAGAAATGGAGATGTATGCAACTTAACATAAAAAAAAGAGAAGCCACTGACAAAATGAAAGCATCTTATTTATTGAAGCAATAAACAAACGAGAACTTTGCTTATATTGTTAAGGCAATGTTTAATCGGAGTCACCGGTGATGTGCTCAATGGGCCCTTTTTTCTGATCTTCCATTTCCGAGTCTGTCGACGAGTTACTTGGAGATGGTGAAGAAGAAAACATAGGCGATTTTGCCGAAGCCGGAAAATTCGACATTTTAGGCAAACCCAACGGAGATGAGGAAGCCGACGAAGCTGATGACTCCGACGAAGCTGATGACTCCGACGAAGTTGATTCTCCCGAAGTAGATGTTTCCGGCGATGAAGGTTTGTGTGCTGGAGGCACTTCATTCTCTATTGGGTTGCTCATCTCTTCAAATTTCAACTCGATCTTTGCCTGAAAATAAGCGTCATCACCGTCAGGATTGTTAAACATAAAAGTCGCGTTCTTTATTGCATTCTTAAACAGGGCGAAGGTTTTCTTAGATTTTCCCAAGCGCTCCTTGTTCGGCTCGTATTCAAAGATTTTTCCCACTGTAACTTTGGCGACGTTGTTAGTGCCGTAGAAATAGACGCGACTCTTTTTGCCCTCTTCTCGCAAAACACGCGCGGGCCAGGCGCGAAAGCCACGAGTTTTGGCGAACACAAAGTCACCCGCTTTGAATCGTTTTATTTATTTCTTGAATTTTTTTTTTTTTTTTTGGATTTTTTGCGTTTTTGTTTCTTGCCGGGCTTACGAGGGCGACCCATTTTGATCAAATTATTTGCAAATTTTCAGTCTAGCTTAATTTCTTCGTATTCTTTAGTTTGCGAAAGTGTATCTACAATAGCGTTGCCAGACTGCTCACCTTTAAGCACGCGAGGTTAGTGTTGAGAGTGCGAGCGAGTGCAAATTAATATACTTACATTTGATACGTGGCTCAAGCGAAAACAATTTTTAATTTTTTTTTTTTTTATAAGCTGAGTTACGTTTACTAATGCGACTTGAATTGAACTGCTTATACAAGCTTTATACACAAATGTTGCTAGATATGAACGCTAGACCTGAACGCAAGCAAAAAAATTGTGGCAGTGCTGGGCAACACAAGTTAGAATTTACAGTTCATCTTTTTATAAGTGTAAATGCAAAAGTTATTTTTATTATTGTCTTGAACAAGTGCTACCAGATCAGTGCCAAGATAGTAAGCTAACTTGCGTTGGCTAGTGCTGAGCAACACTACAAGCTGAAAATCGCTTAGAGATGGCATTTATATGACTCTCTCTCGTTGCTATATATGAATCAACGAGAATGAAACTTATATAGAGTCGTCATGAGGCCAAATTCTGACTGCCAGTTGGAATAGGCAATCGTGGCGACACCTCTCTCACAAAGCGCTGCTGCGGCTTTTTTCTCTGCCAGCGCATTTCGTGCCAGAGTATCAAGCCACTCGGCTTGGCGACTGTTATGCACTTTTGTTTTCTCATAGCACAGCCAGCCAGCCATGCTCTGAGTATATGCCCAAAGGCAGCGATTTTGCAGCGCGCAGTCGCTTCTTCGCTTGCTGTTCGCCCATCTTTTCCTTATATAAACATATGAGCGTGTCTACGTCACAAGTCTTATCATTTTTGCGACGTTGCCTTAGTGAAGCTTTGTATTATACCCACATTCATATATATTTATATATGTTTGCTGTTTTGCTGGGATTTCTACTGATTTTATTATTTTGTTTGGGCTGGCTAGTGTTACTGTGTTAGTGATTTTGTATTTCTACATGACACATTGAATTGTATGCGTAGTATTTGCCATGGCATTCATTGACCTTTCTCTACTATTATCAATTCAATTTAGTGCAGAATTTGTATTTTGCCTACAAAAACCTAAAAAGCAATACTTACAAGGCAGCCAAATATCGTATTTTGTGCTGATCGACCATTTGCAGTATCAGGCGCACAGCAAAATAAACAAGCAAATGAAAACGACATATGCACAACTAAATACACTTTCGCAGTTTGTGCGCATCGCTGCATAAGCGTATGGTAGTTGCGATGGCAAAATTGTTGAAAATGGTCATAAAGCTGAAAACATGAAAGAGTATATGACCAGCAATGCAAAACTGTTATTCCGCTGCTTATTTTACTAGACGCTTGTTTATTTTGCTGTTCGCCTGAAAAATGGCATCGCCAAAAATTCCTAATTGCAGCGTGCTGAGTGATAGCCTAGAAATGGAGATGTATGCAACTTAACATAAAAAAAAGAGAAGCCACTGACAAAATGAAAGCATCTTATTTATTGAAGCAATAAACAAACGAGAACTTTGCTTATATTGTTAAGGCAATGTTTAATCGGAGTCACCGGTGATGTGCTTAATGGGCCCTTTTTTCTGATCTTCCATTTCCGAGTCTGTCGACGAGTTACTTGGAGATGGTGAAGAAGAAAACATAGGCGATTTTGCCGAAGCCGGAAATTTCGACATTTTAGGCAAACCCAACGGAGATGAGGAAGCCGACGAAGCTGATGACTCCGACGAAGCTGATGACTCCGACGAAGTTGATTCTCCCGAAGTAGATGTTTCCGGCGATGAAGGTTTGTGTGATGGAGGCACTTCATTCTCTATTGGGTTGCTCATCTCTTCAAATTCCAACTCGATCTTTGCCTGAAAATAAGCGTCATCACCGTCAGGATTGTTAAACATAAAAGTCGCGTTCTTTATTGCATTCTTAAACAGGGCGAAGGTTTTCTTAGATTTTCCCAAGCGCTCCTTGTTCGGCTCGTATTCAAAGATTTTTCCCACTGTAACTTTGGCGACGTTGTTAGTGCCGTAGAAATAGACGCGACTCTTTTTGCCCTCTTCTCGCAAAACACGCGCGGGCCAGGCGCGAAAGCCGCGAGTTTTGGCGAACACAAAGTCACCCGCTTTGAATCGTTTTATTTATTTCTTGTTATACTCGATACCGAAGGTAACTAGTATATTGGTTTTGTGCAATGTCCGTCATGGTGTCTGTCCGTCTGTCCGTCTGTCCGTCTGTCCGTCCGTATGTATGCAAGTTTTTTCCACACCCTTCAAGCTAGAGACTTGAAACTTTCCAATTCTCTTTATCTATGGGATAGTAAATTAAAGTGTCAAGATGGGGGTTCTACGATAACTGGGGGGCTGGCAAATCGATAAATTCGAATCCACATATTTCGCACATCCTTACAGCTAGAAGTACCAAATTTGGTAAGAAGATAGCTACTAGCAACCCCCAAAAAACTGCATCAATAATTTTGGAGCCACGCCCCCCCATTCCGCCCCCAGCCCCCCCGAATTTTAAAGTCAAAAAAGCATATATCTTCCTCAGTTTTTGAGCTATAGCCACCAAATTTGGTGCCAAGATAGGTGATGATGACCCCCTAAAAACTGCATCAAAAGTTTGGATGCCACGCCCACCGACACTGCCCTAGCTACCCCCATCCACCCCAACGCTTCGTCAAAAACGGGAATGCGTGTATCTTCCAGAGTTGTGGAGCTAGAGCTTTCAAATTTGGTGGGAAGATAGCTAGTAGCGATCCCCAAAAAACTGCATCAAAGTTTTGGAGCCGCGCCCACCCATTCCGCCCCCAGCCCCCCCGCATTTTGAAATCAGAAATGGCTATATCTCCCAAAGTTTTTGAGCTAGAGCCACCAAATTTGGTGCCAAGATAGGTGATGATGACCCCCTAAAAACTGCATCAAAAGTTTGGATGCCACGCCCACCGATCCTACCCTAGCCGCCCCCATCCACCCCAACGCTTCGTCAAAAACGGGAATGCGTGTATCTTCCAGAGTTGTGGAGCTAGAGCCACCAAATTTGGTGGGAAGATAGCTAGTAGCGATCCCCAAAAATCTGCATCAAAGTTTTGGAGCCAAGCCCACCCATTCCGCCCCCTTTCTCCACCATTTACAAACTTTCAGCTAGAGTCACCAAATTTGGTATGAAGATAGCAATTGACATTCCACAAAGATCTGCATCAAAAATTTGGATGCCATGCCTACCCATAACGCCCCCAGCCCCCCCCCTTTTCTAACTTTTTACAAACTTCGAGCTAGAGTCACCAAATTTGGTATGAAGATAGCAATTGACATTCCTCATGGATCGGCAGCAAAAATTTGAATGCCACGCCCACCCATACCGCCCCAAGCCCCATAGCCCTCCTAACCCCACCTTATACAAACTTTGAGCTAGAGTCACCAAATTTGGTATGAAGGTAGCATTTGACATTCCACAAGGATCTGCAGCAAAAATTTGGATGCCACGTCCATCCATACCGCCCCCAGCCCCCCTTTTCCCACTTTATACAAACTTTGAGCTAGAGTCACCAAATTTGGTATGAAGGTAGCATTTGACATTCCACAAGGATCTGCAGCAAAAATTTGGATGCCACGCCCAACCATACCGCCCCCAGCCCCCCTTTCCCCACTTTATACAAACTTTGAGCTAGAGTCACCAAATTTGGTATGAAGGTAGCATTTGACATTCCACAAGGATCTGCAGCAAAAATTTGGATGCCACGCCCAACCATACCGCCCCCAGCCCCCCTTTCCCCACTTTATACAAACTTTGAGCTAGAGTCACCAAATTTGGTATGAAGGTAGCATTTGACATTCCACAAGGATCTGCAGCAAAATTTGGATGCCACGCCCAACCATCAAAAATTCACCAAATTTTGTGCTTATTTCTTTTACTACATTCGCAAAATAGGTGCAAACTTAGATGATTTTTTCCAAGATCTGCGTAAAAAAATCGCAGCCCACACAACACCTTTTGCCCCTAGCCACCACCTCTTTGAATTGGAAATACCTGAATATCAATATTCATTTAATTGAACGTAACGTAAGTTTTCCTAGCTAAGGATTTACTATAAAAAGCTGACTGCTAATCCTTATCAAATAGGGTTTAGCGCCATCTAGCTTGATCTTTTGCAGCTTATCAATTGATAGGTAAACACTTGGGTCCGTTTAGAAACTAGATGGCGCTGTATGGTCTCTTAAATTGTATAAATATGCAAATATCGCGATTGCGTTAGGATTACAAAAATGAACACAGCTTACATATATTTGAAACTATGGGCTGGGGCAGAACACTTTTCGGATCACTATCGTTTTTGTGAACATGTGTTTTGCTTGATCGCATATACATATACATAATGCACTCGTTTTGGCATATTTTTAAGCGTTGCCAGATAAGATACACCTACGCATGGAAATGCAATGCATATGCAATGCTCAAAAGTGTAAGTGCCTTTATGTTTTGCGCGAATTTTTATTTACTTTCTGGTTTTGCTCAATTTGAATGGAACGCTTAATTCCAAGGCTCCAAATTACGCAAAATTTAGTGCTGCCAGTAAGTGGAATTCTAATCATATGTAGTCTGTGGTTAGTAGTAGTTGAATTGCCAGAGTTGCCAGTAAATTAAAATTTGATTTGTTTGGCTGATAACCACACCAATACATAGAAATGCAACGCAAACGCTATACTCAAAATTAGTTAGTCCCGTTACTTTTTGCGTGTATGTGTCTTTGCTCTCTTTTTACTCAATTTGAAACGAACGCTTTAATCGAACGCATCATATTTTGCAAATCAATATTAAACTTATTCTTTCTATTTATTAAAAAAAAACCATTACTTTTAATTAAATATACATAGCTTCAGAAATTGTTTATAACTGTGAGACATTTTAAATTAAATAATCGCAAGTGAATACAGTGAACAGTGCCATTGTGTGTGTTGACATACATATTTATTTATTTATTTATTTATTTATAGTCAGCTAAGAGCAGCTGACATTAAAATGAATCAAATTTAATTTAAATTAAAATAGTTAAAATAATTAAATTAAGTAAAATATAGAATAATACATAAATCTGAAAATATAATTAAAAGTTAACGTTAAAGCTCTGGGAAATTCAATAAAAAAATTGAGTAGTCCAACATTTGTTGCAAGGATTGGGAAAAACCCAGAAAAACCCAATCAGACCAGCGTTAGATTAGTAATTAGTGGTTACGATTAGATAAAGCAAAAAGGATCGATCTTTTTAGTACTGGAGTTGAGGCCTCCAAGGAGACAAGAGAATAAAGTTTGTTATAGTCAGAACATATAACACGAAATGGTTCATGAATTAAATAGTTGCTGAAGCAACGATCAAGGCTAAGGGGTAAAAAGTTACGTGAAGATCTAATTGGGACATTAAATTTAATTCGACTCAAAAGAACTGATGAGTCGATTTCACCATTAAGTAGGTTAGTAATAAATAATACTCCATGCATAGTTCTACGGTTTAACAGGGAGGGAAGATTTATTAAAAGGAGTCTACTTGAATACGGGGGTAAGTCAACTCCAGGAACCCAGTTAAAACTTCTAAGGGCAAAAAGAAGAAATTTCTTCTGCACAGATTCAATTCTATCCTGGTGAATCGAGTATTGTGGGGACCACACACAAGATCCATACTCCAGGATTGGACGTACTAGGGATGTATAAAGCGTTTTAGTGGTGTAGGGATCATTAAACTCTTTCGACCACCGCTTGATGAAGCCAAGGACATTAATGGCCTTATTGACCATATACGAAATATGAGCGTCAAACTTTAATTTAGGATCAAGAATAATGCCTAAATCTTTAATTTCAAACACGCGGTCAAGTGGTGAAGCATCAAGCAAGTAGTGAGCAGTATGAGGGGTACTTCTACAAAAAGACATGACTTTACATTTAGAACAATTTAAATTGAGTAAGTTAAAACGACACCAGGCCGACAATGCACCCAAATCCGACTGTAGTCAATTACACAGGGAAGCGTCATTATATGTGAAACATAGCTTCACATCATCAGCAAACATATATACATAGGAGTTAGTAATAACAGCTGGAAGATCGTTAATAAACAGATTAATAGCAAAGGTCCAAGGTGACTACCCTGGGGAACACCAGAGGTAACAAAAATAGGTTTAGATACCGACGATTTAAAAACTACTTTTTGTGTTCGACCACACAAGTACTCCGAAAGCCACAATACGAGTTTTGATGGAAATCCAATAATATTTAATTTTTAAGCAACAGAGAATGACTAACAGAATCAAATGCCTTACTAAAATCGGTGTAAACAACGTCAGTTTGCATTTTTTCCTGAACCCTTTGATAACAAGCGAAGTGAATTCAAGAAGGTTAGTGGTAGTAGATCTACGCCTAACAAAACCATGTTGGTAAGGCGATATAATTGAACTACATCCGTGTTGCAGTTGAGAACATATAATTTTTTCAAAGACTTTTGGTATGGCAGACAACTTGGATATACCCCTATAATTTTTAACGTTTGATTTTGAAGAATTTTTATGGAGTGGAATTATAAAGGATTCCTTCCATATATCAGGAAACACAGTTGAGTCAACAGACAAGTTAAATAATTTATTTAAGGGCTTACAAAGAGAATCCGCGCAGTATCGGAGAATACAACCTGGCACTCCATCAGGACCAGGCAAGTAGCCAGGTTTAATAGAGTTAAATTCACTCAGGAGCGTAGACTCAGTAACTACTGGGACATATATGCAATTTGACGTTTGAACTTGAAAAGGATAGGAATTACTACTACTATACATACTCGATGAGTATACTGATTGAAATACTCAGCAAATAGATCGGCTACTGCCTGATCAGAACTTGCTTTTGTATTATCAAGGTATACTGAAGACGGTAAGCAAGAAGACTTACGTTTAGAGTTAACAAATTTATAAAACTGTTTAGGGTCACGTGAAAAGTTTAGTCTACAACGATTAAGATAATTATTATAACAAGATGTGTTAACAGAAAGAAAACTAGATTTTGCTACTAAATACGAAGATAAATCTAAGGTAGTTCCCGATTTTTTAAATTTTTTATATGATCTTGTCTTCGCGTTTTTCAATTGCGATAGTTCCCTCGTAAACCAAGGTGGTTTATTATCACTTGAAGAACAAGTGAGGGGAACACAAATATCCAAAAGCGAATTCAAGGTCCTATAAAATATGGCAATAGCAGTTTCTATATCAGTACAAGAATAAAGCCGAGACCAATTAGTATGCTGAAGAAGATAATTTAATTTAGTAAAGTTAGTTTTACGAAAGCAACGTGTTTTTAAAGTATTATTAGATACTGAACTAGGGTTAAGAATTTCGATG
This sequence comes from Scaptomyza flava, assembly GCA_030179655.1. Taxonomy (NCBI): domain Eukaryota; kingdom Metazoa; phylum Arthropoda; class Insecta; order Diptera; family Drosophilidae; genus Scaptomyza; species Scaptomyza flava. The sequence goes on from JARNME010000287.1 coordinate 131,763, forward strand.
GATAGTTCTAATGTTGGATGGTAGGTATCTTCCGGAAGCACTAGAGGGGGTATTCTACTAGCATTACTGCAATCTGAGTAGGAAACAAATATTAAGTCCAACATTCTACCACTACAGTTATGCACCCTGTTAACTTGCGATAGGCCTAACTCCAGTAGGCCATCGATAAAATCATCAGAAGTGACTGGTATTACCACCGAAGATGTGTCATTCACAGACCATACAACATGTGGCAGATTAAAATCACCAACCACTATCAGATTATCCATATCTGTCAACAATGACGAAACAAGTTGCAGGGCACTAATATGAGATGAGTAAATGTTAGTATCAGAATCAGGAGGAATATAAGAGCAAGTAACATAAAGTGAACGGCCGTTTAGTAATATTTTAACACATAAAAACTCTATGTCCGGAAGATCATGAGAATGAATCTGTTCAGAAGAAAAACAAGAGTCAACAGCAATGAGAACACCACCCCCCTTGCGGGAAGTGCGATCGCATCTGTACAAGTTATATTTAGAAGGAAAATGGAATAATCAGAAATATCAGGTTTTAACCAGGTTTCAGTGAGTGCAACTATTTGAGAATCAAAAGATAAGCTGTTAATATATAATTTAGCCAGTTTAGTGTTAAGGCCTCTAACATTTTGATAGGCCAAGCTAATTACTTCAGTTAGTTTTTTGCCGCCGAGGTGGAGGCAACAGGATGGCTAACAGGCGGTGTACTATTGATCCTTAAACCATTATTATTATTAATTCGCCTATTCGTATACTCCTTAACGACAAGCTGCGGCGGCCAAAACTTTTCAGAGCAAATTGTCGAAAAAAGTTCAGGCGGTACACCCAACTTGAAAGAAGATATACTTCTGGCATGTTTAAATTTAAACTTTTCAACAACAATAAGTGGGGAATCGATTTTACTTTTTACATATGCTGCAACATCATCCGATGACGTATCGGATGCCAGCCTAGAAACAAAAACAAATTTATTAAGTGGCACAACAACCAGAGGCTTGTGTGCCCCAATTGTAACGCCAGTAGAATCAATAGGCACACTAGCTGTTGGACCGGAGGACTCATTTATAGGATCACAAATTATGTTATTAGTGGCAAGGTTATTGTTAAGATTCCTTGCCGGGGAGTTAAATAAAATTAATGAGCTAGCAATAGTACCCATGGGGGGATTATTGCTAGGCACAAGAAGCGGTTTAGTGGGCAGGACAGGTGGGACAGTTATTGGATGAGGTCCCGAAGTCTTTTTACGCTTCGGGGATTCAGTTATCACTTTGCCTTTTTTGAAATTTGACTCTAGCTGCTCGAAAGACTTTTGCAGGCTATTAAAAGCAACATGCATAGCTTTAAAGCCTTCGTGAGTCTGCCTCATAAATTGCGAAGACTCTTTCACCGCCTCTTTGCAAGACCCACAATACCATTTAAGGCCTGTGTCGGCAAGCAGACATTCCCTGATTTTGGCTGTAAAGCCAACACATTTCATGTGGATGATGTTATCACATAGACCACACAAAATAAAATCTTGGTTGGTTGAACCAACCAATTTGCAATTTTCACTGCAACAGACAAGCATCATGCAAGTAATATGCTTTAGCAAAAAAAAGGTAGGGTGCAGGTATGTATAAGTTAAAACGTATCAATGCAAAGAGCACGATAAAACGGTAAAGATCTAAAGAGCGCTTAGGCGAGAGTGCGTGAGCGCGTAAGCAGTTATAACTGCAAGAACGACTGATAAGAGCGGACGAGAGCGGGGAGGACTGACGTTGGAGAGCGAGAGCAAGAAAATAGACAAAGTGCTTGGCGTTAGCAGACGAAATTACAGAATATACAAAAGCAAATATAAGTATGTATGGATGTACGTGTGTTTTCTGTAATTTTAGGCAACGCAGCGGCTGTTCGACCACAAATTAAAAATCAAATATTAAGCCGGCAATTTTATAACTATACACGTAAATACATACAAAGTACACTTGCGATCACTTTACTAAATGTTTACAAATGTTACCAATGAAAACACCGTTCACAATCACAAGAAAACAGAAAATTTACTGGGAGTACGCAAAAACACAACCGTCACCAACGAAAGTTAGAAAGTTATTGTTTGTTATATATTATTATTGTTTGTTTATATGTAGCGTCTTAAAGTGGATACACAGCAGCGGTCTGCTGCACACGGTATTCACTTAAGAAGTCTTTTTTAAGACTACTTAATTAAATTATTTCTTTATTTGTTATAAATTTTCAACTTATTTTACTTTTTTACGCCATTTGCATAATTTGACAACGCGATTTAATCGGTCGATTCAAGTTCTGTTTAATTTTAATTAATAACTAAAAAGATAAGTTAATATTCTAATTCTACTTTTTATACACTTATAACTTTCATATATAACTTTCATTTACATACAAAATATATTAATATATCTTAAATTATTTTGCAATCAATTGGCAAGCGTGCCAACTTAGCGTCGCAGTCTTGTGTGGCATTTTACACATCAATTATACCGATTATTTATGCAAAATAACTTGAATTATATTTATATATAATTTTATAATTATATTTAGTGCCTTTATAAATAAAATATATACTTATATATAAATAATATATTAACATTCAAGTTAAGAATTATTCAATTTTACATATAAACAAATATCGGTAAATTCGATATTTAAAGTTTTTTAATAAACTTTTACGTTTGCAGCTTTATATAAAATATCAAAAATTATATATTTCACGGTTTTTAATTTTAATTCTCCAACTGACAAATTTAAAATGCCGCGTTTGACTAGGGTGACTGCATCACAAAGATTGCGAGCGCAGGCAATTAGAACTAGAATTGTCCGTGAAAATGTTGAATATGTAGAAAGAGAATTAAGTTTAAATGCAGAATCCCAAAGAATTCGTCGAAACGACGAGGACTACAGAATTGCTGAACAATCAACAAACACTGTCCGAAGAGCAGCTCGCAGGCAAGATATAGAAATAAGAAGAATCGAACAGAGACAGAATACGATAAACCAAATACGCAGACGTACAAATACACAAGTTCGGCAAGCCGAACAAGCAGTGGACAGTTCGCGTCGGGCAACTAGGAGACAAGCAACGACATAAGAACAAACGAACAGGGACAAAATACAATTCAACGAGCACGGAGACGTACAAATATGCAAGTTCGGCAAGCCGAACAAGCGGTTGACAGTTCGCGTCGGGCAGTAAGGAGAGGAAATGTTAGTATTAGGAGAATCGAACAATCACAAAACACAACGCAACGAGCACAAAGACGTTCGAATAGACAAGTTCGGCAGGCCGAACAAGTGGTAGACACATCGCGTCGGGCTACTGGAAGACAAAACGACGATATAAGGATAAACGAACAGGGACAAAATACAATTCAACGAGCACGGAGACGTACAAATATGCAAGTTCGGCAAGCCGAACAAACGGTTGACAGTTCGCGTCGGTCAGTTAGGAGACAAAACGACGATATAAGGACAAGCGAACAGATGCAAAATACAATTCAACGAGCACGAAGACGGACCAATTTACTAATACGACAGGGGGAGCAAGTGGTGGACAGTTCCCGTAGGAGAACGCATAGACAAAACGAACATAACAGAGTTTATGAACAGATTCGTAGAAGGCTGGCTAGATCCTTACGCCGACAGGAGCTTGAGCTTAGTATTTTGATGCGAGAGCAAAATAGAGCTCAGAGAGCTCGGATACGTAGCAATCGTTTGCGTAGGCTAGCTGAGCAGAGCAGAAATTCAGCTAATAGGAAAAATGCAAGGAGACTAGCAAGAGAAGCAGCCGCGCAAGAGCCTAGTGAGCTAGAGCAAGAGAATAACCCCCGATCAGCCCATTGTCAATTAGATTCCAAAATAAGTGCTTTTAATAAAATAGTTAAACAAGGCCCTGACCAACTTTGCCTTTGCTGCAAGGGGCTTTGGTTTCCACATCAAGTGGACAAGATTAGATCTCAATATATTGAAGAAAAAATTCATATAGTGCACAGATTTTGTTTTTATCGAGAGAATTTCCTTCTGAAGATAGTACCTACAAGTTTTGTAAGTCATGCAGTCGCACTATAAAATCAGGTAGGCTGCCAAAAAATTCCATTACTAATGGCCTAGATTTCCCAATCCTTCCCCAATGCTTAAAGGATTTGACTCCCTTAGAAGAACGACTAATTTCTCCACGTCTTCCATTTATGATAATTAAGTGGGCATGAGCGTCAAAGTGCAATTAAAGGAGCTATTGTGAATGTTCCCATTCCTACCGCCAATGTCGTCACCTCTCTCCCAAGAGCTTTTCATGAAGCTGAGGTTGTTCAGCTCCACCTCAAACGTAGATTGGAATATAACCATGATTTCATGGCTGAAACAATTAGACCTTTTAAAATTATTGATGCAATGCGCTTTTTAGTTTCCACTGAGCTTTATCAGAAGCATAATATTTATATTAATGAACAAATAATGTCCTCACTTTCAACTGCACCTAACAATATGCCATTCTTTGCAACTAATGAGGACAGAGTTGTATTCGATCAAATCGCTTTAAATACTGAGAATCAGGAGGCCCAACAAGACATAGAAGAAGAGCAGCTAAATCCAGGTGGGCAAGAAACATTGTTAGTGACATTCAAGCAGATCAGGTGAATATGCAAAGAATTCAAATGGCCCCCGGCGAAGGCCAACGACCCCTTGACATGATTGGAGATGAGGATGCAGAAGAATTGTCTTTTCCGACTTTATTTGCTGGCAAAAAAAGAATGTGCTTAGAAAGTTTCACTACTATTGTTAGATCTGAGCTTAGAAATTATGATAGACGAGGTTGTAGAACCGATAAAATATTTTATAATTATAAAAAGTTGGAAATGATCCACATTAGAAGTAATACTTCAATATGCCTGCGAAAACACACTGCTCCTCGCTGCACAACTGCAGCCCATGCACTTAATGCTGATTTAGTTAGTAATTTAATTCTTCATGATGAAGGCTATCGGGTATTCGCTCATCTCCAGCTCACTGGGAAAGTGAAAAAAAAAGGTAATGGCAATGATAAGACAATTTGATTTGCCAACCTTTTTTATCACTCTGTTGGCTGCTGAAACTAGGTGGGGTGAACTGTTAGTTCTGTTGAAGCGAAATGTTGATAAGGAGCACATATCCGAAGATAGTGCAATCGCTTTGCAATTTGCTGAAAAAGCAAGGCTGATCAGAGCCGATCCGGTGACATGTGCTCGGTATTTCGACTTTCGTTATAGACAGATTTTAAAACTTATGAAAAAAGAGGGCGGGATTTTTGGATGTCATCCAGTTATCAGATATTATTGGCGAGTTGAATTCCAACAAAGAGGTTCCCCTCACATCCACGGTATGTTTTGGCTTAAAGGTGCCCCAAAAATTAACTTTAAAGACGATGAAAGTAGAGACAGGTCTATTCCACCGGTAATAGACTTTATCAACCAATTTGTCACTACAGATGTGACAAATGTTGATCTTAGCCAGTATATTGAATACCAAAAGCATAATCATGGGCGTTCATGCATGCGGGAAATAAGGGGGTCCCGCATATGCCGCTTTGGTATTCCATATCCTCCAATGCCTCAAACACAAATTCTTTTTCCATTGTCCGAAAGTGATCTCGGTACTTCACATCGCAAAAATCTTCAATCTATTCAAAATTTGTTAAATTTTCCTTTTGATCGTGATACATTGCCGACATTTGACACCTTTGATGATTTCTTAGCTCACGATCAAATCAACCTCACTTACGAGCAATACATAATGGCAATTAGGTCTGGTTTAAAGAAGCCACAAATATTCCTTAAGCGTTCTTTTAACGCAATAAAAGTAGACGCCTACAACAAACATATTCTTGCGATGCAAAGAGCTAATATTGACATTCAGTTTATATTAGATCCTTATGCATGTTGCAGTTATGTTATTAATTATATTAATAAATCACAGAGAGGGATTTCTAAATTAATGCGCGATGCCGTGAATGAAATTAAACAGCGCCACAATTACACAATTAAGCAAAAGTTGCAACACATTGGGCATAAATTCATTTCTGGCACTGAGATTTCCGCTCAGGAAGCCGTGTACTGTTGTATGGGGTTGCGTATGTCCGAGACCAGTAATGGTGATGTTTATATCAACACAGTACTTCCCGAAAATAGAGTTAGAATGCTTCGGCCCAAGCAACAACTTCAAAATTTAGCCCAAAACTCCACAGACATTTTTACAGTTGGTCTGTTAGATCATTATGTACAGCGGCCTTATGATCTTGAAAATATTTCCTTAGCTGATTTTGCCGCAAACTATAATTATAGCAAAATTTGTAGAGTGTCCCGCCATAATATTGATAGCGACGATGACGAAGAAAATGAGGTCGTGGGTTCCGAATCTTTTCCGCTTTTAGATGGAAGTGGTTTTATTAAAAGAAGGTCCAAGTCACGCATAATTAGATATAGGAATTTTAGCCTTCACAAGGATAGACAAAACCACTTTAGAGAGTTAGTGATGTTATTTTCACATTGGAGGCAAGAGCAATGCGATTTAGTTGACAGGAATTGTGAGGCATACTACTGGGAACATGAGAGCCGTATAAACAACGAACGTGACAACTACGACGTATTTAGAGAAAGACCAACTATGCTAGAAGACGCGCTTAGGGATGCTGTAGAGGGTGAAGATATAGAAGAAAATTTAGAAAATCAAGTGGTTCTTGATGAAGAATTTAGAGTTCTAGCTTTCCCAGAAATAAGTTCTCAAATGAATGTCCTTAATTTGAATGCCAATGATAACACCTCTGAAGAAACAGATAACGTCCGGCTTATTAAGCTTCCTCCACTCATATCCCCAGAAAATTTAGCAGATCTCGTAAAATCATTAAATTTAAAGCAAAAATTTTTTTTTTTCTCATGTTCTTCATAACGCTAATATGAAGAACGTTTTCCATGAGTTTGTTGGTGGGGGTGCTGGCGTTGGGAAGAGTCGTCTTATATCAGCACTTTACCAGTCCTTAACTTCATTTTATAATAGTAAACCTGGATGTGATCCAACTTCGGCAAAAGTCATATTGTGTGCTCCAACTGGTAAAGCTGCTTTTGGAATCAATGGTTCCACACTTCACACTATGTTTTCTCTTCCCATTAACCAGTCTGGGTCCGCTTTTAAAGAATTGGGTGCAGATTTGCTTAATAGTCGTCGATCAATTCTAATTGATCTTAAAGTTTTAATCATAGATGAGATCTCAATGGTAGGATCAAAGATGTTTTCGTTTATAGACTCCCGTCTTAAGCAAATTTTCAACAACCGTGAATCTGCATTTGGAGGAATTTCAGTGATCGTTTTCGGCGATCTTAGACAACTACGTCCGATAGGAGATAGATGGATATTTCAATCCACTTCCGAGTCGCATAACCCTTATAGTGCCTTATTTGGGTCTTCTCTTTGGGGATGCTTTAAGTTTTTTGAACTTACAGAGATAATGCGGCAGCGAAATGATCAACCTTTCGCAATAGCTCTCAACAACATGGCATCTGGTCAAATGTCGACAGAGGACGTAGATTTATTTAAAAACAGGATTTGTAGAATTGACCAAGTTCCAGATGATGTCATTCATCTTTTTGAAACCAACGCCGAAGTTAATAGTTTCAATACAACAAAGCTTAACTCAATTACAACTGACCAACATATTTCAAACGCTAGAGATTTTGTAAAAGCCGCACATTTAAATGACTCCGCCAAGAGTCGAATTCTTGAGTCTATTCAGGATTTTAAAACTTCCCAAACGCAGGGATTACCCTATTCTCTCATTTTGAAAACCACAGCAAAGTATATGGTGACGGTTAATGTAGACACTGCTGATGGATTAGTTAACGGAGCAACAGGAACATTAATGGAAGTAGGATTCAGATCAGCCACACCATCAATTTTGTGGATAAAATTTTTAGAAGAAAGTGTAGGAGTTAATGCTCGAGCTAAGTGCTCACTTCGTCAAGAAACTTCTTGGACACCAGTTCAGAAGACTATTAAAAGTTTTCAATACCATTCCAACGAGCAAATAACTATTGACCGCGAACAATTTCCTGTAGTACCTGCAGAAGCTATTACTATTTATAAGAGTCAGGGTGCAACATATAACAAAGTGGTTGTCCACACTTGTAGCAAAATGCGCCGAGAAGCATTATATGTGGCATGTAGTAGAGCAACCAATGCGTCTGGTTTGTACATAATCGGTGAATTTTATCCACCAAAACCTGATGCAGGCTCGGCTGTAAATCAGGAACTTCAAACTTTACGCTCCGAAAAACTTCTTAAGACGCATTTCGATATTATACTTAACTCTTCTGAATTTAATTTAATTTTCCATAGTACGGAAAGTCTGCATTGCCATTTTAGTGATATTTCGTCCGATCAACTAATGTTACAATCTTCTATTCTATGTTTTGTTGAGGCTTGCACATACTCACACGAAACATATAAACTAAATGATTTTCAACAGTCGTGCGACTAGATTGCACACCTAATCCAAGAAATCGACCAAAAAGAGGAATTATTGTTTTTATTAAAAATGAATTATACCAACACGTAAGTCTTTGTTCGACGGGTCAGAATTTTTCGGGTTCACATGTCTTTGAGTACGCGTTGTTTAAATATAAGTCCTTGGGGGTTCTGGTAGTGTACAAAAGTCCGTCTTATCCATTGCGCAAATTTGAAACAGAATTTGAGAACTTATTCAATCAATTCACTTTTTTAAGAAGCAATACCTTAGTTTTGGGGGACTTTAACTTATGTCTGCGAGCTCATTCAGGAAGAAGCAGTAGGGTTTATAACTTTTTACGCTCAATAAATTATAATTCACTTCTCGATTTAAATTTACCAACCACCAAGTCCGATACCCATATTGACTGGGCATTTTCAAATATTTCTAATGGGAGGGTCAACGCGCGAACTTATGAAACAATATATAGCCATCATAGCGGGATTTCGGTAAACCTTGAGAGCTTATTGATTGAAGAGTAATTGTTTTTGTTTGTGTTAATATTTATGTTTGATATTTTATTTATTCATATATTTTTATTTTATTTATTTACATATTTTTATTTGTTATTTATTTATTTTGTTTTAAGCATTACGTATTTATTTATTTTGATTTTTTCACATATGTATATATTTGTTGCAAAAATAAAACTTTAAGGTAATTTTAAGTGTTTGATATTTTATTTATTCATATATATTTATTTTATTTATTTACATATTTTTATTATTTACAAATTTTTATCTGTTATTTATTTATTTTGTTTTAAGCATTACGTATTTATTTATTTTATTTTTTCACATATGTATATATTTGTTGCAAAAATTAAAAAAAATTTAAGGTAATTTTAAGTGGGGAACATGGAAATGATTTTTGATAAATTATTTCAAGTCGACTCGAAGGCTCTTACAATTATATAAGAGCCCCATTACAGTCGTGATGGCCTCCACGTGGTGTTCCCTGGATACCGATTGAAATTATTAATCGGGAGCAAATTCGAGCGGCGAAGTTAGGTTAGTTTTAAATATAATTATGTTATACATAATTCTAGATAATTTTTGAAGTTACAAATTTTAAAAAAATCTTGTAATCTACATCTGTTCTGGTATCGAGTATGCCGCAGTCGGTTGCGTCCGACTGCAACGTTTCTACTTGTTTTTTTTTTGTTTTTTTGGGTTTTTTGCGTTTTTGTTTCTTGCCGGGCTTACGAGGGCGACCCATTTTGATAAAATTATTTGCAAATTTTCAGTCTAGCTTAATTTCTTTGTATTCTTTGCTTTGCGAAAGTGTATCTACAATAGCGTTGCCAGACTGCTCACCTTTAAGCACGCGAGGTTAGTGTTGAGAGTGCGAGCGAGTGCAAATTAATATACTTACATTTGATACGTGGCTCAAGCAAAAACAATTTTAATTTTTTTATTTTTTATAAGCTGAGTTACGTTTACTAATGCGACTTGAATTGGACTGCTTATATAAGCTTTATACACAAATGTTGCTAGATCTGAACGCTAGACCTGAACGCAAGCAAAAAAATTGTGGCAGTGCTGGGCAACACAAGTTAGAATTGACAGTTCATCTTTTTATAAGTGTAAATGCAAAAGTTATTTTTATTATTATCTTGAACAAGTGCTACCAGATCAGTGCCAAGATAGTAAGCTAACTTGCGTTGGCTAGTGCTGAGCAACACTGCAAGCTGAAAATCGCTTAGAGATGGCATTTATATGACTCTCTCTCGTTGCTATATATGAATCAACGAGAATGGAACTTATATAGAGTCGTCATGAGGCCAAATTCTGACTGCCAGTTGGAATAGGCAATCGTGGCGACACCTCTCTCACAAAGCGCTGCTGCGGCTTTTTTCTCTGCCAGCGCATTTCGTGCCAGAGTATCAAGCCACTCGGCTTGGCGACTGTTATACACTTTTGTTTTCTCATAGCAAAGCCAGCCAGCCATGCTCTGAGTATATGCCCAAAGGCAGCGATTTTGCAGCGCGCAGTCGCTTCTTCGCTTGCTGTTCGCCCATCTTTTCCTTATATAAACATATGAGCGTGTCTACGTCACAAGTCTTATCATTTTTGCGACGTTGCCTTAGTGAAGCTTTGTATTATACCCACATTCATATATATTTATATATGTTTGCTGTTCTGCTGGGATTTCTACTGATTTTATTATTTTGTTTGGGCTGGCTAGTGTTACTGTGTTAGTGATTTTGTATTTCTACATGACATATTGAATTGTATGCGTAGCATTTGCCATGGCATTCATTGACCTTTCTCTACTATTATCAATTCAATTTAGTGCAGAATTTGTATTTTGCCTACAAAAACCTAAAACGCAATACTTACAAGGCAGCCAAATATCGTATTTTGTGCTGATCGACCATTTGCAGTATCAGGCGCACAGCAAAATAAACAAGCAAATGAAAACGACATATGTACAACTAAATACACTTTCGCAGTTTGTGCGCATCGCTGCATAAGCGTATGGTAGTTGCGATGGCAAAATTGTTGAAAATGGTCACAAAGCTGAAAACATGAAAGAGTATATGACCAGCAATGCAAAACTGTTATTCGGCTGCTTATTTTACTAGGCGCTTGTTTATTTTGCTGTTCGCCTAAAAAATGGCATTGCCAAAATTCCTAATTGCAGCGTGCTGAGTGATAGCCTAGAAATGGAGATGTATGCAACTTAACATAAAAAAAAGAGAAGCCACTGACAAAATGAAAGCATCTTATTTATTGAAGCAATAAACAAACGAGAACTTTGCTTATATTTTTAAGGCAATGTTTAATCGGAGTCACCGGTGATGTGCTCAATGGGCCCTTTTTTCTGATCTTCCATTTCCGAGTCTGTCGACGAGTTACTTGGAGATGGTGAAGAAGAAAACATAGGCGATTTTGCCGAAGCCGGAAAATTCGACATTTTAGGCAAATCCAACGGAGATGAGGAAGCCGACGAAGCTGATGACTCCGACGAAGCTGATGACTCCGACGAAGTTGATTCTCCCGAAGTAGATGTTTCCGGCGATGAAGGTTTGTGTGATGGAGGCACTTCATTCTCTATTGGGTTGCTCATCTCTTCAAATTCCAACTCGATCTTTGCCTGAAAATAAGCGTCATCACCGTCAGGATTGTTAAACATAAAAGTCGCGTTCTTTATTGCATTCTTAAACAGGGCGAAGGTTTTCTTAGATTTTCCCAAGCGCTCCTTGTTCGGCTCGTATTCAAAGATTTTTCCCACTGTAACTTTGGCGACGTTGTTAGTGCCGTAGAAATAGACGCGACTCTTTTTGCCCTCTTCTCGCAAAACACGCGCGGGCCAGGCGCGAAAGCCGCGAGTTTTGGCGAAAACAAAGTCACCCGCTTTGAATCGTTTTATTTATTTCTTGAATTTTATTTTTTTTTTTTTTGGATTTTTTGCGTTTTTGTTTCTTGCCGGGCTTACGAGGGCGACCCATTTTGATAAAATTATTTGCAAATTTTCAGTCTAGCTTAATTTCTTTGTATTCTTTGCTTTGCGAAAGTGTATCTACAATAGCGTTGCCAGACTGCTCACCTTTAAGCACACGAGGTTAGTGTTGGAGTGCGTGCGAATGCAATTTAATATACTTACATTTGATATGTGGCTCAAGCGAAAACAATTTTTAATTTTTTTTTTTTAATAAACTGAGTTACGTTAACTAATGCGACTTGAATTGAACTGCTTTTACAAGCTTTTTACACAAATGTTGCTAGATCTGAACGCTAGACCTGAACGCAAGCAAAAAAATTGTGGCAGTGCTGGGCAACACAAGTTAGAATTGACAGTTCATCTTTTTATAAGTGTAAATGCAAAAGTTATTTTTATTATTGTCTTGAACAAGTGCTACCAGATCAGTGCCAAGATAGTAAGCTAACTTGCGTTGGCTAGTGCTGAGCAACACTGCAAGCTGAAAATCGCTTAGAGATGACATTTATATGACTCTCTCTCGTTGCTATATATGAATCAACGAGAATGGAACTTATATAGAGTCGTCATGAGGCCAAATTCTCACTGCCAGTTGGAATAGCTAAAAACACCTATTATAGGTGTCAACAACCACAGAGATCAATTCATGGGAATTACACAAGATGATCTACACCGCTGCCGTACAATACACATCGAAAAATACATATGCTTTGATCATCAAGCTGTGTTTGATGTAAGCAACCGATGTGAGTTTCAACTGTTTACCAACAAGACCCCAACGACGTGTCACGTAACTTACCGAACAACCAAAATGGTATGGGAAAAAACACAACAGCAGAACAACTGGAGCTTCGCAACACATTCGAAAGTGGAACTTCAAGCAGTTTGCAACGGAACACCGTCAACTATCCAACTACAAAACAGTGGACTACTGTCGCTATCACCTGGCTGTACTGCACGCAACACAGACATTAGCATCAATACTTTTGGCACTGTCACGAGTCAAATAAGACAAGGCTACGCCCGTTTTGGTGACATTATCCAACCAAACATAACAAAGGTACCAGAGACAACTCTCAACATCTCGGATTACAACGCACAAGACGACAAGGATCTAGATGACCTACAGGTAAAATTGGCAACACTTAACAAAGAAGAGCTGCCCAACCAAATAAGCTCGGTCCAACATCATCACATAGCCGCTTACACTGCACTAGTGATATCTGTCATAATACTATGTGCATATGCAATGCGGACGCAACGACGATGGACTTGTCCACCCACAGCCACTAGGAACGAAGCAGTCAACCCGTCCGAGCCTTCAGCATCCCCAAGACGATTTACACTGGATTTAGAGGATGGTTGAAAACCGGGAGAATGTTAAGTCATAAACAAGTTAGCACATATTTATATTATAAGATATCAAATAACTGCACATAGCTATGTAAGAATCACACACAAATTATTAACACATGTAAAACTAGGTCAAGACCATACACAATGCGCTACATTTATTAACCCAATAAAACTTTAAGCAACACCAAATTATGCTGAACACACAGAATATCACTGACTGCACAATGCATGCAATATGTCGCAACAGTAGCGGTCAGCCAACCCGGTAGTCGCTAAATATGCTATTCTGCATTGCAAGCAACTGCTGAGTACACAATAACCTAATTTTAATTGACACCACAAAACTCTAAAACTAAGCTTTTATTTCCTATAAATATTGTTACTTTTCGTTAATAAAATCAGTGTTCTTAGTACAACCCACAAAGGTAAATTCATTATTCTCCGCGGTCCACCTGGTTACAAGTGCCAGTTGCGACAACAATTAAGCAGTCAGTTTGTACTGGATGCTAACAATACATACACACCTTTTACAGGTACAGATGTTTTACCTGGGCCTTCAAAATCCCCCACCTTTTCTACCTCATACCTACCGTGCTTCAGAGCCTTCAATACTTTATACGTCAACAACAACTAAAATATGGTTATATCGTTTTTTTGTTATCTCGATTGGCCCAACATGATCGATGTGGTATGTAACTAATAGCTTGTCACCCTTATCAATCGGTGTTAAGTAACCCTCCTGCCTACCAGCCTTGGTATTGACTAAAATACACTCCACACAACTTGTCACTACTCTAGCTACTTTTTTCTTTAGCTTTGGAATATAGTATGACTTTTCTATCAGTTCCTGTGTTCTTTTAGCCGAGAAATGGCCCTGTTTGTGAGCGATTTGTATTATTTCAGTGTCCATCTGAGACGGCACTACAATCAACTCTCGATTAGGGTGTTTAAACATATCTGGTTAGCCATATAATGATCTTCGTAACCATTACTATTCACCAGACTTCGGACTACTTTTGTCCACTCGTCAGCAATCTGCGCTTCTTTCAGCCGATGCATGATGCTCTCAGTTAGTACATAACAATAAACACGACTTAATGCATCCACGTGCCGCATTTTCGTCCCTGAGCGGTGCTCTATCTCAAAATCGAAATCTTGTAGATACATAGCCCATCGTGCAACTCTCAATGGCACTTTATTCTTCTTCATCGCCATGGCAAATGCATTGCAATCAGTGACGACCTTAAACTTAACTCGCATGACATAGACTTTCCATTTAACTAAAGCTCCTACCACTGCTAATACTTCCAATTCGTATGAGTGATAATTCTCCTCGCATGGCTTAGTTTTCTTACTCATAGACATCACCGGATGCAACATGCCGTCCTCTAAGTTTTTTTGTAGCATCACCGCCCCATACCCAAACTTAGATGCATCTGTGTGTATTTCTGTCGCAAGCTTCGGATTATACAGCTTCAACACTGGCTTACTAACTAACGCTGCTCGAATGCTACCTGCTGCAACTCTTTAAACTCAAACTTCGAATCGTGCCGTAGCAAATCGGACAACGGCTTGGCAATCAACGCAAATCCTTCCACAAATCTTCTGAAATATCGTTGAATCGTTGAATACCCTTTCTATCTCTTGGTGTTGGAAAATTTGACACCGCCTCTGTATTTTCTTCACTGGGAGTAATTTTCCCATCTTCAATGATGTACCCCAAAAAATTTACCTTTCTTTGCCACAGTTGACATTTGCTCCAATTAATTCTTAGCCCGTTTCTTGCTGCCACCTTAAGTACTCTTTTTAGCTTTTCTAGCTCTTCCTCAACATTGACACTCGGTATGATAATATCATCCATGTACACAACTGCATCATCCTTCTGTACCAAGTCCCGAAAAATTGCCATTATAAATCTGGTGAACACGGCTGGCGAATTTGATATGCCAAACGGAACAAATAAAAACTCGAACTGTCCTTTCTGTGTAACAAACGCTGTATATTTTTGCGACTGTGCCTCTACTGGTACATGGAAATACCCATTCGTCAAATCCAGCGTAGTGAAAATATTTGCCCCCTGCAATTTTGCAATAACACTATCCATGTGTACCATCGGAAAGTTATCGCGCATTATCTTTTCATTTAGTTTTCTATAATCACAGCACAAACGTTTCTTCCCATTTTTCTTCGCTACAAGAACCACAGGAGATGCATACTCTGACGTGCTAGGCTTAATAATCTTTTCCTCTAGCCACTCTTTAACCTGACAGGACATTATTCTAGCTCGTTTATATGCTTGTTCTTATCTAAATTTAATTTCCTTAGCATAGTTTCCTATGTTATATAAAGGTTTTATATTGTCTACTGTATCAAAATATTTGGGTAAATTATTTTGTTTGCTATAAAATAATTCATAAGGACAATAGTTATGCGCCATAGATGGAGTCGTGTTGAAACAATACACAAAATATTTTAGCCACACATCCCAGTCAGTTTTATCATCATTAAATGTATGAGCGAATATATTCGTTAAAAGTTCTATGACTTCTTTCTACTATTCCAACTGTCTGGTGGTGGTGTGCTGTAGAAGTTATATTATCTATTTTTAAATTTTTGCACAATTCATTAATAATGGAATTTTTATATTCAGTTCCCATGTCCGTGATGAACGTCTTCATTGGACCGAACTGTAGTATAAGAGATTCGAATATAGCTTTAGCGACAGTACTAGCATTTTTATTAGGGATGGAATGGTTAAATCGCAAATGAGCGTTATTGCATATTCGTTACCATGTTCGGATCTTGATAATGGACCAATAGTTTCAACAATTACCCTGTCAAAAGCATATATTGGTGTCTCTGTCAGTGTTAAAGAGGTCTTTGTATGTAATGTCGTTTTAGACATTTGGCATTTTTGACATTTACGTACGTATTCTATTATGTCTTTTCGAATATTTTCCATTTGTAATGTCTTTGTACTTTAGCTAAAGCTTTTGATATGCCAGTATGACCTCCTTGTATTGAATCTTCATGGAATTTAGACAGTATAGCTTCTTTATCTATATCGTTTAATATAAGGTGCGTTTCATATATATAATGACACCACAAATTTGCTAATATTTTTGAACGGTACATTTTTTTCAATAACAATGTTCTACGCATTTGCGTGTATTGACAAAAAAATAATGTGTACCAAGCCAGACGGCGTTTCTAATAACGGTACATTTGTTTTGCTGAAAAAACTGATTTTCGGTTGTTTCACAATTATAAAACCACTTTCAATAATGAGTTTCAAAGTGATGGTTGTGTTTGAAACTGAACAGAATAAGCATATATTACATATTATTTTGATTATACTGCGATTTAAAAATAATGCCACGTGGTACAGCG
Source organism: Scaptomyza flava (assembly GCA_030179655.1). Lineage (NCBI taxonomy): Eukaryota > Metazoa > Arthropoda > Insecta > Diptera > Drosophilidae > Scaptomyza > Scaptomyza flava. The sequence continues at coordinate 148,518 of JARNME010000287.1, forward strand.
CTTACGGAGCAGGAAAATGGCAGAATACTTGCTTTGAGGGAAGAGGGGTATGGATTCCGTGAAATTGGGCGCAGGATCGAGAGAAGCCACACGGTTGTTCATAATTTTTTAGATAGTCCACTGGAATATGGTACCTGTAAGCGAAGTGGATGGAAAAAAACTCTTACTAACCGGGAACAAAGGAAGGTGGTGCGTGCCGCCAGCAACACCTGTCGCAGTTTAAGCGATTTGACGACCGTTGTGGACAGAAGGGTCTCACGCACAACGATATGGCGCACTCTTAAGGAATCTTCATTTATAGAGAACAAAAAATGAATTGCATTCCAGCGTTAAAACAACAGCATAAGGATGCACGAATTGAATTCGCCAAGCGAAACGTGTCAACAAACTGGAATACTGTACGTTTAAATGCATGATGTTTTTTGAATTCAAATTCTTAACTTTTAACTTTATGTAATTCAAGGTCATTTATTCAGACGAAAAAAAATGGAATTTGGATGGACCCGATGGTAATAGAAGCTATTGGCACGACATCCGAAAGGATGAGCTGTGCTTCTCGAAAAGGAATTTCGGTGGTGGCAGTGTTATGCTGTGGGGTGCTTTCTCAGCTGCCGGTTGTCTGGAAGTCCAATTCGTCTCGTCCAGAATGAAAAACAGTGACTACATTAATGTGTTGGAATGTAGTTTGCTTGCGGCAAACTAATGACACTCAGTGGACTTTTCAGCAGGACAATGCTGCCATTCACGTGAGTCGGGAGAGCAAAACCTGGTTCAACAATAAAAATATTGCTCTGATGCAATGGCCTGCTCGCTCCCCTGATCTTAATCCAATTGAGAACTTGTGGGGCATTTTAGTTCGCCGTGTTTATAAAGAACACCGGCAATTTGAAACGGTCGAACAGCTCAAAACCACAATTGTTCAAGAATGGGAAGCAATTCATAAAAAAACTATCGACAACTTGATCAAGAGTATGCCAAATCGAATTTTTCAAGTGGTTTCGAAACATGGAAACACTACTTAGTTCTAATATGTAACAAAAAAATATATAAGTTAATAAACAAACATAAAAATCAAAGTGGTTTTATAATTGTGAAACAACCGAAAATCAGTTTTTTCAGCAAAACAAATGTACCGTTATCAGAAACGCCGTCTGGCTTGGTACACATTATTTTTTTTGTCAATACACGCAATTGCGTAGAACATTGTTATTGAAAAAAATGTACCGTTCAAAAAATATTAGCAAATTTGTGGTGTCATTATATATATGAAACGCACCTTGTTGGTCACCGGCTTGAGTAGTGCTACTCTTAATAATTTTAATACATTATTGCCCATTTTTTTTGAAAAATTCTGTTGAAACATGTTCAAAGATTATGTCATTCGGTGCCATTTTAGTTCGCGTATATCATGTACACCGGCTTTGTTCTCAAGCCGTTGGAAAAATTAACCTAAATCAATAACTCCATTTGCATACAGATCGCTAACATCTATTCTTGCTTGATTTGTTTACCATGCTTAAAGCAACATAGCATACCTTTCGTTTGCAAGGTCACTACTTTTCGTACATCGTCATTCGTTATGACTTCATATACGTTGGGCTTTGAAGCTTTATTTACAGATTAATTTTTCAAATTCTCTTTTTCTATACCTTTTTCATTTCCCGCGCAGGAAATTTTCTGCCTTTTCTCTTGTCTAGTAGTGACTTTTAGGACTTTGTTATGTAAATTTTTTAATTCTTTGATGGTTATTCTTGATAACGCATCTTCTACGTGATTGTCTTTACCCTTAAGATACTCTACTGTGAACTCATACTCTTCTAAATCAAGTCTCATTCTGGTTAATTTTGATGTAGGGTTAACCATTGAAAATAAGTAGGTTAACGGTCTGTGGTCTGTTTGACTGTGAAATGTCTACCATATATGTATGGTTTGAAGTGATTAATTGCCCAATGAATTGCCGATAGCTCTTGTTCTGTTGTCGATATATTACTTTCCCCTTTTGTGAAGCTGCGAGATGCATATGCTACAGGTAATTGAATACCATTATAATTTTGGGTTAAAACTGCTCCACATGCTTCTTTACTAGCATCTGTGATTATGCAAAATTCTTTGCTAAAATCTGGATATTGAAGTAAAGTTGTATTCATTAATGCCGTTTTAAGATGTTCAAAGGCATGCTAACAAGCAGCTGTCTATTCTAATTCTACATCTTTTTTACACAGTCTTGTTATGGGACGAGAATATTCGGCAAAGTTTTTATAAATCGTCTGTAATAGTTACAAAATGCAACAAATCTTCTAGCGCTGTCTGCGTCCGTAGGGACTGGTTATTTTTCAATGACATCATACTTTTTGTCATCTGGGAGAATACTTTTGTCAGAACACTTATGACCTAGAAATGTCACGTCATGCATGAAAAATGTGCACTTGTCTGGGTGCAGTTTTAGATTGTTCTTTATGCATAAATCGAAAACGTTTTTAAGGTTTTTGATCATATGTTGTTCGGAACAACCGAAGAAAATTAGGTCATCCATGTAAAGGAATGCCTGTGATGGTTCAAGACCAGAAAATGCAATTGTCATCATTCTTTGAAAAGAATTAGGCGCTATTTTTAAACCGTAAGGTAATCGCGTAAAACCATAAGAGCCATTGCTCGTTGAAAAAGACGTTATATTTCTTGAGTCTAGACACGAGAAGTATTTTGCTCGGCCTTGTTGGTCAAGAATATCATCTATTCTAGGAAGTGGGAATTTATCAGCTAATAGGTTTTCATTAATTTGACGATAGCCTATTACTAAACGCCATCTTTTATCTGTTGAATCCGGTAAGGTTTTTTTTGGTACTAATAATAATGGGCTATTATATTCGGACACAGAGGGTTCTACTATTTTATCATTTATGAGTTTAGTTACTTGTTTTCTGCTTGTGAATGAGGAGCTCTATAGTTTTAATGTAGCTTGGTTCATCATCTTTCAATCTTAGTTTTTGTTTATAAAAGTTATTTGTCGTTATTGGTTCGGATTCTAGTCCGAATCAGGGGCGCACGCAGAAAATATTTTCGGGGGGGTTTGAAAGGAAATAATGTAATGTACATTAGATTGTAATATCAATCCTTCGTGGTTTTTTGGCCATTATATCCAAAATTTGTTCACTGGTTACTTCCAGATCTCGATGAATGCTGAGAAGCGTCAATCCACTTAATCTTTGCTCTCCAGTCTTATTTCGTAAAAAGGTCTTCAATCTTCGTAATGTAGAGAACGACCGTTCGCTTGAAGCGACTGTTACTGGCAGTGTCGCACATATTTGAAGAAATCTGTATACCGTTGGATAGAATGCTTCATCGCAAACGTCCAAAGCTTCGATGAATGTTTTGATTCGCTTTTCTTCAAACACATTTAAACAGTGCCTGCAATCAGAAAAATATTTATCAACTCATATTAGCATGGTAGCATTTTTTAGCGAATAAAAATCTCGACTCAAGCTCTTCCGAGTACTTGTCCAAAAACGGGATGTAAATTGATCGACGATAAAAATCTTCAATGCTTCCTTGATAGTTATCCCGATTTTTTTGTCGTCCTACTCGTCGAGGAACGGTCAGATCAGCATCAATAGTTTCTGCAGTCTTAGTCGCTGAAACGAAGATTTCGTTGAATTTTTCGGTGGCTTCTGCACGCATCTGCCTTATTTGTTCGTGCATATCGTTTGCGTAACTGACGCATCGGCTCAAATCGCAGTCTTCCTGTTGGAGAAACAGGCTCAGATTTTTTGTCAAGCTGAAGACTGGTTTTAGCACAGTTAACGCTATGATGAATTCAGTCGTACGAATAGAAGAGAGCAGTGCATTTGGCTGAACACCGTCAGATTTGATGTTCTTTTCATCCATTTCTTCCAGTGCTGAGCAGATAAATTGTAGCACTTCAAAAAACAAACTGAGGGATGCCAGATGTTCAACCCAACGTGTTTCACAAAATTTTAGAAGACGGGTCTGCTTGGCTCCAGAGTCTGCTGCGAGGATGTGTGCCCTCAATAAGTTTCCAGCCTTGTTTGAATTTCGGAAGAAATTCACCGTAGCTTTGACAGTTGACATACAATTCCGGATTGATGAAATATTGCATGCATGTGTGATAGCTAAATTCAAATTGTGATTAGCGCAATGCACGTACAAAGCATCTGGACACGTTTTTCTCACAATAGCCGCACAACCCTTGAATTGTCCACTCATAACTCGAGCTCCATCATAACCTTGAGAAAAAAAAAAACATTTTATAAATCGTGTGCAGTCTTAGGCGATAATTAAGAATTTACCTTGCCCTTTCATGGAATTGGTGTCAACTTTCATTTCCTCCAAATGTTTCAGAATTGTTTTTGCAAGGCTCGCTCCAGTCACATCAACCAAAGGGACGAACCGCAGAAAATCTTCCCGGATTGTGTGCTCTTTCTTCGAAAATTTCACGATAGCTTGAACGTATCAAACACTCAACGTTAATTGTTCAATCCCACTAATATCTGTAGTTTCATCAGCAGTTATTGTAAAACACTTCGACTCATTTACGCGTTTTACTATATTTTGAGTGATAATTTGTCCTGCAGCTTCGATGATCTCATTCTGAATGCGGTCGCTCAAATACGTTGCATTGGCATTAACCGTTTCCAAATGTTTCTTCAAAACTGTGTCTCCACTTTCCCCAGCAAAACGAAGAAGGGTTCTGAAATTTCCATCGTTTTCCTCTGGCATCTTCATCGATAATGGGCCCCGATCCCGATGTCCTCGAAGTGCAAGTCCTTGTCTGCCACATAGTAAAACGGTGCGGATGATGTGTTCTAGTTTCTGTCGGTTTTCATGTTGAAGTTGTTTTCGGCCTAGGTCAATCGCATTCGTTATGTCTGTTCGCTGATTTTCACGTATCATTTTGAAATTCTGCGCATCTTCAGAAGCATCTTTGTGATATTTTTTAGTTTGGTGGTCTCTGAATTTTTCTAAAGCTTTTTTCAATCTCGGAAAGTACTTCGAACGAACATGTCAACGTTTACATGGTTTCCTTTACCAACGTTTTTCTGCACAAATAATAAGCATATTCGACAATAAGCTCCATCTTCAACCGCTGAATAAGCCAACCAGGGGAAAGTTCGCAGTCAAGAAAGTTGGAATTTCAGATTTCTCTTTCCTGATGATGGAAATTTAAAAGAAAAATCTGGTGTCCATACATGAACAAGAAGCTCGTACTTTTCATTGTCGTCCAATTGTCTTCTACAAAACTTTTCAACATCATTAGGTGAACCCTAAAAATAATAAAAATCAACGAGAAAATTGCTGGGGGCGTCCAGGGTCCAAAGGATTTCACATTTTGTCGTGTATTGTAAAACTTACTGCTTGATTTGAAGAAGAATCCTCATGTCTTTGTCTTTTCACTGGTGGTGAACACTCATCTAGCGAGTGTCCGGGATTTGCCGCCGAATTTGGCGCATTTTTTGGTTTGAAAAAAGACGATATTTTTTCAGAAGCCATTTATGTACGTGGTCGTGCGTCGTACCAACGAGCATATAAAGTAAAGAAATTTGCAATTGTCAAAAGCTCTTTCGTCTGAAGTCTCAGTTACCTGAACTTAACTTGACTTGAACTGTTGATATTATCGAACTTGAACAAGAACGTAACTTGAACTTAACGGGAACTAATTTAAACTTGAACTTGAAATTCTGTTTTCTACCAGTGTTTAAATTGCTTCAGCCGCAGCAGCAAAAGTCGTAAAATTTTCGCTTTTTACTACTTCTGCTTTTTTAACATTTTTAGAATGAGCAAATGCTTCTGCTGCTGCTTCTGAAAAAATCAAAAGCCGCAGTCGAAGCAACAGCAAAAAATGAGAAGTCACTAAAAGCAAAGCAGAGACTGCAGTCGCCGTTCGAAAAATTTACAGTTTTCTTTGCTGTTGATTTCGTTCATCAGCGCAAGTCGAAGCAGCAGCACGTCGACAAAGTCGCAAGTTGGTGGCGCTAGCTGTCGCGACAGTACTCGTGTGTAACTGTTGTCTAATTTCTGCTTTAATAATTTCATTTTATCACTTGGAAACACAGAAAAATAAAAACAACTTATATATACCAAATTTTTTCTTTTTTTTTTATTGCTTTTAGCGACCGAAAAAGCAAAAGCAGATTAAATGAAACTTCTTGCAGACTGTTTTCTACAGGTTGTTAAGTCAAGTCAAGTAAAGTTTTTTTTTTTTTTTTTTTTAAATTGCTGGTCTTATTTATTGAATCTTTTCTAGTGAATTAGAAAACTAGCAATAAGTATACAAATCTTATAAATAAATCTTAGCTAACAGTTCATTTTTGTTTTTGACTGTATTCTGAGTGCGCGTCCCTAAAAATCATCGCTGGGTTGGTAAGTCGTTACGACGAAGACGGGATCGGCTGCGCAGCCTTGTGAGACCTCTCGCGAGATGATTTGTGTGCGATGAGAGCTTGATAAGATATTTTACTTTTTGTTCCTCTATTTCCTCCTTGACTGTTGAGATGTTTAAGTCTTTATGAATGTTTTCGTTTCGAACATACCACGGTGCCCCGGTAATGGTTCTCAATATTTTTGACTGGGCTCTCTGGACAATGTCAATGCTGCTGTTGCTAGCGTTCCCCCATAACTGGGAACCATAGGTCCAGATTGGTTTTAGAACAGAGTTGTAAAGCAGGACCTTGTAGTCCAAACTAATGGAAGAGCGAGCATTGATGAGCCAGTGGAGGCTATTGGCTTTCAGTTTGAGATGTGTTCTTTTAGCTTCAATGTGTCGCCGCCATGTTAGTCTTCTGTCTAAGTGTACGCCCAGATACGTTACATCGTTTGTTTTTGGAAGTGTGGTGTTGTTTAACGTGAGCGGTGGACAATCTTGCCTGTTAAGGGTGAAAGTTACTTGCTTACATTTTTGTTCGTTTACCTTAATTCGCCAATCTGATAACCATTTTTCCACGTTGACCAGATGAAGGGCTAGTTGCGCTGTTGCTTGTATTGGGCATCTGGAGCGGCTGAGAATAGCTGTATCATCAGCAAAGGTAGATGTTGTCAATCGGCTGCTTATTGGGATGTCTGCTGTGAAAAGCACGTACAGTGTTGGTCCCAGTACGCTGCCCTGTGGAACACCAGCTTCGATACTGTGTTCGTCAGACATTGCAGTGTTACATCTTACTGCGAACTTCCTGTCGTATAGGTACGACTTAAGCAGCTTATGTGTGTTGTTTGGGAGCATTGCTTTGATCTTATGCATTAGACCTTCCAACCAAACTTTGTCGAATGCCTGAGAAACATCCAGAAATATTGCAGTGCAGTATTCTCTATTTTCGAACGCGCTTCGTATCTCTGATGTTATTCTGTTAACCTGCTCAATTGTTCCATGCTTTTCACGAAAGCCAAATTGGTGTGACGGGATTATGTTATGAAGATTCAGGAATGGATTTATCCGGGACAGCAAACATTTTTCAAAAAGTTTTGATAGACACGGTAATAAGCTTATAGGTCTATACGACGTGGGAACTGTGTGATCTTTTCCAGGCTTTGGTATCATAATGATAATTGACTTTTTCCATCTGTCTGGATAGTGGCCAAGTTTGGTGATAGCATTGAAGAGCTGGGCAATTATGCATATTGCACAGTAAGGAAGCTCAATAATCATCTTTGGGGTTATTTGGTCACCTCCTGGAGATTTTTTTGGGTTCAGTTGCTCTTTAATGATTCTAACGATTTCATTCGGGCGAAACTTGATTGGATCATCTTGAAGCTGAGAGCCGTTTGAAGAAGTCGGTAGTGCAAACGTATTTGTTGCAGCGTTAGGTTGGAACACTTTTGGAGATGAGTAGCAAATGTGTTAGCTCTTTCTTCATCGCTGCGAGCCCAGCCGCCTGCGAAGTTTCTTATAGGCATTACTGTTTCTGTTGGTGAGCTTAGAGTTGGGTGAGCTCTCCACAATGAGTTTTTCGTACTGGTGGTTGATAATTGCTCGATGTAACGGCGTTGAACGCGCTCGTCCTCGATTTTTAACGCTTTGGTGAGTTTACGTGTGGCGTCTTTTAGTTTTTGCTTTGCCGATGGCGATCTGTTCGATTGCCAATCACGTCGTAAGCGCCGCTTTTCAAGAACGAGCTGTTCAATTTGTAGATTTGTTGTCCTTTGGTTGTGTATTGTTTTTGGTATTTGAGGCGTAGCGGCGCGAGCTGCGGCGACGAAGACAGTCTCCAGAGTGTTAACAAAACTGTCAATGTCAGCTACATCAACGAGACGTGGCTTAAGCTCAATGTGTGAGCTTATAAATTTTTTGTATCTGAGCCAGTTAGTTTTATGTGAAGTTAACTTACTGGGTCGATTTATGTATTCAGGGTGTCGTTGCAGATTTATTAGGACTGGGGAGTGATCGGATGATAGATCCGAAAGGCACTCTGCACTTATCAGTCTACGCGAAATGTTTTTGGTAACTGCAAAGTCAATCAAATCGGGTAGTTTTTTGGGATCTGTCGGCCAGTATGTTGGTCTGCCAGGAGAAACGTAGTCGAGCTTGTTGTTAGCTTTTATAATTGCATTGTAGAGCTGCTTTCCTTTTGGATTCACTAGACGAGATCCCCAGTGTGTGTGCTTGGCATTGTAGTCTCCTGCCGCTATAAAGCATTCTCCTAGTGAGTTAAAAAATTCCATAAATTGGTCTTCAGATATGGTATAACGCGGAGGGCAGTATACAGCGGCAAGAGTAAGTTGGTTCCCACTGTTTAAATGTATTTTTAGAGATGTGGCCTGTAGAAAGTTTTCAGCAAACTCTTTATAGTAGTGGTGCTTGAGGCGGCTTCTGATCAAAATACCAGTTCCACCGTGTGCTTTACCATCGGGATGATTTGTACCATAGAATAAGTATCCACTTATGTTAAAGTTATATTTGTTTGTAAGGTGTGTTTCGGAAAGTAGCATTACGTCGATGTGCTTATCGAGTAGGAATTGAGCTAATTCAAGTTTATGCTGTGAGACGCCATTAGCGTTCCACGTAGATATTCGTATCTCAGCCATTGATTATTTTGACTGTTGTGATACAAGCATTTGTATCAAGAGATTTTGATTACGCATTAGTTCCTGCATAGTTGTTTTCATGAATGACATAAACTCGTTCATGCTCTGCTGCAGGGTACATACGAGTGCTTCGAGGTTACTTTGTTGCTGCTCCTGTGCAGCGTTTGTGCTCACTTGTTTTGGTTGTAAGTACGGTGTGTTTGAGGCAGGAAGAGCCAGTCCGGATCTTAGGGCGCTTGCATAAGTTGCGTTATTGGTTGAGAACTCGGGGCCAAGTGAGGATCTGGCTGCAGATGAAAAGAAGACGTCTGGGTTGTGTTTCGATGGAGTGAAGGTAGTCGGTGCGTGTTGCGAGCGTGCAGTGGTACAGCGCTGATGGATACGATTTTTAAGTTCCTTGTAGACTTGGCAGCCTCTGTAGTTGGCTGTATGCTTGCCTTCGCAGTTGTTACAGAATTTTTTGCTAGAGTCTTCTTTGCTTACTGGGCAACTTGCGGAGCTGTGCAGTTCCCCACAGTATACGCATACCGAGCGCAGTGTACAGTAGGCTTTTGTATGGCCGTACTCTTGGCAGTTCATACATTGTACCGGACCGTTTCGTTTGTGCGGTTCTTCTACGGTGATTCTTCGGTGAAGTAAAAGCTGAAGTTTGTATATTGACTGCACCTCGTTTTTTTTAAGCATCTTCGTTTCTGGTTCAAGTTCTATTTTAAAAAGTGGTTGCGGCATCCTATTCCTGTTTAAGATGTTTATGACGGTTTTTGCTCGAAATCCTTTTTCCTGCAGCGCCTGTTTTATTTCTTCTGGTGTTACATCAGGTTCTATGCCTTTTATTACGACCTGCAGGCCCTTGCAGCTTTTTAATTGATACGTATAATAATTCATTTTTTTTTCGTTTAGATAATTTATGAGAACTCTGTAATTATCTTCCGACTTTGTCTGGACTTTAATTTCTTGAATTTTACCCTGTACGAGAGGGACTATGTAGAAACTATCTTTGCCTATGAGCTCGATAACTTTGTTAACAAAAGCACTGGAGCTTTTCTCGCGTATATATATTGGGGGTGGCTTCGGCTTTTTCGTGACAACCCCAACGGCTTCAGAAGGCAGATCATCTGTGTTTTCTGCCAAGATGTGAAATCTATTGCTATTGTATGTAGTATCATTCGAGGGTCTATTTAAATTGCTACGGGTCATTTTGGTTTATTCGTAGAATTTTGCGGACTTAGCTTTCTTTTGATATAAATGTAGCGATCCATACCAGTCTGTGTAGCCGGCTTAACATTTTGCTGTTTGCAGTTTGATTTGCTGACGGCGCAGCAGTCGTTGTGCTTGTTGAACGGGAAGTAGGTATCGGTGCAGTTGTGGTTGTAGTCGCTGTTGCGGTACCTAGAGAGGCCGCGGCACTTGCAGTCGTTGCTAAGAGAGACGGGGAGCACGAAAACTTTCGGTCGCGTGCTGTGTGCAATACTTCATTTGTCGGATTGGGTGTTGCCGACCGCGCGCGGTCGGATTGCGTTGACTCGATAGATAACAGGGACGGAGACGGTGAGCAAGAACGTTCTCTGGCACGCGCTGTGTAAGAGAGTTCGATTTGCGGGTTGGGGGTAATTGACCGCTCGGGCTGCTCTGAAACTACGGAAAAGTAAGCGTTGCTCAGCCGACGACGCTCGTCTTGCTCGCGTTGTCGCTGGCCACAATTCTCGCGTTGACTCATTGTCTTGAGCGAGGTGAAGAATTTGTTAGTGCCTTTTGTTTTATATGTTATTATTTGTTAAAAGTCAATTGTTTTGTTTGAATTACAGATTTTTTAAAAAGCAATTTGTGCAGATACATTGCACTTAGCGTCTTTTCGCATAAAATATATATTTTATAAGCTTCTATATCACTGCACTTTTGCGTATGGGAATTAATTAACCGGACCACGATGAGAAAACACGTCTGCATTCGACGACAGTTGCTCAAAAAAGTAAAGTAAAGTTAAGTTAAATTAATTTTTTTTTTTTCGCATTTCGGGGGGGGGGGGGTTCGAACCCCCAAAACCCCCCCCTGCGTGCGCCACTGGTCCGAATATATCTGTATACTGGGTGCATAATTTTGTCAATATGTTATTGTAAGGTAGCGGACAATTTCTTCTCAATTTAGAAAGAATTTTTTCATCTCTTGACATGCATTCTTTATTGAAAATTTCATATTTGGTTAGCGGTTCAAATTGGACTTGATCTAAGTTAACTACTTTATTTGAGTCTGTTAAGTTCAAAATTCGGACAAAACAATTTTTAGAATCGGATATGGAGCTTGCTATAAATACTCCATTTTCAATTTCTTGACATGGGGTCATAACTTGATCATCTTTTGTATTTATTTTAATTTTTCGGACGACTTCGGATCTTAATGGTAACATTGTTGTATTATTGTCAATGGTGTGAACTATAGGGATAGTTATCGGATAGTTAAAATTTGGAGGTCTTATTATAAAGAGGTCTTCACTTGCTTTGAAGTCCAATTGACAATTGAATTTCTTTATAAAATCCATACCTATTATTCCGTCACATGGCATGGGAAAATCTGAGTTTACTAAATGAAAATGATGTGGAATTGTATATTTTCCCGTTGTTAATTCAACGAAAGTTAATCCAGTGGAATTGGTTGAACCTTCTCCAATTCCGCTGATATTAGTGGTCACATTGTAATCTAATTCTTGAAAAGTATCAGATTGTTCTTTTAAAATTGAAATATCTGCACCAGTATCAATGAGTAACGTCAGCGTTGTTTGTGTATGTTCATTATTTAATTTTATAAAAATGTTAAGACTAAAATTGATTGTGTGGACTTTAGAATTTATTGGGTTTGAGTACTTAAGGGTGCCTGTTGGTTTTCCGAATTACCTTGCGTAACTCGAACATTGTTATTGTTTCGTCCGTTGTTTTGGTATCCTCTGTTGGCATTTCCACGGCTGCGGTTATTTCCTCGGAAATTTCCGCGTCCTCGGTTATTATTATTATAGTAATTATTATAATTACCATAATTATTTTTATAACCTTGGTAATTGCCTCTACCTCGACAATTTCCTCGGAAATTACCTCGATTGGGGTGTCCTCTTTGTGCAAATAGGATTGCATTTGTTGATCCTGTAATTTTTGTACTGCAATGTATATATTTACTTACAGCGTCATTCATTGTTGGGAATGTACCTGCTTCCAATATTGTTTTCAGCTTGCCATGATCGCAGTTTTTAATCATGACATTTATTGCTGCTTTTGTGCTGAATTTATCAGCAAGTTCTGCCGGCAATCCAACATCGATATACGAAGATTCAAGTAATCTTAGTAGATTATCGATTTCGTTGGTAAATTGCGTGGCAGTTTTACCCTTTTGATAGACATTAGCCATTTTGGCTTTTACCACGTCGGATGTTTCACCGACAATAGATTCTTGCAATTTCTTTATTATTGCATCTATGGTTGTCTCATTTTGGACTTTATAGAAGGTCGAGCCAATTATTTTGACTTGATTACTTCTACGGCTATGTTTTCAAATGGGCCTTTTGTTAAATTTACTAGTCTTAACGAGGTTAAGAATCTTTGCAAATTTAACTTTTTTCCATCAAATGCGGGTATTGATGAGGATATTTATCTCATGTATGCCCTATCGGCAATAGCTGTGTCTGTCATGGCTGGTATATTTTTCGTTCTTTTGTATTTGTTATGATATCAGAATCAGAACTCTCTTACTCTGACGCTTCATTGTCAATTATTGGCTTTGACTCGTTCAAATCTTGGAGTTGACTCTGGTCGAACTCAACTGGAAAGTACGGGTTTTTTGGAATAGTTAATGTTATATTACGACGAACGCTTATCGCCTCAAGCTTTAAAGCTTACTTTCGTAATATTTTAAAGCAATGATCGTTGTGTGTATTCGTTAGCTTACTCTTCAAAGAAGATGCTAAATCGCTTATTTTATTATATTCGGTTGTTAAAACCGTTATGTGATGCACCAACGTTTCGATTCTTATTGTTGTATTCTTGTTGATAGATTTATATGATTTGTCGAATTTTTGTTTTGAGTTTTCAATTGTTTGATCAATTTCATGCCAACTCATAACTATTCCCTATACCATTTTGTTATGAATTGGAATTACAAAATTTTTTTTCATTTGGTACAGTTTGGTTTTTTTTTTATTTAATCAATTATTTGGATGTCAGAGTCGTCACTTTCGGAACTCAATAGTTCTGCTTTGATGATTTGATTTACGAACAAATCATTTATTGACTTTGGCAAGCGAACGTTTTTTCTTAGCAAATTTTTATATTGCAATGATAATATGCGTTGTATTTGCTTGTACATATGTAATTTAACTGACTTGTTTGAGATTATCCACTGAAGGATAATTTTTAATTTCGGATGGGTTGGTCCGTTATCGACCAAAAACACCAAAAACTGAATAAATCTAGCTAATAGCTTGAGCTCTACCATGATTTATTTGAAATTTTATTACCTGTGTAGACGCACAATAAAAATGTTGGCAGGGCCAAGAATGGGATGTTGTTCTACATATGTTTTAACATGGGCATAAGGTATGGTTTCTAAAACTTTTGCTTTTCGGTCTTATCGCAACCATATAATGGACTTATTGGGATATTATATGTTTCCATAAATTCATTTTCGAACTTATAAACGGAGATATATTCATGGAATCTGGAAAGTATTTGTATAGCTTGTATACGAAAATTAGGGTATTTAGTGTAAATGGCATCTATTTTTGCTTTAAGCATGGCTAATAATCTTCTGGAAAAATTTATATTTTGTCAAGTTCTGTTGCCTTACTCATGTACCTTTTTTTTATAGTTTTCCTATGTATTTTATATAATTTGGACACTGTGTCCAAGACCATTAGTATTACTATGATCGGAGCCAGTATAAGCATATACTTCAAATCTGGAGACGACTGGCTGTCGAGTCCACAGACTTGACGTCTACTAGACCCATGACAGGTTCTGGCAAGTGATAATTTTTTTTTTTGAATATGTCTACTTTATCTGAGTTGAAAACTGACATGAAATTCTGCCTGATCAAGATTTATAGAAATATTGTGTTTTCGTTAAAAAAAATTTTTTGTGTAAAATTTCCCATGTTTTTTTTTTATATTGATTGTTTAGTATAATGTGCATATGACTGGTTTACAGTAATTACCAATCATATGTTTTTAGTGAAAGCCTATCAGATGTTAGTCATTCCAACTTGCACCTTGCGGTGCTACATGTCGTTTTTTGGTAGAAATTAAAAATAATGGCAAAGTGGAGCTTCGCATTTAGCAGCTCTTTTGCGTTGCTTCGCTCTTTTGGCAAAGTTGTTTTGTGATGTCATCTATGCGTTGTTGGCAGCGTTGTTGCTCTTCCTTGTCTGCATACGTCTGCAGCATATCCCGCTCCACTCGTCTCTGTTGCAGTAGTCGTTTAATTCTTCCTTCCCGTTTTGTCTTCTTTGGGGCTTCTTGGCGTTCCGGGCCTTGTACTCAGCTATTGTGAGTGGCCGTGGTCCATCGGCTGGACACACCTCAAGCGCCTTTTTCAGCGTCGGTCCGTCCCTTTGCTCAACGGGAGCAGCGTTTACGAAATCGGGGCTGTCGCTGTATCAGTTTTATATATTTGTTATTTTTTTTGTTATTGTTGCTGCTGTTGTTGTCGCTGCTGTTTTTTTATTGTTGATTTGCATATTAGTTATTTAAGTCTTTTCTCATTTTTTTTAACACCACTCAATGTTGTTAATTTTTAATATTTCCATAGTTTTTGTTTACTTGTTGTTATTTGAATGTTTTTATTTTAAATGGATTGCACTTTTAATTTGTTGTATTTAACTCATCATGAATGTCTTTATCTTTGAACGGATTGTACTTTTGCGTTGTTGTATTTAACTCATCATGAATGTATTAAAATCAATTTCATTTCATTTTCGTACAAGCACTAATATTTTATTATTTATTCGAACTCACATGTCACGGTTTTTGATTCTAAGTTTTAAGGCTGGCCATGGCTTCGGCAGAGAAGTCAGTGCGAGAGCCGTACTTAATATTGTATATAATATAAAAGAGCGAGAGGATACTCATATGTATAGTAAAGCGTGAGAACGCTGACGCGGCATCGTTGTGCGCGTTGCATTCTTACGCGATCATGTTACAGCACTGGGTGCTTGACTTATTGTTTATGCAACGACAAAGTGTCGCTGCTCTGTTTAATGTTTAGACAACAACAAAGTGTTGCTGTTTAATATATCTGAA